>JAOZGT010000006.1:2989585-3212074 GCA_035578325.1 Coelinius sp. EB29
GGCAAGAATTATAATAATGATTTTAAAAGCTCTGATAACGGTCCTTAAAAGTGGATCGATCACAGCTGATTATCGAATAATGGCAAATGCTTTTCCGTGAGAAGGCCCCAACCCTCTCTTGAACGCCGAACGGCGAGATTGCGTACTGTCCCGTGCTTCATACCACTAATGTAATTCCCTACGTTACCAATGACTGCCTGATATTGAAGGGAATCATTGTAGAACAATGGTTAAATGTCATTCGTCGATTTATTTGTTTTTGGTTTTTAAACGGGAAATGTGATTTATTAGTATCGAAACGTTTGTGGAATATTGCGATTGACAAATAGGAGCGATTTTTTCATGACGAGGAGTGAGATGATTTTCGGGTAGTGAAATTTAAGAAAGTGTTTAATTTTTTTACTCATTAGTCTAAATCATTCATGAGTAAAAAGCCACCGTAAAAGAGAATATTTCCTCTCTAGGTTTTCTGAGACCCTTCGAATTTCTAGTTGATTTGTTGACTTTGAATTTTCATCGATGACGATTTGTATTCCATCCACTTTCAGAAACAGAGATTCCTCTTTTCAAATTTTTCTTAGCTTCTTTCCACTTGCAATAATGAGGAAGAAACCGGGAAGTTATTGTTGCGACCCGCTAAACGGGTCACACTAATATTGCAACGCATTCACCCATGGGAGCGTGCTTGCGAGCGACCAACAACGCACCACTAGTTGTTTTTCGAATGGAATAAAAAAATATTAGCAAAATAATTTCATTTTCAGCATGTTTTTTTAGCATTCGCCTCTCTTCAACTGCTTTAATTGATTCGGCTCCTGCGCGGAGGTCAGCGAAAGTAAAAAAAAAATCGAAAAAAAACATTTGAAAATTTGAAAAAAAAAAAAAAACAGAATGCAATTTTTCATCTTATGTTTTCCTGGAAAAACTGGAGAACAGCTGGAACAATTTTCTCCAAAATCCTTTCCGCTCTAAGTTGGATGGAGACGCTTCGATTGCACCATTGCTGACCTCGATCGCATCATCCATTCACGAAATATCGTTGACCAAAATTTGGGTCCACAGACGGCCACCCCCCCCCCCCCCACACACACACACACACACACACACACACACACACACACACACACACACACACACACACACACACACACACACACACACACACACACACACACACACACACACACACACACACACACACACACACACACACACACACACACACACACACACACACACACACACACACACACACACACACACACACACACACACACACACACACACACACACACACACACATGATCTTGAAAATTATCGGGGAGTGTTGTGGTGACCTTGAAACGTGGAGATATGATGAAAATTCGATTTTCGATTTTCGGGGTGATTACAATAACTTCCCTAACCCGGGAAGTTAATAATAAAATTGATAGTTTTCAATTTTTTCTGTTGTTAATAGCTCCAAATATGCTCATCTGTGATTTTGCATTTTTCACCCCCAACGAGAAACAGTTTTTGAAAATTTACAATTTCAGATTGGCAATAACTAGGGCCGTGCAGTTCCGTTTCGGTTTTGCTTAAGCTGAAGTTATCTGCATGACATGCAGACAGAAAGACATACATACATACATAAGCTGAAGTTATCTACATGACATATAGGCAGACAGACATACATACATAGACAGATAACTTCAGCTTAAGCAAAACCGAAACGGAACTGCACGGCCCTAGCAATAACTTTTTAACCAATCGATAAATTTAAAAATATCTCAATCGAATCTGTAGATAATTGAATTATGAAAATTCCGGAAAAAAAAATTTAATCCATCGATTGGTTAAAAAGTTATTGCCAATTTTACACGTTTTTTCTATCCCTCAATAAACCATCAAGAATCAAATCAATTTTGGAATCAATTTATTGCGCCATCTGAGTGGAAAGAAACAGACTTTCATGAGAAAGTGGCGCTGATGTCGCGTAAAACACTAGATCCGACATAGAGTCCCTAGAGTTACCGACCGATTGATGGCAATCGCTGAACATCGAAAATAAAAATGCGATTACGTTCATTTCATTGCAGCCAACTCAGTAGCTCCAATCTGGCCATTCCATACAGAGATAATAGAATTCGTGAAAATGTGCACAGTAACTCGTTGCTATGAACATATCTTCGTTAATATTAAATTAATTAAATAAATAGCGACATCAGTGGATAGCGAAAAGGCGATATATATAATGTAACTAAGGGCAGTTTTGGTGTAAGTGGTGACATTTATTTACTAGCACCGAAAAACTAATTGGAGCTAGTGGAAGGGGAAGTTGTGTCGTGTATAGATACTTGGTAGCACTCGGCCTTGTTATGTGAGGTTATGAAACAAGTACTTGGCCGATACGCTACCGCGTATCTCGATCAACATCAACTTCAAACACACCGCATCCATACATATAATACCGTCTATGAGTTTTTCTCCTTATACATGCCGTCAGAAGGAATAATACCGAGAAGATGCTGTCTATGGGCCAAGCATATACCCCAAAGTGATAAGATAGACGGCATGGCCGGCCATACTCACGCGTTCCATCCCGCCAATAGTCCATTCAATACCGTCTGTGACAATGGCACCCGATGTCTGCCTTTTTGACGGACGCAAGGAAGTAAAGTGATACCACAGGAATAATGATGGATTATATATACGTGATATTGTCTTATTGTTCTTACATTAAAATCCTTTTCCCTACATTAGGATTCTACATAAATTCTTTGTAAAAAGCGCAGAGTACTAGCACAGACAGAATGCCTGAGAACATTGAAATCCATTTTACCGTCTACAAGGACCATATATGAAAAACGAATCGGCTCAATTTCCAGGAACCAAGTGATACCATTGACAATATGGCCATTCCAATATTCATAAAAGGCGAACTGACCATTTATCATCATCATATTCACCAATGAAGTAATGAGAGCGTGGTGCCGCAGAAATCCATATGGCTTCATTACTTTACCATCTGATTTATAATAATGAAAATGCAATTTCGTGATTACCTTTTCTCATTTGCTAGTTCATTAAAAATGGCGGCTCCATTAGCTCTGAGATGGGAACGGATTCTTTCCATATATGCATCCAAGAATTCCTCTCTCTGCACAGCAAAAATGTCCAGTTTACAGCTGTGGCACAAATTAGACTCGATGAATGTTCTCTCAACCGTAATCGTTCCTTTCCCAGCACATTTTGAATCTGCACACTGGATCCTCCTGTTAGATGAAAAGAACATACGAATAATTCCCATGGTTATTTATCGAAAATATATTTTCATCAAGAAGACAGAGATACAATATGCAAACGGAACTTATTCTGAACCATCTTTGTTGAACGTTTGCACAGTGTATCGACGATTTTTTATTATATGTGGACGTCCGCATGAAAAGGGCCCACTTTGGCACTATTGGAGTTATGCATATAGGCGTATTTCTAATTAAATTTGGAACATTTTGAGAGGTCATACACCCCTCTAAGTGGAAAAACCGCAGAGTTATAGACTTTTGAAGTTGAAAAAGCTAAAAACCTAATTTCGAGAAAAACAACATTAAAGTTCGAGGTACTATCTAAGTGTTTTATTTCTTGTTCTATTCGGAAGTTAATCAGATTATGATTCAAATCATCAGAAAATAACTTCGGAATGACGAATCAACGGTTTTCATGGTCAATTGATTTTCTATTTGGGTAATAAAGAGGATTCAACAAAGTGGGCCCTTTTCTTGAAAATGGGATTCTTGTCGAATTAATCATTTTTTCATGGAAATCAATGGGTAAACTTTAGTTTTTTGAGTAATATGGAGAAAAAAAAATACAAAGCTGAGAGTAGGAACATTTTATGGCCACTGTCGTTTAGAATAATACAGTTTTGTGATCTCTGTTATGAAGAATACTATTGATTTATTGCAATTACTATGAGATAATCGAACTCAAAGAGTTATAACAATGGTGTAGAGTACTTTGCTTCACATTTCTGAAATTTTCCGTGCTGGACAGAGTGGCACACGGTCCCGAAGCACATTTCGATGGCCCAACACCTTACAGTACCCACAACGAGGCTTCTTTCGAACTGCTGGAGGGAGAGATTCACACGAATCTACATCAGCTGAACGCTTTTTAGTTGATCGTCGTATCTTCGGTAGTTCTGGCTCTGGGATATGATCTGAATCTTCACCTTATGAGTCTGGAATTGATTCAGGCATTTGTGCCCTTTGCGGTTCTGGACACAGAACGTCTTTCGAATCATCGTGTACAAAAGGTCGAATTTTATCGTACAAATATTTTTGACGTTCAGTTGCGAGACCTGGGAGTTCCACAACTGTGGGAAATCCTTTCTTCAACCCGTCAATATCTTCAAGCTTAAAGATTGTGGTACTTTCATAATGTAGACTTTGTGATCCAAGTTTGAACTTCATTACGCCAGAATTGTGTTTATCAGTAACAAAGTGATTGTACGAAAGGAGGCGTTTAATTGGGAGTGGAGAGAATTTTTTGAAAAAACTACTCCAATCATACGAGGCTATCTTGACTTCACCTGTCTCTGTTCCAACCAGGGTAGCAATGATTGTGTCATTTGTTTGACAGGCTGTGACAGCAACTCTCAAAATATCGTTCAAGTTGATCGAGTCTGAGGATCGGAACTTTTTCTTGAACAGCCCAAAGTATAGATCTGGTGCGAACTTTGTGTGTCCAACTGGCAGAAAAGAAAGTTGAAATGAATCATGGAGTCCAATTGCTGTTCGCCATGTGGCATACTGAAGCAAATAGTTGTTTTTGTTCTGCCCACAGCAATTATCAGCATGACATATAACGTCAGTTTCACCTACTCCATAATTCTCGAAGAAGTGATGAACCAACGAAATCACCACATTACTTCCCTTTCCAGTGGTACAGGCTTCGGGGATTACATATAAGACGAATTGCTTCAGAGGTTCAGCAGCGATGCCAAAAAGAGCTACTTTGTACCCAGCCAAAAAATACAATGCTCCAACTTGTTGAGAACTATAAGGTAAATTGATTTGCTGCGCAAAGTCGAATGAGTAATGCATTGGACCGGTATAAGAGCATGGGTCATGCTGACCCAGACGAAGAAAAAGATTGGAAAGCTGAATCTCCTCTACACTCTGTAATATTTTAGAATCGTGATAGGCTCTTTCAACTTTCACGGTGTCCAAGTGCTCGAGCAATTTATTTATCTTTTCTCTTCTTGCGTCTTCGCTCAATCCTTGCATACCACCTAGGGACATCGTTTGCTTCTGACAAATGGTACAGAGATCTGTTCTTGGCTTCTGAATAACAATATTAACACAAAATTCATTCCAGAGGTCGTACCATGTTGTTCTCCCTACAGGCTGAATCTCCGTCCCTGTTGTAGCTTCTGTATACAGATCGTAGACATATTTCTTAGTCATACTACAGGGTAAAATATTAAGATCAGTATTTAATCGAAAGGATGGCAGTCGACCTAGTAAGACCAGTGCATTCTGAGCTGCAAAAGTTCTGATGAACTTCACTGCATTGATACGATGTTCCACAGGAATCGCTTTGACACTGGAGCGTGAATTTTGGTGAGTTCTCTGTTCTACGCCACTCTCGAGAAGATGTTTCTTCACATTCTTCAGTTTCTTTTCACCGCAAGCAAAGACGAATTGGAAGAACTTTCGACACACGGTGACATCACGGAAGGAATATTGTGTATAAGTCTCTTGGCGATTTTGTGGGGGATGACTTTTCTGCATTGTGGTTGTGTTCATTCTAGTCATTGCATTTAAGGCCCGGCCTGCTCCAATTTTTTTCTTTATTTTTACTACTAGAGTCCCTAGAATTGACCCAATTCCCACCAAATTATTATCATTTACGGGGTGACTAATTACAATTCACAGGAGGGTTGAAAAAATCGGATCTTGGGGTCAAATGAAAGGTTATAACCTCCCACATGTCGGTAATTAGGTCTCAAAGAGTAACAATATTCATTTAGAGGGTAATTATGCGATTATAATAAACTCTGAAGTTCCCACCATTCCCTGTCTAATAATGTTCACTTCGTTCCACATGTCCAATATGGCGGGCAAATTCCACTTGTAAAAAAAACACTTATCATAATTCACACAGACACAACACACCCTACAGACCTAATTACCGACATGTAGAAATTTATGGCCTTTCATGTGACCCCAAAATCAGATTTTTTCACACACTTTTGGGCTCGTAATTAGTAACCCAGTAAATGAGGAGATGGACGGTTATTTTCCTCTGACTTCACCTCCATTGGAATCCGTTCGATGGCGCTACCATATACGGATGGAAAGGCAAAGTTGAATTGAGATTTTGCCAAGGATCGTATGCATCGGTGGGTTCTGTGGGGGCTTTCGATGTGATCAGGGGATTGGAGGGAGTACAAAATTTGTATTGTTGAGAAATTTTCCTAAGAAATTATTTTTGAAAAATAAACGAAAAACTAAGACAAATGGCGACATTTTCCCGCGGACCATGTTGATAAATAATAAAAGCAGGATCTATAATGCAGGTCATTGCGAAAATTCCTCTATCTCCCCTAGATCGAGAGATGTCTGCCGCAGAATCAAAGTTGATTTTTTATTTCTCATCCCCGAGAATTTTTTCTTGTAAATCATTTTTTTTACATATCTTGGAAACCAAGAGAGATATAGACATTACAATAATGACCTTTATTCTAGAACAGAGTATGATCTATTAGAAAGGTCATTATGAACATTTGCCTATCTTCTCTAGTTTCAGAGATATCTACTGTAGAATCAAAGTTTATCTTTTTCCCAGATTTCCGGTAATTTTTTCTTGTAAATAATTTTTTACAAATATCTTGAAAACCAAGAGAGATAAGGACCCTTCTCCCCCCCCCCCCAACATCATTGTACATGAACCTTTCTCACCTACTCATTTTTACTGTTGTTGGAATGAAGGAACCCATCCTCCTCACATCATGAAATAATGCTGAAAATCTGGATAGGAAAGTAATTGAGCAGAAAAGATGTTTCATAAAAAAATATTTATTTCATTTTATTTATTATCAGGTTCTACATATTCTATTACTTTATTGCCGTGATGGTCTTATGTAGAAACCCAACCCTTCCTCTCCAAACCCGCCTCTTTCACCCCCTCCTCGACCACCACGACCGCCACGACCACCATGACCGCCCCTCCCTCCACGATATCCCCCTCCATATGGAAAATATTTTCTTTTCCCCTTTCCTTTTGTCTCTTTCTTCTGCTTTCCATTCTCCCCTTCTTTCTCTCTTGCCTCTCGAAGGAAACGAATCTCTTCCAGGAGCGTTCTGGAGAGCTCATCTGCACTTGCAGACTCCTCTGGCCCGTTTCTTTCATTTGGAATATCCAATCCTCCAGATCCGTCTAATTAGCCCCCCTTGTATAGATTTTTCAATTTTTTTTTCTTCATCCTATTGACGTAACTTTGACGAAGTTTGACAGTTTAAAAAAAAACTTTGATAGTTGATATTTCTATTTTTTATGAATTTTTAAAAAATCGCACCTGAAAAAAAACAGGTTCACCCCCACACCTTACATTAAAAATATAAAAAAAATACCATTAGATAGCAATTTCATTGACGATTAATGATAGTTGAAAAAAATTGACGATTGAGCAATATCAGCGTATAAATAAATTATTTTCCATCCACCCAACGCAGCGCAATTTTAAATCCTCCAATCCAACATGGCCGCCCCTTACAGCTGTTAGTTGACGTCCCAATGCACCTCTTTTTTCAAGTGAAAAAAATTATTTCAAACTGTTTTTCCGAAGTGAAATTGAAATAACGTTATTTATTTAACACACTTAAGTATTTTCGATCTATAGTAGGGAGTACATTGGATGGAACAAGTTTTTTTCATCAATAATAACGCGTAAGGTAAAATAATTTTGTTTGTGCATATATAAAATTTATCTAAGAAAATTATCCAATCCTTTTTGATGAATACTCCCGAATCTTAAAGAGATATCGGAATATTTATAAGGACAAATATTTATAAGGGATAAAAAAGGTCCAATTGAAAATTTTGATATCTTCCTTAGATTCAAAGATATTCCTGAAAAACTAAAGAATAAAATCCCAATTCACTTATTTTTTGTTCTCCAGTCAGTTCTCCTGGATAAATACGTCCATCCAAATGAGCGAGGTCTAATAAAAAAAAATCCTCCACATCACTGGGCACTCCAAAACAATTCAGACCTTCATGAAAACGTATTCCTCCACGAATGACCTAGAAAATGCCAATGAATTTGAGCCTCTGACTCAAGGTATTTATCTCCAGTCATTCTGCGATGGTGTTGACCAGGCTCTGGAGCCATTCAGAGATGAGATAGTTGATCTGGACAAATGTATTCTCCATAATGCACATATACCAGCCACACTTATCCTCTCGAGGTTGGAGAATCATCAGTATTTATTTGTTCTCAACTAGATTATTTGTCAAATCAAGACTCAAAGGCTCCATGGAACTTGTTTACTCCAATGTATCCATGAGCACACGTGCACACGGGCATACCAGAGGTCAAGACTGCCCTTCAGAAGATTCTCCACTGTGTTCATGGAGCATTTTATAAACAATTGACCAGTTGGCTGCTTTATGGACAGTTTGAGGATGTTCATAATGAATTTTTCATCAGAAGAACGATTAATGATCATGAGAGTTATTTACTTGCTGATGGAAAAAAAAGCTCTGGACAGAAAGGAAAAAAACACGCGATGAAATGTGGAATTATCATTTTTCAGTCGAAATGCTATCACCTTATATCACTGCATCACTTGGGGGCAACATTCTGAGCATTGGACAGACTATCATCATTTTTGGAAATGACCCCAGGCAGGCTAAGGGTGAGGATTGGATTTTCTGTGAAGTTTTTTGTGGATATTTGGAAAATGGGTGGGTTTAGAGGAAACAATGAAAGGACCTTTCTTGTAGAGAAAAAAATTTCCTAGAAAAAAGGTCTCTTGATTTTTATATTGGTTCACTAATTACTGAGATAATTGAATAATTAATGATAGATTCTTTATAATTTGTGAATAATTACTAATTGTGAATATCTCTGGAACTAGTGGATTTAGAGGAAAATGTCAGAAGACCTGTTTTCTGGATAATCAAATTCTCTACAAAAAATGTTATATTTTTTCTCTCAATCCACTAGTTTCGAAGATATTTGCAATTTAGAATCCACCATTTATTTGAAATTCTTTTAGGACGCAAAATGAAGACAGAAATAAGTAAAAATCCAGTTTATGGTGAAAAAAGCACGAATATTTTGGAAAACTCCAGACTCTCCGGATGAAGCCTGTGTTCAATGTCATAGAAATGAAAATACGATAGACGAGCTGAAGAAATGTGTCACTAGACTATTGTGGCAAGTTGCAGTGAATGTTGCTCAATTACTCCAGCAAATTAAATTGATCAAGAATTTTTACCTCATTGGGAGGGGAGACCTTTTTCTGAACTTTATAAAACTAATTCGCACATTCTCAATAAACCTCCGACCAGTCACACCTCGAGGGATGTTAATTTAGCTTTTCAGATGACAATGAGAAGAGTCATGTTGAATGATGCAAGTGCAGTTGATAGTTTTTATTTCATGATTCCATCCCCAAAGGAGCATGTTACCAATCAGAATAATGCACAGGGAAGTCAGCAAAAGGATAGAGAAGATCCTATTGGTAATTAAAAAATTATCATCTCAATTATTCTTCTATTTCATTAGTTTGTTAATTATCTCGACAATGAGTGAATTTAGGAGAAAATGTCAAAAGACCTTCTTTAGGGAAAATTGAATTATACACAAAAAAGGTCTTTTGATATTTTTCTTTAGGATCACTCGCTGATGAGATAAAGTGATTTTAGTAATGAAAAAAAATATTTGTAATTAATATTTTTGTGAAGTATGATGTTTTCAATTGATTATTGTTTTTGTTACAGATAAATCAGGATGGGGCATGATTGTTCTTTAATACCGAGTAGTTTGGCCCCTCCAACTGCTCTTCAGTTCCAAAGCTATCAACAATTGCAACACAATCTTCAGATTTCTTCTGAGAGTGGAAAAAAACTCAGATTAATTTGTGGAATCTATGGGCTGAACACACACGCGCCAGAAACATTGACATTGGAGTTCTCCAGTTTCGTAATAATTTGATATTCATGCTGGATAATCTCCAGTATTATCTGCAGGTGGATGTACTCGAGAGTCAGTACAATATGATGGAGAATTGCATGAAAAATACTGAAAATTTTAAAGATGTTCAGAAGACACATTCAGTTTTCCTAGCCAATATCATGTCTTTAACGTTTCTTATGGGTAATACTGAAGAGCATAACAATCCAGTAAGTGTTCAAAACGAATTTTTTTCATTAATAATTAACAATTTAAAATTTCTGATAATGAAAATCATGTCTACAGTATTTTACGGATATCCTCGAAACTAATGAACTTATCGAAAAATATCAGACCTTTTTTGTGAAGAATTTTATTTGTCACAAAAAATGTCTTTTGCCATTTTTCGATAAATCCTTTAGTTTCTGAAGTAATCGAACAATTGAAAATTGCTGGACAAAATCAAGTTTAAAAGTTTTACTACACGATTTTCACAATATGTCTGGATCTGCTGGATTTATCAAAAAAGGTCAAGAGACTATTTTTGTAGCTCATAAAATTCTCTATGAAAAATGTCTCTTGACATTTTGCCCTAAACCTATCCCTTTTAAAGATATCCCCTTTATAAATTTATAAATCAAATTTTTTCCCAGGTAAATGGACTTCTCGTCTTCTTCTGAGAATTTGCGACGATTTTATCCTCCAAGCATCAATGTGGGGGTGAAAAACCTCCTCAGTACCGAGAAAGATGAGTTTAAAATACGCATAGAGACTCTTTCAAGCCTAATGAACAGCCTAATTCAAACTCTGAATAAAGTGAGAGCTCAGCCCAGTGGAAAACATATCGCACAATTGTTCTTACGTCTGGACTTTAATCGTTGGTTTAACCAGCAAATTCAATAATTTACCCTCTCCAAATCAAGAAAAACCCTCTAGACAGTTTAAAAATACATTATTTATTATGAAAAGTTATCAACGATTCTATAAAAAAAACATTAAACATTAAACAATAAATATGGAGACTCTTTTTTTTTATTAATCACTGTCGTCATTGTAGTCCTCAGCACTATATCCATAATTCCTGTCACAATTTCTCTGACTCATTTGTATGGAATTAATTATTGAAGCATCTCTCGTTAATTCCTCAGCTAATAAATTATCATTATCTCTTAATTTTGGATTTGCTTCAGAGTTTGAGAAGAGATTTACTACTTCTAGGTGATTGTGGACTGACGCCCCATGGAGGGAAGAATCTCCCATTGTATTCTGTAATTTTGTAAATTATTAAATTTATTTGATGATTTTTTTTTAAGGAAGGATGAGAATTGTGAGGTATTTACTTGAGCATTAATTCCAGTATTTTGGAGACTCAACAGGTGTTTAATACAGTCTATGTGATCTGCACGTGCAGTCCAGTACAGAGGAGTATTGCCAGCAGAGTCAAGACCAGTTGGAGAGATCCCTTGTCTCAGACATTCGATTAAAAAGGACATATTCCCTCTCCTGGCAGCTTCGTGCAATGGCAGCTCCACTTGTTCCATCTGTTCCTTGACAATTGAGATAATTATTTTGAGAATATCTTGGGAATTATTGTGTTTAGAGGGAAATGTCAAGAGACCTTTTTTGTAGAAAATTGAATCATCCACAAAAAAGGTCTCTTGACATTTTTCTCTAAACCCACTAGTTTCTGAGATATCCAATAAAAACAACTAACAACAACTACAAAAATAACAACAACACTACTGAAACTGCAAAAATTAAATAAGTTCACTCCTTTATTTTGTAAATATCTCGAGAACCATCAGGTTAATTCAAAAATACCAGGAGACCTTTTTTGTAGAAAATTCAATTCTTCACAAAAAAGGTCTCTTGATATTTTTCTCTAAAAAAAAACCCACTAGCTCCAGCGATATAATCAAAATAACCAAAACAAAAATTCTTATAATCCTCTGAAGATTATTCAATCAATTGATTCCTTTTGTTTATTAATTATTATTATATTCACCATAATTAGAGGGTATTAAATCTTCTTTCTCTCCACACTTAGCCTTCCACCAATTTGGATCTGTGTAATTCATTATGAACATCCTCAAACTGTCCATAAAGCAGCCAACTGGTCAATTGTTTATAAAATACTCCATGAACACAGTGGAGAATCTTCTGAAGGGCAGTCTTGACCTCTGGTATGCCCGTGTGCTCATGGATACATTGGAGTAAACAAGTCCCATGGAGCCTTTGAGTCTTGATTTGACAAATAATCTAGTTGAGAACAAATAAATACTGATGATTCTCCACCCTCGAGAGGATAAGTGTGGCTGGTATATGTGCATTATGGAGAATACATTTGTCCAGATCAACTATCTCATCTCTGAATGGCTCCAGAGCCTGGTCAACACCATCGCAGAATGACTGGAGATAAATACCTTGAGTCAGAGGCTCAAATTCATTGGCATTTTCTAGGTCATTCGTGGAGGAATACATTTTCATGAAGGTCTGAATTGTTTTGGAGTTCCCAGTGATGTGGAGGATTTTTTTTTATTAGACCTCGCTCATTTGGATGGACGTATTTATCCAGGAGAACTGACTGGAGAACAAAAAATAAGTGAATTGGGATTTTATTCTTTAGTTTTTCAGGGATATCTTTGAATCTGAGGAAGATATCAAAATTTTCAATTGGACCTTTTTTATCCCTTATAAATATTTGTCCTTATAAATATTCCGATATCTCTTTAAGATTCGGAGGTATTCATCGATAAGGATTGAATAATTTTTTTAAACAAATTTTATACATGCACAAACAAAATTATTTTACCGTACGCGCTATTGTTGATGAAAGAAACTTATTCCATCCAATGTAGTCCCTACTATAGTTCGAAAATACTTACGTGTGTTTAACAAATAACTTTATTTCAATTTCACTTCGGAAAAACAGTGTGAAATAATTTTTTTCACTTCAAAATAAAAGGTGATAAAAGGTGCCTCGAAATAACAACAACTAACAGCTGTAAGGGGCGGCCATGTTGGATAGGAGGATTTAAATTTGCGCCGCGTTGGGTGGATGGAAAATAATTTATTTATACGCTGATATTGTTCAATCGATCATTTTTTTTCAACTATCATTAATCGTCAATGAAATTGCTATCTAATGGTATTTTTTTTATATTTTTAATGTAAGGTGTGGGGGTGAACCTGTTTTTTTTCAGGTGCAATTTTTTAAAAATTCATAAAAAATAGAAATATTAACTATCAAAGTTTTTTTTTAAACTGTCAAACTTCGTCAAAGTTACGTCAATAGGATGAAGAAAAAAAAATTGAAAAATCTATACAAAGGGGGCTAATTAAACGGATCTCAATCCTCCTCTTGAATCCGAGGTATCATCTTCTGCAGCTACAAATTGAGCGTGCATCTCTGCTAGCTGCAATCGACAATAATAGGAGTATCAATAATATGTATTTTTTTTTTTTCACTTCTCATAAAACAATAAATATCTGCGAAACAATTGAGTTTTTCGAGAAATTCCAAGAGATTATTTCTTTAGCAATTCTTGGAGGCTACAAAATGAATTTCTTGGTATTTTTCAAAAAACCTACTAGTTTCAAAGACTTGGCAATTATTTTTATGAACTTAAGACTGGCAACATTTCTTCCTCCAATCAATATCTACAACAAAAAGAAAAAAAAACGAAAAAGAAAGACTTACATGAGGATATCGTTCCTCGAGAAATTGCTCAAAGAGAGCAATGAAAAAGGGGGATAGGGTGGGCAGGTAGTCGGCGTGATTGCCAGCAGTAGACCCCCCGTGATTTCTTCCATCGCCGCCCTTCTCTGGGGTCGGATTTCGAGGGCATTTTGGTGTGATTAATCTTTTTGCCTGCAGGGGGTTACCTGTGACGGAAATCTCAATAAAGTATTTCCCCTACACTTTCGTATTTAATTAACGTGTATTTTCAAAAGTGACAGTTCATCAGAAAACAGGTTATATTTATTAGTATCAAGTTTATTAAATGAAATTTGAAAAAACGATGAATGCTGTGGGAGTATTCGGACTCGCAGCTATTTTAGCTGACGAGGAAGACGAAGACGACGAAAGAATGATTAGAATTGTAAACTTGAGGCGACGTCGACTAATACGAAGTGTAGCATTACCCTTTCGTACTCTGTCTGAACAACAATTCGCCAAGAAATTCAGGTACGATAAAAGTTGTTTGACATCCCTATCAGTTTCTTATGTGAGCCAGAGTAATTAAAATTTTTCTCATCGTTATGTAGATTTCCAAAAGAACTTGCTCATTGGTTATGTGAAGTAATCTCGCCTCGACTGCCGAATGATGGACGTTGCTCCCATATCTCAAAGGATATTCAAGTGAGTATGACGATTATATCTCATTATGCATTTCGTGAAGTGGACCATTTCAACAGAGACTGGTAAAATTCACGACCATGACCGTCAAAAATTCGAGTTTGGCAAAGTCGATCAGAATGAATTATCGTGCTCTTTTCGATTTGATAAAAGTGATAATTTTATTAACCATATTTTTTCAGATTTTGAGTACCCTAAGATTCTATGGAACTGGATCCTTTCAAGAGAGCATCGGCGACTTTTCATATACATGTTGTTCACAGAGTACCATGAGTCACATAATACATAAGGTCACTCTTGCAATCCTAACATTGCAAAACGATTGGGTGAAATTTCCTGTTGATCCTCAAGAATTACAGCGAATATCTGAAGCGTAAGAATTTATCCTGTCTCTGCAAAATTTATTTATAAATAGATATTACAATCAAGACTGGAACTCTAGGTTTGAAGAGCACATTGAATTTCCCGGAGTAATTGGTGCGATTGATTGCACTCACGTCTCAATGAGAGGGCTTCATGTCGAGAAATGGAATTATCTTAATTATAATCGCTACTATTCCATCAACGTGCAAGTCACTTGTGACGACAAACTTCGAATAACATCAAGTGACACATATCCTGGCACCACACACGATGCTACAATTTGGAGAAATTCGCAAGTGAAACAGAGGATTGATAGGTTCAATGAAGAAGGCCAAGTGCACTACTATTTGATTGGTAAATCATTTTATTTATTTATTTTGCCTCATAATCATGTGAGAATCCATTGTGTCCAGAAATCTTCGAGTGGTGTTGATTCGATGTTTGCCACAAGTTCCTCATCTCAATATTCCTCGTCATTGCTGTGGATTGAAAACATAATATTACAGGTGATTCTGGATATCCACTGCAACCATCACTCCTTACCCCAATTGCAAATGCTGAAGCAAATAGTCCCGAAGAGGCCTATAATGAACGTTTTACGCATACTCGATCGATCGTTGAAAGAGTGTTTGGGACGCTAAAGGGTAAATTCAAATGTGTTCAAAAACATAGGACACTCTTCTATCAACCAGGCAAAGCTGTTATGTTTTTTAAAGCATGTGCTATTCTTCACAATATATTAATCAACTACAGGTATGCAGATATAATGAGAGAATAAAATAAGCAGTACACTTACAATTTTATTTCATCCTATAGGGGACATGATGAGGACGATGGAGGCGATGAAGATGATGGCAATGACGTTGAGATGAATGGAGATGAAAATAGTGGAATTAGTGATAATCAGGAGGATCAAGTTGGGAATGGTGTTAATGACAGACTTGAGGCTCGGAGAGGCCAGCAAATGCGTGTAAATATTGTACAGCAATATTTTGCTCCTAATTAATTCCCAATATGTAAAAGAATATCTCATAGAATGTTTTTGAATAAAAGAAAAATTGTTGTACCTTAACACTTCGTAATCTTCATACTCCTCATCCTCGATCTGGCCAGTGTTTCCAGTCTCATTATCTATTCTCGAGCAATGAGCAGTATCTTTGTGTCTGTAGTTTTCATAAGAATTGGTGGCCCATTCTGCTGCCCTCATTCTGAAATCCGAATTGTTAAAAGAAAAAAGTTTAAAAAAGAAGGAACTCCACCTTTTTTTCGGTAAGGCAAAACCCAATGACACCAATCTATAATTCCAACTCACCTCTTTCTATTTTGGAAGATTGAGTTCCTTCCATAAGTCATCTGAAATGAAGAAACCGTAAAAACATGTGGAGTTTGGAAATTATCTGTTCATTAGTATCAAATAATTGAAGGAAATTTTTGAATTACCTTTGTCGAGCTAGGTATATTATAATGAGCGAAATTAGATAAATCATCTGTTGCAGCAGCCATCGATTTTAATTGCATCCTCTTTAGATCATTATGTTCCTGAAGAGAAAATACAAAATTAATCCAGATATACCATATTTGATCCTGATAAGCACAGGGAGAAGGACGAATTGGAAATTACCTACAACTGTTCACGTATCCCACTTAATTGTCCAACAATGTCAGCCATGAGAGTATTGGATTCCTAAAGAAATTAATCGCATTAATAAAGGTATGAAACGGACATTCACAACATTCACAAAGGGAACTCAGAAGAAAATTTTAAGAACCCTTTTCTATGGCTGGATAAATTTCCTTTGAAAAATCTTGTTACTTTTTTCCCCTAAATCAATCATTATTTAGATAATTTGACTTTCAATAAAACCGAGAAACTGACTGTAACGATTGACTTGATTCATAGGAAACTAGATAATAATATCGATAACACTATCGAGTAAAATATTCCTGTAGGATATCCGTATGTAACTCACTTGTAACAATTGATTGGTTTTTGCCGATGCATCAGCCAATTCATTCATGGTCTTTATGCGTGTGGCGGCTCTTTTGGCGATCTCCTTGTTTGTCCCTAGAATTAAAGTGAAAATATCATGGATAGGATTTACTCTCATATTGTCATAATTATAACTCACTTTGTTCTTTGAGGGATTCAACAACGGGCTGATCTAAATTCTGATTTCTAAACCCTGCTCGTCCTCCAGCCACTGGCTGGCCTCTAGCACTTCCAACAACTGAAAGCACTTTTTCAGACAATGAACTTAGAGGGGTGGCAACTGCAGTATTTCCCGTTTTACCCAGAGCTTTAATCATTTCAGTTTGTTCAGCTGTAGCTTTCTTCTTCAGCTTACTCCATGCCTGGAACAATATAATTATGGAATTACACAAGACAACAACGAAGGGCTTTCACCCAGGTAGATCTTCATGGGAATATGTAGATATTACATTTACGACCTGAGTGACGGTTCTCTGAATGCCTAAATTGCTGATGTCTCGAGTAACGCTGTAATAAAATTTGCAAAATGTATGTGAAACAATAGTCATTCACTCAATAACTTGATTATTAGCCATAAATGAATATCTTACTGCAACCACAATTTTCCACTTAATTTCGCTGCCTGAGGTCCAATATTTCCATTTCGAGCAAATTCTTTATGAGTGATCATGAAATCAACGAGACAATTCAGCTCTTCTGCTGTGAAGAACAATGATTTTGTCTTTCTGTAAAGACATCAATTTGTTAAGTGTTATCAATATTAAAGGGGCAAAAGAACATTTAAATTAATGACCGTAGTAATTAAAAGGGTAGAAGAGCCTCTGAAAAGAATTATAAGTAACTGTGAACAGACCATCATTGCTGATAACAAGAATTGATTGATAACAAGAAATACCTGGTGACTTTTGGCTTTAAAATCCGTCGTTATCGAATTAATTAACAATTTGAGGGGTTATGAAATATTGACGCTGACGATTGACTGAATTCATAGAAAACTCACGATTTTTCAGCTGCAGCCTAAATTGTATCAGTGAGTCTATCGAGCTCTTCATCTTCAAGTGCATCTAATAAATGTCTGCAACGAGAAAATAACAATTTACTGTGACATAACCAAAAACACTGGCTTGAGCCACTGAAGTGATATTTTTTTTCATCCCAAGAGTTTGGTCATTCAGTTTTAGTGTGATTTAATGAATCAATTGATCATCAACACTTCTCATACGTACATTGGGCTATCACCACTTATTTTAACAGAAGTCATGATGAAATTTTTATTGCTTAATGAAACTCTTGTTTACTTTACACATTCGTAATGGTGGTTAATACTGATTGAAAGCCACTTATACAGTCGAACTGAGGAAAGAGTACCCTTCGGTAATTTCCGGCTCGTTGCCCCCAACATTGGGGCTCAGCTTAGGCTATGGAAACCGAAGGGTGATCTTTCTTCAGTCTCACTGTACACTAGTTTTAGTAAATTTTTCAAAATTTCTCACGATGTAAGGAAGTCAAGGAAATGTTAATATGTATTTTTTTATTTAGGAAAAATTCAGACGTACAAAAGAAATTCCTACACAAGTTTTAATATCTCGCCTCAATTTAATTACTTATTGAGATCCTTTTTAATTTATAGAGAACGATGAATGAGTAGATGCCAGTTGCATCATAAAAATCACAATGATTATGCAACGTATGTACTCAAACGACTCTTTTTATAAAGAAAAAAAAATGCATGTAGTGTTCAACACCAACGACACTATTCTTTTTGTAACAAATCAAAATTTCAGCACCGTTTTTAAGAAAAAAAAAAAAATTGTTTTGTGCTGGTTATTACCAAAGACACCGTTGTTAAAAATAAAAAAAAATCTTCAATGAAATATGTATGAAACTTCCCACCAGAACAATTATTTCATGAGCTTCTCTATGATTAACATAACATGACAGAGAAGTTACTAGCTTGAACACATATTCATTTACTTAATCTATAACACCGTCTTATTTTTGGTATCTATCTGCTAAAATAATTACTTATTGAGATCCTTTTTAATTTATATAGAACGATAAATAAGTAGATGCCAGCTGCATCATAAAAATCACAATGATTATGCAACGTATGTACTCAAACGACTATTTTTATAAAGAAAAAAAAATGCATGTAGTGTTCAACACCAACGACACTATTCTTTTTGTGACAAATCAAACTTTCAGCACCGTTTTTATGGAATAAAAATTATTCATCTGCTGCCTAACACCGAAGGCACAATTTGTTGATAACCAAAAAAAACTCTGGTGGAATCCGGTGCTTGACACTCATTGAAATGCAAAAAAAAATTCAATAGAGTATGTACGAGACTTTCAGTAGTGGTGAAAATTCTTGGATACTGAACTACTCCTGGAGTTCATCTGAGCAAAGTACACGAATGGGGATTTGACGCTGAGAATTCAAGAGAACTTCATTCATTTTGATAAAAAACTCTCGACTTGCACAGAGCTCTAGGATATGCATCTGACGAATGTTCAGCGAAGCTTGTAGCAAGTTCACCATAGCATCAACTCCGATCTTATGACAGTGGCTAGCGTCAAATTCTTCAAGAGTCGTCAAAGCACCCAGTGCTTCATCAGCATCGATGATACATTGTCTGAAACGAAGCTTTGTAAGTCGAGCCATGTGACCAATTTCCCTGATGCTGGAGTTTGATAGGCGAATCAATCCTGAAGCAACGATTAAGCATAAAATAATGTTTAGTAGTTCATTCAGCAGTGGAGGTGCACGGAGTTAGAAGCATGGGTTCAGTGAGAACCCTAAGGCAAAGTCGTTCTATTAAAATGATTTTCACTCATAGAACATCTCAAAAGAATTAGTTGAATATGCACTACTCACCTATTACTTCCAGAGTTTCTAAGCTTACGCAGTTTCTGCTAAGGATCCTCAATTCCTCATTTTCGAAAGATTGCGGATCGTTTATAGTGAGGTGTCTGAGATGAGTGAAACGAGACATTTCAACAATGAAATCTGGGTAAAGGTTGCATCGTATCACTTTGAAAGAATATAAATGTTCCAAATTCTCGATATTAATCAGGTCTCCTGCATCCACTGAGAAATCCTCCAAAGTTAGAACCTCTAATTGAGGGAATTGGGCCATGTCCTGTCAATACAAGTTTACCATTGTTATTGAAAGTTACTAATATCAGAGTAATCAAGATTGTCAATTAAATAAAAAACATATCTGCATTAAAAATTGAGAAAACCTCACTCACGAGAAAAATTACATCGCTGACATCGTTAGATGCGAGACTGAGTTCTTTAAGTGTTTTTGATATGTGCTGATAGCTTTCCCAGAATGGGGGAGGTGTGTTGATGATCTCGAGGACGAGAAGTTTTTTATTTCTCGAAAAAATCTCAGCAAAATAAAAGTCATCATCCTCGTATGATCTTTGGAATTCGACAGTCAGCTGTTCTAAATTCTCACAAGTATTTTTGACTTGAAGCATGAAATGTCTCCGATCCTTGACAAATAAATTGAGTACCCTCAGATACTTCCCACACTTTTTAAGAACCTCTGCAACTTCTCGTGATTTCAATTCACGAGATGTCAGGATCTGGGGGACATCCAATTCCTTCATGTGATACCATGCATGAGGTAGCAGTTGTTTCCATCTCACGCATACTAGAAAAAATGCATTTTTATCAATTACAAAAGATTCAAAACGTGGAATAATCTGAAAATGATGATGAAATCACAAATTCCATAAAAACATTCGATTTAATTACCTTCCTCTGCAACGATTTTGTCTCTAGCCAATCACTAATCGAAATTATCCCCCAAAATTAATTTTTGCTTTACAATCTTTTTTTCTCTTGATTTCACAATGTGCAAATAACCGTTGGAAATTTAATGCGTCATATTCGAATGTCACAATGATAGTATTTACTCCAGAGAGGAAACTAAGACCAATTTCCGCCACTAGTAGCCCTCTTTTGATAGAAAGTTTAAGTACAGTAAAAATGCCCTCGAAATCCGACCCCTGGTCTATTGTTTTCACCTGAAACACGTAATAACAATACTCAGAGAGGATAATTATGGATACAAATTACTCCCATCGATTTTTTATATAATGATTTTTATCTATTGAGGCCCGCCAATTCAATTGTTCACCCCATGAATTCACAGGTTATTCAACACCTCTCCACTAATGACGTAATTACACTATATGTCTGTCAATACAATGAGCACTTTTATCAGAAAATAATCTATCAATTTATCAAATCTGATCACGAAAAGTGAATATGAGAAATGGAGAGAACTTACCTGCCATCGTTGCGCTCTGGGTACAAGAGAAATAAAACACACACAGTCACTCAACAAACAGACCGGGTCGTTTCCGCGAA
The DNA here is from genome assembly GCA_035578325.1 of Coelinius sp. EB29. Classification (NCBI taxonomy): domain Eukaryota; kingdom Metazoa; phylum Arthropoda; class Insecta; order Hymenoptera; family Braconidae; genus Coelinius; species Coelinius sp. EB29. The sequence continues at coordinate 3,010,851 of JAOZGT010000006.1, forward strand.
GACACTGTTGTGCCTCTCGATATGATTGGTTTATGAGAGGGCGATTCAATCGGTGTCGCTTTCTTATACCAACAGTGTAGTGGTTACCGCGCAGATGGTAACTATAGTCGTCGCCACTAAAGAATGGTCTTCGGGTTTTCAGCCGAAGTCTCCCCACCACTGCCGAACGGCAAGAAATGTATCACTCCGCGCGCGCTAAATTTGAGTGCGATTTTTAGAACATGTTTTAAATTCAATTGACTGATGTAATATCTAGAGTTGTTTATTTGTTTATTTGTTTATTCGCAAAAATAACCGGAGACCGAAATATTCTAGATCATTGATAGGTGTGATAAGTTCAAAATTGACTAAATCCTTCAATTGGGACAAATGTTGTGGATAGTGTTATGGTTTTATTGGAAAAATGTATGTAAACCTGGAAAAAATGATAATATTCCATTTTATGTTGAAATTGAAATATTTTACACATCCTAGATCTCTCCCTGTGGCACGGAAGAAATATATTTGATTCAAATATTTGATTCTATCATAAATATACATGAATTTGATATATTCTAATTCAATGCATAGATCGGATATATATATATATGAATAATAATGGAATATATTCAATTTATGCATTTAAATAGAAATCTCACGTCATATATTCAATCCACGCATTGAAACAGAATATATTACAATCAAGTATTTCAATATATTTTATTCAAGTATCGAATATATTAAGATCGAGTTTTTTCCGTCTGCAGTTAATTCTCTCTATCTATGTGAATAAACAATTGTGAGTTCTGAAAGTGTGCGAAAGTGAAATTTTTGTCTTTTTCTTTGATGGACTCCGATTCCGACTACTTGTTTTTCAAAATATAGATACCCATTGTATTACTTTTCAATCGAGGAATGAGCTTCTCCGTTGAGAGCTCTATATGATAAATCTTATGTGGCAACAGGAAAATCTTTATATCGAATTTCATTGATTTCTTCTATCGAACTCGAATGAACTTCAAACATATCAATTACTAGAAAAAGTAATCCCATTACATTTTATGTGGAAGTAATAATGGAGGAACAAAGGATCTAGATTGTACTTATCGATTTAAATAAATGTAAAAAAATTTCATATTTCATTTGGTTTATTCATTGTGTGGAAATTTCTGGATGTGTTCACAATGAGTTGATCAATGGTTTTATAAGAGGGAGATGTTACTGGGCTTTTCATTATACATGTATTCACAACCAATATAAATTCTAACATAGGTGAGAAGACAAATATGTTCTCATTGTTGACTGTGATTGACACAATCAAAGAATAATTATATCAACTTAGCTGATAGCTGCCAATAAAGAAATATGATGGCCATGAGGCTCCTAGGTGTGGACTCACGGAATCATCAGGCTTCTCTGAATAAACCTGTGTAATGGATAAAAATTATTTTCTGATCAATTTGTCCCGCGCAGGCAATTCGTGATGATAACTAAAAAACTGTAAGCTCACTTCTGAGATGTGGCAATTATCTGATGGCATTCGTCTTCACCCTGATACCTCAACCCCCTGGGGATGCTGTGATCTGGAACCAAAAATATACCCATGACCGGAGCCAGTTTGTTTCAATGAGGTAAACTAGATAGATTCAACATACCTGTGCACGGTAGATGGCCCATGCACCACGGTCTCCATAGCCATCAACAAGAAGCAACTGAGCAAGTGCTTCTACAGTAACACAGCGAAAAAGACGAGCTGCCCCTTGATCTGGACTATTGAATGGATAACAATTATTAGTATCCACTGAATGGGAATTGAATAAGAAGAAGTTCCTTCCTTTCTCGATGCGTCGTGAGATGAATGCAACTGTTTTTGCGCCAGCAACATACAAAAATCCCATATCTTCAAGGCTCGATTCAAATCTTCTTACAACCGTGGTTAGGCCTTCAGTGAGTTCTTTCAAAACCTTTCCTGAAGAGAATAAACCGTCCCATTCAGGAAATATATCAATTTTTACTGAATGATCAAAAGCTGTTAACGACGTTAAGAGTTCGTATGGGCATAAATGAGCTTGCGTCACATTATTCAGCAGTTTACACTGAACGTAATACTGATCGCCTGCAATTAGAATGTGGTCTAGGAGATCTTTCGTGATAGTCCTTACGCCTACGACACTCCTGTATACAAGTCAGAGTCGACGAGGTAACTATGATGGATTTTATGTTTTTGGGGTCGCTGATCACGAATCCATCGGTTACTTTTTGAAAAAATGGTCGGTTCAATTGTTATTAACAATTTTAATTGTTTATAAGGCTGTATCTCGAGAACCACGGTAGATACGTGAAAAAATTCAAATTAAAAAATATTGCTACAATTATTCGGAACAATTTTTGTCTCTTATAAAATTTCGATAAATCCATTATTTACATTGATATACGCGATTGAACAGTTGCGCGCCTGAGAGCCGACGTCGACGAGTGCACCGCTTATGCCCGGGCAAGGTAGCCCGTACGCCTCAGCTCTGTTTACGTATTTTCCTCTCGAGTATTCATTTTTCGAATATTTTTTTTTCGCAGAACTAACGTAAGGCAGAATTTCAGCGAATTCACTCACGTAAAATAAAAATAAACTGAATTTCTTCCAAATCCGATCGCCTCGTCTCTCAGTTCCCTCGTGGTAATCGCACGGTAATGTTCTGTGAGAGTTTAACGTTGCATTATCGCGAGTGAGATACCGGTAGATGAATTTATAATCAAATCAATTTATAATGGCTACTCAGCGAATTTCTTTACGAATATCCAATAAGTTCACTAGTAATTTATGTATAATTTGTCAGAAAGCAGAGGAGAAGTTAGTGGGTGGGCCGGTGGGCCGAGAACGTATTCGTGATGCTGCGAAAAAACGGAAGGATGATGTGTTAACTCGATTGCAAGGATTAGGTGAAGGCGAGACGTTTTTCTACCACAACACGAATGATTGTTATAAAAGCTATGTATTGGAAGTGAAAATTGAGCGAGCAATCAGGAGAGATGTGGAAAATGGAAACAGCAACGAGATAGGAAAATTGCTTCAAAATCCACTGACAGAAGAAGTTAATTTGAACCGTCCGAGGACCAGATCTACAGTGGCTAAGGATAATTGTGGTGATTGCATGATATGTGGGATCCAAGGGAGGACAAAAACGCGTGTATTGAGTGGTTTGAAAAGAGCTCAAAATATTTTCAGGGCAGCATCATTTTTTGAAGATGATTTATGGGATAAAATTGCGTATTTTCAGAATGTCAACAACATGATTGACGCCGAATGTTTTTTTCACGAGTGTTGTTTGCGTAAATATGAAATGAAGTATAAACGTGAAGTGACTAACAATAACACCGGAGAAACTCCAGATTTGACCTTTTTTTCAGCTGAACAGACCAGTCACCCCATTGATTGTCATGAAATAGCCCAGATGAAGATGGAATGCATAAGAACGGTAATTAACAGTTTGATGCCTGAAATAAAGTGTGGAAAAGCATTCACCTTAACTGAAGCATGTGATCAAGCTAATTTATTGTTGGCCCCTAAAGCGACGGTACGAAACGTTGACATAAAAAATTACCTCACTTCCAATTTTAGCGAGTCGATTCAATTCCATACTCCCAAAGCTGCAAATCAACCAATTCTGTTCTTTGATGCATCTATAACAGCTGGAGATTTAATAGAATTGATTCGTTCAACTGATGTTCTGGTGGAAAGTGCGAAAATAATTAAAGACGCTTTGGATGGACTGGATTTTGGATTGAGTGATAAGTTTGGCGATGCGACTGATTTGAGACAATCATGGGATAGTATGATTATTCCACCTGCAATTATGAAATTTTTCTCAAAACTCTTCAATTTCAACGAGAAAGACTTCAATCGAAAAACCACTTCAAGTGACGATGATGACGAAGACGATGAAAATGAAGATGGTGATGACATGTTGAGTGAAGACATTGGTGAGAATAGCAGAATAAGTGGGAAGAAAATTATAAGGATTAAAAGTTTGCTACAAATTATGTATTTTCTTAGACATGGTGGAAAAAAGAAAACGCCACTCCATTCTTTGGTAGCTCTGTCAGTACACAATACTTGTAAAAGTGCCACACTAATTAAATCTTTGAATAAACTGGGTATATGTATTTCATATGATAAAGTCCAACGTTATCGGTCTCGTTTGGCTGCGTTTGCAGTAGAGAATAGCGCAGATGGAATGCCAATACCTTCTCACATCGATCCAGAAAAGTATACAACTGCCGCCTTTGATAATTTCGACCACGATGAGGCAACTGAATCGGGGTTGAATGGAAGTCATGATACAGTTTCTGTATTATTTCAAGATAAGTCGAAAGTGATGAGAAGTAAGCCAAACATTTCTGCTACCCAGGTTCCATTTCGTTCTCGAACATTTGATACAGAACTAGAGTGTCAAAAATTGAAAGATTTTACAAAACCCCTCGGTCCCATTTCTCTGTCCCCAAGTCATCCAGTGAACGTCCACAAATGCACTGTAAGTCCTGATGTGTATGATAATTTTCATGGTCGTGATCTTGTGTGGAATTTATGTAGAATGCATTTAATAGAGCGGACAGAAGACATTCTGAACTCTCAGCAGCCTCAGTCAATACCGCCTTGGTCAGGATTCAATTCTCTTGTCCTAAAGGACCACCGACCAACACAAATTTCTGCGTTTAATCCAATTTTACCACATTCAGTTACTGATTATTCTACAGTGTATACAGCCTTATGCAATTTCAAAGAGGTTCTCAAGCAATTGAAACAACAGACCTTAGCAGTTTTTTGTGATGAGGGCGTGTATCGCATTGCTCGGCACATACAATCCACTCATCCTGAAGAATTTGAAGGCATTTTTCTAGCCTTAGGAAGTTTCCATATGACTAAGGTTTTACTAGCATGTGCTGGCAAGTATTTGCGTGGAAGCGGCGCGGACAATGCGTTCATAGAAACGCAATTATTTGGCGTTGGGACTGTTGAACAAGTATTAAATGCTACACATTATTCAAGATCTTTCCAAGGGTTGATGAAATTTGCAGAAGCTTTGGAAAGATTGCTCATACGAGAATTTTTCGAAGAAAATGATATGGATAATTATGAAGACGTTATGATCAATTGCAAAATGTTAGAAGAAGTGTTGAATGAAAAATCCGTTGAAGAAACTGATAAAATCTACACTGATTTTTGCCACTCAGCAGAGAAGTTATCAGCTGATTTGAGGATTTTCATCACGAGAAGATGCTCCGAGTCACCCCTATTCCGATACTGGAACGGTTTTCTGATATTAATGCAATTAATACGTGATTTAATTCGCGCAGATCGAACAGGGAACTGGACTTTGCACGTTGAAACTGTTGAGAAGATTCAGCCTATTTTTCACGCTCTGGATCGTTTGAATTACGCACGCTGGAGCGGTGTATATCTCAATGACATCTTGGGTCTGCAGGAGTCACATCCAGAAATCTATGAAGCGTTTATGGAGGGACGATTCAGCATAAGACATACACAGACTTGTTTCACCGCCGTGGCCACTGACCAGGCATTAGAACAAACAATCAATCGATCATCAAAGAGCAGTGCTGGTATCATTGGTTGTACAAAGAAAAAGACATTTTTCTCAGGATGGAATCTTACTTATCACGAGATCACAGCGATTAATAGTTATTTTCGAGAGGTGACCGGGGTTAGACTCAGTGATGAGTTCCATGTCCACCATGAGCTATCTCCGAGTCGTATCAAACAATCAGAGATGGACGTCCAAGAATTGACCCAATTTTTACTCGCTCATGTCAATCCGTTTTCATCGGGGGCTCAGCCACTCCGAAACATTGTTACGGAGACATTGATGGATCCTGATGAGGCAACACAATTGTTGAATTTGTTCAAGACAGGTTGTGAGAGATTTTATACTTTTTGTTCAGACAGATTTGTTCTAAAGTCAAAACGTCTAGGTGATCCAATACAAAAAGTGAGTCTCCCAACATTCACACCTTCTAAAAAAAAACCAAATACTCGAGACAAAGTTGCCAAAACCTATGGGAACGAAGCAAGTCAGATAGTGGAGCTAGCTCGAGAAAGAGGTTTTAATCTGGAACAACTGTTCAGTTATGAGTTGCTCAGCGAAAATTGTTTACTGGAAATTGATGGCTCCATTAAGAAAGACAGTTATCAATTTGCTATTGTTGATGAATTACAAACTAGTCCTGGACAAGACGAGCAGGGTATGCATGACAGGAGTTCATGCATAGTCATTGACGTTATGACCATCTGTGAAGAAATGAAATGGAAGTTTTTGAAAAAATTTGAGGATCTCGCTATTTGTTTTTGCTCTGCTGCATCTTCTGAGATAACAAAAAATACCAGACGCATTGATTTTATTTTTGAAGATTATTTGGAATCATCTATACATGCCTGGGAACGCCAATCAAGGTAAGAGTACATGATGATCACAATCATTTGAATTAGTATGTAAAATTAATGAATCATTATTGTGTTATCGATTCAGATCTGATGAGCAATCAATTCGAGTCCATAAGATTTCCAATGATGTTCCAATCCCGGTTCAAGAGAAAAAATTCTGGGCATCAACAGAGAATAAAGTTCTGTTGCAAGATTACTTGCGTAATTACATCTTGAAGAAAGCTGAACAATTATGGCCAAGTATCGAAATCATTTGTAGTGCGACTACAAGAAATGATTGTCAATCGGTTTTGCCTCGCACGTTCGATGACATTATGCATGATCGACAACTTGAGAATATAGACGACAAAATTATTAGACATATCCACCACACAACAATAGACCGACACTCTATCATAACTGTCAAGTGTAATGATCCCGACTTAGTGGTCATGATTCTTCATTTTTGGGAAGATTATCAAGCACGGGGTTTAAGGGTAAGGTTTTCTCTACTTTCATTTTCATCACTGAATAAGAAATCCTACATGTTCACTGAAGCATCATTACTATTTGCACAGGAGCTATGGTTGAAAATTTCTGTTAGATCTAAAATCAGAATTCTACCTCTCCACCTTATGTCTTCTCTACATGGTAAGGATCTCTGCAAAGTTCTTCCCGCTATGCATTTCCTAACTGGATCCAGCTGCATGAGTAAGATTGGCACTAAAAAGAGTGCTCTTCGATGCCATCCTCAAAATTATTTACAGAACTTCGCCACGGGTAATTTTTTGGATTACTTCAATAGTTCTTTGAAATTTTAATGCTTCACTTTTTATGACTATTCATTCTTTTACGATTCAGGTATGTCTGAAGAAATGATTGAAACTGCCATCGGTGATGCAGAAAAATATCTCATACAAGTTTTGAGGAAGGGCAGCCCTTGTGAGACTTTTGACCAATTGCGATATTGGCAATACCAAAGTGGCATTACAATTTCTTTGAAAGATTTACCTCCGACAAGTGCCTCTATTCGATTACATATTCTGAGAGCTATGTTTATAACTTCATTTAAGAAAAATCTTTTGACGAATGAAAGCAGGCTTGATCCTAAAGAATTCGGATATTGCGAAGAAGAATATCTAATCCCTAGGAAAATTGTAAACCTGTATCCCCCAATTGACAAATTAGTCCCCAATTGCCGTTGTACCACGTGCACGAGAAAATCTTGTCGATGTTTGGCTGCTGGTTTGCCATGTGTCAGGTTTTGTAAATGTGTAATCGCAAGCACGTGTAAAAATCTTCTGAATAAAAAAAATTAATTTATGAATATTTGGAGTATAATGTTATATTTAATTGTCTCATTTCATTCCAACAGTACTTCTAGCAAACCTTAGACGTTAATTTGACATCAGACAACGAGGGGTACTCTCACCTCGCGCACCGCGTGGCGCACACCGCACGCTTTCTCAGGCGCGCAACTGTTCAATCGCGTATATCAATGTAAATAATGGATTTATCGAAATTTTATAGGAGACAAAAATTGTTTCGAATAATTGTAGCAATATTTTTTAATTTGAATTTTTTTACGTATCTACCGTGGTTCTCGAGATACAGCCTTATAAACAATTAAAATTGTTAATAACAATTGAACCGACCATTTTTTCAAAAAGTAACCGATGGATTCGTGATCAGCGACCCCAAAAACATAAAATCCATCATAGTTACCTCGTCGACTCTGACTTGTATACAGGAGTGTCGTAGGCGTAAGGACTATGATATTGCCACCCGAAAAATACAGAGCAACAATGCTGTACATGGCAATGGCTGTGCATTGAGCGTTGGCTCTTCCTCTCGGGAAACGCTGGTTATCACCCTGATGGAACCGCGCTGATTGATAAAGGAAGACACCAGGAACTTTCTTTGATCGAAGTTCGGGGGTTTTATCCTTCCCCCTCGTCAGTGACCAGATTTGTTTGAACTTGAAAGAATAACACTCAAGTTTAGATTATATTCTGTCTCCACCATGAAGTCACGAATGAAATAATTGAAATGTTTTATTTTCAAACTTACTGGAAAATTTTGATGTCGAGGTGTAGATCTCACTTCGTTTTCATTTGCCGCAGACAATGAAATTGGTAGTGAATATTGTAAATGGGATGATACAATCTCCTCCACCATCCTGCTTCTTATTCCTGGCATATCGGCCTGAGAAAATGTGAGAGCAGCATGTCTGGTCAAATATTCGGCATATGTGCAGACGAAAACACCACAATCATAGCCGTTCGTTTGCTGAGGAATATTCTGAAAATTAATGTGGGATTTATTGAATAAATATGAAGCCTAATATACAAACGTATGTGCTAGTTATGATGAAATTGGAAAATACATACTTTGACATGTGTTGTGGTCCATTCAGTTGGCACCAGCGATTGATGCCTCTTCTCTGCATATTCACTCATCAAGTAATTGAAAATAGACTATATGACGAAGGAAATAAAATTAATGAATACACTCATGAGCGTCTTAAGTTATTCTTAATGTTACGTCCTGATGAACGTATAGAATTTATGAATTTTAGGAAAAATTAAAAAAATGGAAATTTGGAATGTTTAAATAAATGTATCGAATAACGAATTCCAATGGAATCAAATGATAAATTCTGGAAGAATCGTTTTCGAACATTTAATATTTTTAGAGTTGTTAAACAATGGGGATATTTAATTCGATCGGAAAAATGCGATCGGGTTGAATTTTATTAAACGCGGGAGGTCTCGCGGACTTTGCGCTGGCAGGTTCATATTTCTCATAGAAGAAATAGACCAGCTAGAAGAAAAAATTTAATATACAAAATTAGAGAAAAATTCAGAGTTCACGGGAAAAATATTATTAAAATAAATAAATTCAAATTAAACCTGAAAATTAAATAAAAACATTCATAATAAATTATATAACGATCACGTGATCGTTAGGTGGCAACGCCTGGACTTGTCTCCAAGCGCATTATCACCAGGAGGTTCAGGTATCCGTACCGAGACAATGCACCGATGTCGCGGCATACCCCCTCCTTATTACAAATACAATTAAAAATTTGTTTGCATATATTGTCATTAATACAATCAAACGGTCAGTCAATAAAACCGTTTGAGCGCACCCCAAAGTATTCATTCCATTTCTGAAAACATCTCAACCTCAGTCCAGAAGGACAATCCCAGTATTTCAATTTAAAAATACTTGAGAAAATTTTTGAACATGTGAAGATTTAACTAAGATTTGTGTTATTAATTTAAATTTATAATTACTGTAAAATTTCTATTGAAAATTTGTGAAGTGAGATTTTGAAAGTTTGGTGAATTGTTAACTTGCTCTATTGTGGAATTGGCAGGGAAGCCATTGGATACAAATTGGATAATTTACAAAAATGGATGAGTAGAAAATTTTATAAATCAAACCGCGAACTGTCTCTAATTGTTTGGAAATTATTTTCATCATAAATTGTGAAAAGAAAAATGTTTTAATTGAAAATCAAGAGTAAATAATTTTGTATCGAGGAAATTTTGATATTATATGAAATTTTTAGTTTAAATTATTTAATTGAATTTAATATTTTATTTGAATCAAATCCTTCTCTAACCCTATCTCAACAATTCAACCCACTCCGATCCCAAGCTATTATCTTCGGATAGGCTAAAAACAGGAGAAAATTAAATTATGTTATGAATTTATTGGGATTTATTTTCTTAAATTCTAATGAAATCATGACGTAACATTAACCAGGAATATACCTGTCATTTTTGGTTAACTTACATTCATACAGGATGGATTATTGTTGCACATACTATCATAGTACTCGATGCGCTTCTCCTTAATCCGAATGACACACAGAGTCCAATGAAGACCCAAGTGAATGGGTATCAATATCAACTCCTTGCCGAAAATGTCAACCTAAGATGAAAGAGCAACAATATCAGTGTCAAACAGTGGAAATTAGACGTTCTTGAAGCTATTTACATCTTTTGTCCATCGTTTTACTTTATCATATGAGACGACACCGTTTGGACAGAAATGTGAGTTGAATGCATGAACAGCGCTCGGATTCCTGCGTACCATCAGGCTCAAATAATTATTAATGATCTGAAAATAAAACAAATAGGAATTCTATGGAGAAAACTATGATAGCATCCATGCTCTTTCTTTATAATCACATTATCGTTGAGCCAGTTGTTCCCACGCAATGTTTGCAAATCCACAACACGCAGCGGGTGTCCATCAGTTGTGATCAGCACATCGTCTTTCTCTGTCACCCAATCCTATAAATGAATGGAGCACCTCATGAGTATATCAGCTTAACCAAGCCAGATAAGCACTAGAAAAACTGAGTGCATTTTGGATGGGAGAAACAAAGGCAGATACTTTCTGAAGGTACAAGGGAGAAGCCATGATTGATATCTTGAACCTAATTGATATCTTGAACGTTTTTCGACAAAAGTATATTAAGCTCAAGGTGTTGATTCCAATAAAAATTCATGAGTATTTTCCTCATTACATTTAAACTGATGAATTATACCTGGACAGAAGAGGCATGTACACTCTTCGTAGATGGCTTTAGCGGTACAAAATCCCTGATCTTGGACAGGTGCTCTGGTAGAATGACGGGGATATCATCGATATCGTCGTCAACACACAGCTAGAAATAGAATATGATAGAGCATTTGCAACCAGTGATAACGCTAAGAAATTCCATCGATGATGCTGGACACTGCGGCTTTGATCTCAGCGTCAGAGATTACATCTGAAGATGGTGGAATCATAGGACAAACTGGTGCGACCTCCACAACCCGAGTATCACTAGGGGATACACAAAGGCCTTCATCGTCAGGAACATCAATACCCTGTTGACGAAGAATAAGATATTGCGAATTTGTCGGATATATGTAACAGGTTCGATCTCAAATACACCGTTTCTATAAACTACCATCTCGAAGGAAGTACTTTTGCTCTCTTCATCCGAGATAGAATCTGAAGATGTCAAAGTGAGAGGAGTAACTGCAGCAACCGCCGGAGATTTGATATCTTGCGGCGAGATTTCAAGGCCCACGTTTCCGGAAACATCAACAATCTGTAATCAAGAGATATTGGATTTATAATGTCTTTATAATTCTCTCTGAGCTCCGATGATAAATGTGTATCGCAACCTTCAGGATTGTTTTCTCTCCATATCGTACCATTTCAGTATCCAATCCATTGAATAATGATCGACGCACCGATGCTGATGTCTGGATTTCTGTCGAAGGTGGAGAAAGATGCTCACAGTCAGATTCAATGTCCAGTTTGAACTCCACCATGTCGAAGTTATTCAAATCGATACTATCATCGTTTTCATCACAAATTATGTGGATCTGATAACTTCTATCAGGACTTTCCCCCACTTCTCTAGCGTAATCTCGCAAAATTTGCCTCTCAGTGTGTTCGACGCAAGATTTCCAAAATTGTGGTGTTGCAGTTGCCAATGCTTCATTCCAGATCTTTTCAGTATTAGCAAGGGAAAAGTCGTGGTTGCGACCAACGTGCAAGTCGTAGTACCTTTTCACCTTCGACCAAACTAGCTCAATGGGGTTGTAAAATGAGTGGTAAGGAGGCAAACGCACGATCTGATGATTCGTTTAAGCCACCACGAATTCATCTAGCTCGTATAAAGTAGGCTTTTTGTTTGCCTTGCACAACTCAAACAACATCTTTTTGTTATTCCCTACGGGATAGGCTATGTTGTGTTCGTCGAGCTACTCCTGAAGCTCTGCCTTTTTCCAGCTCGTTGTGGGTTGTTTCTCATGCTGTAAAAAAATAAATACCGTGACATAACTGATTAAGACATGCTACAAAAGATTCATCCATTTGAGAATGCTCTACCGATAACCAAGCAAAGTGCAAAGTCATGCTTCATTACAAGGATAAGCATGATAGAGTTGGTAAAATTGGATGGGTGAAATGAATTGGGGAACAGCACACATATGGATCTATATTAATAATGTACAGTATTTACGGAATGATCGCAGGTGCTTCATCACTTACCCATCTACTTGAAGATCAATGTCAATATGAGAATGTTAATGTCAAGCTAAAAAATGTTAAGATAATTAATGTTAGTTGGGCCAATGGCATGGGTTTCTAACGCGTTAATATTCCGCATATTAATGAATTATTAGTAGCTTATTTAGGTTATAAATATTAGTAAATGATGATTTACGATAGTTAACAAGATAATACATCGGAATACTTACGTGCATGGAATGATAGGAGGCATTGTCCATGATAATAGCACAAGGCACATGGAGATTTGGCAAGAGCCTCTTTTTCACCCACTTTCGGAAATTGTCACCATTCATATCCCCATGGTAATCATCACCGGGTTTTGGCTTGGCAGCTGTCCGAAAGAAGAGCGATGCCCCAGGAACGAAACCAAATTTGCCACCAGCATGACAAATGAGGAATCGTTCTCCAGTTGATGCTGACTTCATCGAACAACTGCGTGGATCGTCATTTTGCCACTCCTTGGTCTTCCCAGTTCCATGGCGAAATGTCCATGTCTCATCCTGGTATACAGTGGGAATTCCTTCGTCCAAAAGCCCCTTCATTCTCTTGAGAAACTGGATCCTTTTAGCCACGATGTACGGTTGTTCTCGCAAGTATATAGTACCGTCTCTCCTGCGAAATTGGAATCCGATGTCGTGTAAGATCCTGTACAGAGTTCTGTCGCTACCTTGGAACTGGATATCCTCGGCAGTACTACAAAAAGTAAACCTTTCGAATAACAGGCGAGGAACAGCGTACCGAAATTAACGAATCAATAGGAATCAAGATAAAATAAACACCTTAAGGTCGTGCGCAACTCTGCGACGCGAACAGATTGACCTGCAAAGAGAGGAATATATCATTTACTGACAGTACGATTGACCGTGACTCTCAATTGAAAGAGAAGTTTGAGATCAAAGCTTACGTTTTGCAGCAAACTCGTAGATGACAGAACGAATTTTCTCTTTCATGACCTTGTCTACGTCCCGAATGAGTCTTGGACGGGGTCTCTCCTTTCCGGGCGTCGAAAATGCTGCTCCAGAATCCCCAATTTGAAGGATCTCTGTCACCTTCGTTTTGGAAATTCCGAAAGCAGCGGCTGTTCTTTCTCTACACAATAACATGCATATAGAAAGTCAAAGTACCATGATGCATCAAATTGAAATGAGAACGAGCAGAACCGCAAGAAGCATTGTAAAGATTCACTGACAGATCTCAACACCAATTTAAAATTAGCATTCTTAGAGCTACGTGAGTAATAAAATGGCAAGGCAGAATGTGCGCGATCTGTACATTTGAATCAAGGGACAACGGAGGAATTTCCATGATTTCTTTCTTGGAGACAGTTTTTTTTTGTAAGATGAAAGTGCATCTCGTGGAATCAACTCCATTGCTCTGAGATTCAAATATATTTTTTATTAATTATGCTCTGAAAAAGATTGATGTATGTCAATCAACCAGGTGTGGACAGGATTATTGGAAAATATGTGCGACTCAATCGAATGAATGAAATATTAATAAGCTTCAAGTGAAGCATCTGTGCACACCTGATCCCAAGGAGAGAAAAAAATTTCATGAGTTAAATGTAAGATTAACAGTAGGGAGTTCCATAATGAATCAAAATGCAACCTCGCCCATGCACTCCATCATTGAAGCACTCTCTCAACGAATGACACTTGGATGCAAGAAAAATTTGTGAATTTGTAAAAAACGAGCTGAATGAAAAAAAAATCTATTAGGGGACTCCCTCATTCCCATCTGCACGTCTCCGGTCTGCCACTGATCTTTATGAGTTTTCTGTCTCTGCGGCACCTGATAATTCTGAAATTGTAATGGAATTTTGTTATTGCTTAGTGAGATATCATTTTTCCACCTTTCACATTTCCACAAAATTGGAGGGAGAGCACTGTTGGTCGTAGACTATTGGAAAACCGTAATCTAATGCTTTGGAGATCGAGGATGTGGGAATGGAGGAAACACAATCAAAAATAAATCAAGTAATACATCGATTATAATGCGCCAAACAGCTTCGTCCTGATTTAACCAGAGAATTATGACAAAATTAAACCTTCAACTAATTCGTACCTGACTTGTTGAACGGGGAGCAGAACACCACCATTCTGTTTCTCCCTTTCGAAATATTTATGCACAGTATATACAGCGGCTTGATATTGTCCACCGAATGACATTCCCCTTTTAGTCGGCATATCGGTATACCAACGTTTCCGGGGTTGAAGTCTCTTCGGAGTGACGTTACCTCTAACAAACTTCATAATTTCATTTGATTTTGAACTGAAATATGAGAGACATAACTTAAAATTGGAATTTTGTAATGGTACATGTGGAAGAATGGATTGCGAGTGTGGTTTATACTCGAGTTTATAGTTTATTTTATATATTGCGACCTTTGTTTGTATATTATCAATCGCTCCAAGTCGATTTCAGTTTTGGGTCACATTTCATCACATTCAGAAGGGTTAATTTCATCCTGAGGTCAGTTTTTGATATATACCTCGGAATCTAGAAGAGATAGCGACATTTTCATAAATACCTTTTTTGTAGAACAAAGTAAGAGCTACAAAAAAGGTCCTTATAAAAAATTTGCTGTCTATTGGAATCCAACGATGACGACACACACACAGACAGATACACACAGATACACTCAGCAATGACACACAGTTATACACGTCTTGTAAGATGGTCAGTCGTGTTGAATAAACCGTCATGTGCAGTCGTGCCTTGTACGAATAAAAGCAGACTCATTCCTTTACACCTACTACTAATAATCAATCCAGTTACTGTGGTTCCATCAGGTTATGGGCCCAGGATGCTTGATCAGGATTGAGCTTAGAAAGGTTATAGGAATTAAAACAGTGGTTTAAAGGGTTCAAAAGGTTAGAGAAATTAAGACAGTGGTTTAAAAGGTTCAAGAGGTAAATAAAGAGGTTAAGATGGCTGAAGGCAGCAGTCTCACTAGTAATCCCCATTTTGGGGTCGTAAAACTGAATAATGAAAATTACCAGATATGGAAATATAAGGTAGAGAAATTGTTAAAAAGAGAAGGAACATGGAGAGTTATCACAAAAACAAAACCAACTACAGACGAAGAAGCTATCGAAGCATGGGAAATTAAGGATGAGAAAGCCCAAGGGACAATCTGTCTACTAATAGAGGATGATCAACGTGAGCACACCGAAGAGAAAGAGACAGCTAAAGAAATCTGGGACTCTTTAGCTGCAGCTCACCAAAAGGCAAGTGGCATGATTAAATTTTCATACATATTAGAGCTCTTAGCATTAAAACTAGATGAAGAAGAGGACATGGAGAAGCATATAGCTAAAATTCAAGAATTAATAAGGACATTGCGTGCCCTTGGAAGTAGAGCAGCAGGGGAATTCGGCCCATGGATTATTATGCGCAGTATGCCACCGTCGTATCGGACACTAATCTCTGTTTTGGCACAAAAGCCCGAGGAAGAGCTCACTGTTGACATGGTCAAGGGCGCTCTACTTGCTGAGTATAAAAGGAGAAAAATGGAAACAACAGAGACACAACTTGACAGCGCTTTGAAGGCAAATAAATTTGAGAAAGACACGAGCGGATGCTTTGTGTGCAAAGAGAGAGGACATTGGAAGAACCAATGCCCTAGGAACACTGGTTGGAAGAAGAAAGAAGATGATAAACTCCACAAGAAACGTGCGAGAGCAAGAGCAGCGATAAAAGAAGAGAGTCAGACAGAAAGTGAGGGGGACAGCGAAGAGGATATACTGCCGCAGTACGCATTCGCCGTCAAAACACCCGAACAAAAGATCAAAAAGAATTGGTATTTAGACTCAGCAGCTAGTAGTCACATGACTAACGACATCAAATTTTTTGATGACATCGATACCAACTACACAACTCAAGTCAAAGTGGCAAATGGGCAAACTTGTAAAGTGTATGGGATTGGAAAAGGTACAATTGAATGTCTGACCAAAAAGGGAGAAAAAAGTACATTACAACTCACAAAGGTACTTTACATACCCGATTTTGACTCAGGACTTATATCTGTTGGCTCACTGGACAAACAAGGTTACAAGATAAAAATCGAAAACAATCGAATGTCGATATATAAAAATAACACTGAAATTGCCATAGGCGATGAAATCAGTCACATGTATAAATTGAGAACCCCAGAATACGCTTTCTCAGTCATGCCTCATCACCCAGAAAATTGTATTCACCAATGGCACATGAGACTGGCTCACAGAGACCCTAAGGCAATAAGACTGCTCGTGAATAAGAATCTGGCTGAAGGAATTGAAATTGCTGACTGTCCAATCAAAGAAGCCTGTGAATCTTGCATAAAAGGGAAAATAACCAGGAAGCAATTTCCCAAAGAGTCCAAATCAACCACCACAGCACCCCTGGAACTCATACATACCGACCTATGCGGACCGATGTCAGTGGCTACGCCAGGCGGACGCAGGTATGTCATGACCTTGATTGATGATTACAGTCGGTATACACAGTCATACCTGTTGACACATAAGTCTCAAGCAGAAATAGTAATAAAACAATTTGTTCAACTCTGTAAAACACAATTTGGACAAAAACCCAAAATTTTCAGATCCGATCGAGGGGGAGAGTACCTAGGCCACAGTTTGAGGAATTATCTTAAAGATGAAGGCATCAAATCACAATTCACAATGCTTACACACCCGAGCAAAACGGTGTAGCTGAGAGGAAGAACAGGTACCTTATGGAGGGAGTAAGGGCCATGTTGATCGATGCTAGACTTCCTAATACGTATTGGGGAGAGGCAGTCATCACAGCAACATATACCCAGAATCGACTTCCAACCAGGATACGAAAAAGGACACCGTATGAACTGTGGTACGGAGAAAAACCAAATATTGAAAATTTAAGGATTTTTGGATGCAAAGCATACGCTCACATCCCAAAACAGAAACGAACGAAATTACACGAGAAAGCATATGATTGTATACTACTTGGATATCCAGAAAACTCCAAGGGTTACAAATTGATGATAGAGTCATCAGGAAAAATCATCTCCAGCAGAGACGTCATTTTCCTAGAAAATTCTCGTGCTCAAGGTAAAGTAAACGTATCATCTGAACATCAAAATCAGAACACAAAAAATTCTGAACAAAAACAAGAGAGCTCAGAAAATAACATAGTTTATCTTCCACCAGATGATATAGATGACATCATTTTAAAAAGAAATAAAAATCCAACTGTAAGTCAACCGTCTAGTCCAGGGGAAGCTGACCCTCCTAGCTCAAAATCATCTCATGAAAATAATGAATTCACGTACAACGAGGAAGAGGATAATGGCGCAGACCCCAAAACATTTGAAGATGCAATCAATGGTCCACAGGCAGCAGAATGGCTAAAAGCCATCGAAGAGGAATTAACATCACACGAAATCAACAATACATGGGATTTAGAGCCAGTTCCGAAGAACAAGGACATGATTGGATGCAAATGGGTATTTAAAATAAAGAAATCTCATGACGGGACTCCAGAGAAGTTCAAGGCCAGATTAGTTGCTCAAGGTTTCTCACAGAAGTACGGTATGGACTACGACGAAGTCTTTGCACCGGTAGTCAAGGTCACAACAATTAGAGCTCTATTGTCTATCGCAGGCAGTGAGAATTACTACGTGAAGCATCTTGACGTAAAGACAGCATTCCTCAATGGAGAACTGAAAGAGATTATCTATATGAAGCAGCCTCCTGGATGTACCAACAGAGATTATCCAGATTGGGGATGCAGATTAAATAAATCAATCTATGGACTCAAGCAAGCAGCTAAAACATGGAACGATACTCTTCACGAAGAATTAACAAATTTTGGATTCACACGTAGCCTGGATGATGCATGCTTCTACAAACATGGCAACAACACAATCACTTTTCTCGTGGTTCATGTAGATGACATAATCATTGCCAGCAAGTCTCTACAGAGGATCAACACAATAATTGAGGCATTGAACAGAGACTTTCCCATTACCAACCTTGGAGATATCAAGTGTTATCTTGGCACAGAGATAAGAAAAAATGAACATGGGGAATACCTCCTGAATCAGTCGAAATATATCAGAAAAATCCTAGCAAGAACCAAACTCAACAATGCAAAATCATCAACGTACCCCATGATCACCAGCTACGAGAAGGACAGAGAGAATTCACCAGAGATAAAGAAGGAACACTACAGTAGACTGATCGGAGCTCTACTGTACGTATCAGTAAACACCAGACCAGATATTTCAGCACCAGTGGCTTTGCTCGCCCAACACATAAAGGATACGAAGCAAATAGACTGGGTTGAAGCGCAAAGAGTGTGCAGATATCTTCTGGGGACAATCAAGTACGAGTTGAGACTCAGCAATAAGTTGGAGGCAGAGCAAAAATTGATAGGATACGCTGATGCCAATTATGCAGAAGACAGAACAACTGGTAAATCCAACAGTGGCTACATATTCAAGCTTTTTGGGGGGACAATTAGCTGGAGTTGCAAAAAGCAACCATATGTAGCGACATCATCCACTGAGGCAGAGATAGTTGCTCTATCAGAGACAGCCAAAGAATGTTTAGCACTTTGCAGCGTGTTGGAATTCTTAAACCAAAAACAAGAACATCCAATAACAATTCATGAGGATAATCAGAGCTGCATCAACAACATCAACACGGATGGGAAAAGTGCAGCAACAAAACACATTAATTCCAAATATCTCAACACCAAAGAACTAGTGAAAAATAGGATCATCTCGTTGATATATTGCCCAACAGAAATAAATGTAGCAGACATCCTAACAAAACCATTGGGGCCACAGAGGACAAAAAAATTAGCAACCATGGCTGGACTCACAACAGAGGAGAAAGAACTACAGGATCAGTCGGAGGAAAACTAAATCAAAATTTCTGTATTTTTCAATTATACATATCTGTACACACAATCAGAACATGTAGCTCACCATCGTTGAGGGGAAGTATTGGAATCCAACGATGACGAGACACACACACACAGATACACACAGATACACTCAGCAATGACACACAGTTACACACGTCTTGTAAGATGGTCAGTCGTGTTGAATAAACCGTCATGTGCAGTCGTGCCTTGTACGAATAAAAGCAGACTCATTCCTTTACACCTACTACTAATAATCAATCCAGTTACTGTGGTTTCATCACTGTCTCCCTTAGATTTTGAGATATTCGTCGAAAAATCAGCTGGAAGCTTACGAAAAATTCCTTCTTAAATCCTCCCGGAAAACAAGAAAAGTAATTGGAAATTGGGGCTGTCATTGCCGTTTAATTCTAGGATTTTCAATCAGAAAAGAGGCTGAACGGTAATAACACCTCCAATTTCCAATGGCTTACTTCCGTTTTCAAAAGGATTTTAGGAGGAATTTTCCAGCGAAACGAACTTATGCGGATCAATTAATTTTTTTCCATAACCAAAAGAAACTTATAAAATTACAAACGAGCTTTCAATAATGGTTGTCGCTTTGCAATGTTCAATTTTACAACAAACTCTTTGCATGACAGGCAGATCAACGTTTGACAATAATATAACCTAGAAACAATATACTTACCGAATAAGAAGGTCTAAATGAACAGATAATAGTCACAAGAATTCGAGTATTATTTAAATAAATGATGAATAAATTTCTTTGATAAAAACACTCTCGGGATTAAATAAAATTTTATTTTTTTCTACAGCAACTAGTTCTTGGCGGACAGGCCGATTTTTCGTCGTGCGACGGTTGGAGGGAATACTCTGCGCAAACGCGAGCGTGGTGGGGAGACTTCGGGTGAAAACCCGACGACCATTCTTTAGTGGCGACGACTATAATTACACCAACGCTAGTAACTTACGCCATTATTATCGAACATTTGTTTGGAGGCAAAAAAAACGTGTTAAAATAGTGATAAGTGTGTTTGTTTATTGGATTACGTGTGAAAAAAACAATTGAATTGAGTGAAGTGTTAGACAATTACCCTTGGACAAGTGTTTGGAGGCAAAAAAAAACGTGTTAAAATAGTGATAAGTGTGTTTGTTTATTGGATTACGTGTGAAAAAAACAATTGAATTGAGTGAAGTGTTAGACAATTACCCTTGGACAAGTGTTGGACATTACTCTGCATTATGGCAGGAAACACGCGAAAGGTACAAGTGAGTGACAGAAAGAAATCGAGAAGACGTTTACATGAAAAGAGAAGAAAAACCGGCCCAAAAAAGTAAGTGAAATTTTTTTCCTTCGAGTTTCTTATATCGGGAATTGTCTGGACCAGAAGAGTGATTATACTCATTAAATCAAACTTTTTTCTTTCCTCTCATTACCAGGAATTTTTTTTCTGGTAAATCATTTTTTTGCCATATCATGAAAACCAAGAGAGATATAGACATTACTATAATGACCTTCCTTCTACATCAGGCTATGGCCTATATTTTGAGAGAAATGGATTTTTTGAGAATTTTAAAAATTTTGACATCTCTTCTTCACTGATCAAACATCGAGAAACAGGTCTGTTCCAGACCCCCAGAGGTCAAATAAGCTCAGAAACCGATCGCGAAAGACTAGAAGCCTCTATCTCCTCTGGTTTTTAAGGAAATGGAGACCAATGGATTTTTTGAAGATTTTCAGAATTCTACATCTCCTCTTGCCTGATCAATCACCCAAAAAAGGCTTCTCATTTGCTAGTCTCTGGGTTCCGGACCCCCAACAGGTTCAATCATGTCAGAAATCAATTGCAAAAGACTAGAAGTTTCTATCTCCATTGGTATCCGAGAAAATGGAGACCAATGGTTTTTTTGAAGATTTTCAGAATTCTACATCTTCTCTTGCCTGATCAATCACCCAGAAAAGGCTTCTGAATAGCCAGGCTCTGAGTTCTGGACCTCTCAGAAGTCCAATCATGTCAGAAACTAATGGCAAAAGACTAGAAGCCTCTATCTCCATTGGTATCCGGGAAAATAGAGACCAATGGATTTACATCTTCTCTTGTCTCATCAATCACCCAGAAAAGACTTCTGACTAGCCAGGCTCTGAGTTCTGGACTTCCCAGAGGTCCAATCATGTCACAAACTGATGGCAAAAGACTAGAAGCCTCTATCTCCTCTGGTTTCCGAGGGAATGGAGACCAAGGGTTTTTTAGAACATTTTCGAAATTCTACATCTCCTCTTGGCTGATCAACCACCCAGAAAAGGCTTTTCATTGGCCAGGCTCTGGGTTCGAAACCTCCCAGAGGTCCAATCATGTCAGAAATCGATTGCAAAAATTCTTGAGAAATCCAGTGGTCTCCATTTCCTCGTAAACTATTGGAGATAGAGACTTTTAGTCTTTTGCAATTGATTTCTGACATGATTGGACCTCTTGGGGGTCCGAAACCAAGAGTCTGGCAATGGAAAAGCCTTTTCTGGGTGATTGATCAGCCAAGAGGAAATGTAGAATTTTCAGAAGTCTCTATCTCCATTAGTGGCTGAGGGAATGGAGAACAATGGAATTTCCGAAAATTTTCAGAATTCTGCATGTCCTCTTGGCTGATCAAACACCCAGAAAAGGCTTCTCACTGGCCAGACTCTGGGTTCCGGACCTCCCAGAGGTCCAATCATGTCAGAAACCGATCGCAAAAGACTAGAAGTCTCTATCTCCCCTGAATTTCGAGAGAATGGAGACCAATGGATTTTAGAACATTTTCAGAATTTTACATCTCTTCTTGGCTGATCAACTACCCAGAAAAGGGTTCTCCCATGCCAGACTCTTGATTCCGGACCCCCAAGAGGTCCAATCATGTCACAAACTGATTGCAAAAGACTGGAAGTCTTTATCTCCACTGGTATTCGAGGAAACGGAGACCAGTGGATTTCTCGAGAATTTTTGCAATCAATTTCTGATATGAGCGGACCTCTGGGAGGTCTGGAATCCAGACCCTGGCATGTGAGAAACCTTTTCTGAATTTTTAATCAGCCAAGAGGCGATGTAGAATTTCGAAAATGTTTAAAAAAACCATTGGTCTCGGTTTCCTTACAAAACCGGTGAGATAGAGACTTCTGAAAATTTTACATCTTCTATTGGCTGATCAGTCATCTAGAAAAGATTTCTCATATGACAGGCTGTGGGTTCCAGACCTCCCAGAGGTCCAATCATGTTACAAACTGATTGCTAAATACTAGGAGTCTCTATCTCACCTGGTTTTCAGGGAAATAAAAACCAATGGATTTCTCGAGAATTTTCAAAATTCTACATCTCCTCTTGGCTGATCAATCATTGAGCAAAGGTTTCTCACTTGCCAGGCTCTGGGTGCCAGACCTCCCAGAGGTCCAATCATGTCAGAAACTGATTGCAAAAGACTAGAAGTCTGTATCTCCTCTGGTTTTTGAGAAAATAGAGACCAATGGATTTTTTAAGAATTCTCAAAACTCTACATCGCCTCTTGCCTGATCAATCACCCAGAAAAGGTTTCTCACATGCCAGGCTCTGAGTTCCGGACCTCCCAGAGGTCCAATCATGTAAGAAACCGATTACGAAAGAGTAGAGGTCTCCATCTCCACTGGTGCTTGAGGGAATGGAGATCAATGGAGTTCTCGAGAATTTTCATAATTCTACTTTTCTTCTTGGCTGATCAAACACTCAGAGAAAGTTTCTCACATGCCAGGCTCTGCATTCCAGACCTCACAGAGGTCTAATTATGCAAAAAATTGCTTGCAGAAGACTAGAGGTCTCCATCTCCACTGATGTTTGAAGAAATAAAGACCAATGGATTTCTCGAAAAATTTTGAAATCAATTTCTGACATGGTTGAACCTCTGGGGGGTCTGAAATGCAGAGTCTGGCATGTGAGAAACCTTTTCTGGGTAATTGATCATCCAGGAAAAGAAGTAGAATTTTGAAAATTCTCGAGAAATCCATTGATCTCTAGTTTCTCAAGCACCAGTGGAGAAAGACCCCTCTAGTCTTTAGCAATCAATTTCTGACATGATTGGATCCCTAGGGAGTCTGGAACTCAGAGCCTGGCATGTGAGAAACCTTTTCTGGGTTATTGATTAGCCAATAGGAGTTGTAGGATTTTCAGAAGTCTCTATCTCCACTGGTGCTTCAAGAAATGGAGATCAATGGATTTCTCGAGAATTTTCAAGAATCTACTTCTTCTCTCGGGTGATCCATTACCCAGGGAAGGTTTCTCACATGGCAGGCTCTGCATTCCAGACCTCACAGAGGTCTAATCATGCAAAAAATTGCTTGCAGAAGACTAGAGGTCTCCATCTCCACTGATGCTTGAGGAAATGGAGATCAATGGATTTTTCGAGAATTTTCCTAATTCTACTTTTTCTCTCGGGTGATCAATTACTCAGAAAAGGTTTCTCACATGCCAAACTCTGCATTTCAGACCCCCCAGAGGTTCAACTATGTCAGAAATTGATTTCAAAATTTTTCGAGAAATCCATTAGTCTTTATTTCTTCAAACATCAGTGGAGATGGAGACCTCTAGTCTTCTGCAAGCAATTTTTTGCATAATTAGACCTCTGTGAGGTCTGGAATGCAGAGCCTGGCATGTGAGAAACTTTCTCTGAGTGTTTGATCAGCCAAGAAGAAAAGTAGAATTATGAAAATTCTCGAGAACTCCATTGATCTCCATTCCCACAAGCACCAGTGGAGATGGAGACCTCTACTCTTTTGCAAGCAATTTATGACATGATTGGACCTCAGTGAGGTCTGGAACCCAGAGCCTGGCATGTGAGAAACTTTCTCTGAGTGTTTGATCAGCCAAGAAGAAAAATAGAATTATGAAAATTCTCGAGAAATCCATTGATCTCCATTCCTTCAAGCACCAGTGGAGATGGAGACCTCTACTCTTTTGCAAGCCATTTTTTGCATAATGAGATCTCTGTGAGGTCTGGAATGCGGAGCCTGGCATGTGAGAAATCTTTTCTGGGTCATTGATCACCCGAGAGAAGAAGTAGAATTATGAAAATTCTCGAGAAATCCATTGATCTCCATTCCTTCAAGCACCAGTGGAGATGGAGACCTCTACTCTTTTGCAAGCAATTTATGACATGATTGGACCTCTGTGAGGTCTGGAACTTAGAGCCTGGCATGTGAGAAACCATTTCTGGATAAATGATCAGCCGAGAGGAGATGCAGAAGTTTCGGAAGTCTCTATCTCCACTGCTGCTTGAGAAAATGGAGATCAATGGATTTCTCGAGAATTTTCAAAATTCTACTTTTCTTCTTGGCTGATCAAACACTCAGAGAAGGTTTCTCACATGCCAGGCTCTGCATTCCAGACCTCACAGAGGTCTAATCATGCAAAAAATTGCTTGCAGAAGACTAGAGGTCTCCATCTCCACTGGTGCTTGAGGAAATGGAGATCAATAGATTTCTTGAGAATTTTCATAATTCTACATCTTCTCCCGGGTGATCGATTACCCAGAAATGGTTTCTCACATGCCAGACTCTGCATTTCAGACCCCCCAGAGGTTCAACCATGTCAGAAATTGATTTCAAAATTTTTCGAGAAATCCATTGGTCTTTATTCTTCAAACATCAGTGGAGATGGAGACCTCTAGTCTTCTGCAAGCAATTTTTTGCATAATTAGACCTTTGTGAAGTCTGGAATGCAGAGCCTGGCATGTGAGAAATCTTTTCTGGGTCATTGATCACCCGAGAGAAGAAGTAGAATTATGAAAATTCTCGAGAAATCCATTGATCTCCATTCCTTCAAGCACCAGTGGAGATGGAGACCTCTACTCTTTTGCAAGCAATTTATGACATGATTGGACCTCTGTGAGGTCTGGAACTCAGAGCCTGGCATGTGAGAAATCTTTTCTGAGTCATTGATCAGCCGAGAGGAGATGTAGAATTTTCAGAAGTCTCTATTTCCACTGGTGCTTGAGGAAATGGAGATCAATGGATTCCTCGAGAATTTTCAAAATTCTACTTCTCCTCTTGGCTGGTAAACACACAGAGAAGGTTTCTTACATGCTAGGCTATGGGTTCCAGACCTCACAGAGGTATAATGATGCTAAAAATTGCTTGCAGCAGACTAGAGGTCTCCATCTCCACTGATGTTTGGAAAAATAGAGACCAATGGGTTTCTCGAAAAATTTTGCAATCAATTTCTGACATGGTTCAACCTCTGGGGGGTCTGAAATGCAAAGTCTGGCATGTGAGAAACCTTTTCTGGGTAATTGATCACCCGAGAAAAGATGTAGAATTTTGAAAATTCTCGAGAAATCCATTGATCTTTTTTTCTTCAAACATCAGTGGAGATGGAGACCTCTACTCTTTCGTAATCGATTTCTGACATGATTGGACCTCTGTGAGGTCTGAAACCCAGAGCCTGGCATGTGAGAAACCCTTCCTGGGTAATTAATCACCCGAGAGAAGATGTAGAATTTTGAAATTTCTCGACTCACTTCGGTTCACTTCGGTTCAATGCTTCCGGAGTTGCAAAAATCACCATTTTGGAGTCTTCATACCACAGTAGCATTTGACACTCGTTCTTGCTTACTTACGATTGAAGCAATCCATCATTTTCAGGAAGAAGCAAGTTCCTGGGCCAACTGAAGATGGACCGAACCGGACTGGTTCCAACGATGACCGGGCAGATGAGCAGGTACGTATGAACTCCTTTTTTGGTGGCGAGCATGGGTCCGATGAGGAGTTATCTAGAATGTCAGGAGATGCAACAGAAGCCCCCATTCTATGTAGTACACCGGCAAGGGAACAGGCCAGAAGTAAATCACAAGAAGATATTAGCGAGAACATTCCAATTCTGGCCAATCAATTATCCCAAACATATAGCTCCTCAGGCAACAGCTCATGTGGATCATGGCTCGTGAGGGCAGGTTTGACAGAGGCTGATTTACTGATGGGCATCACTGACAGCGAAAGTTCTGACGCTCCACAAGCATCACAAGACGTGAACTTTGATGAAGAAGCTAACGAAAGAATTACATCAGAAGAACTGTTCACGAATGATGCCAATGAAACTGATGTTACGTCAAGGCCAACAAACGAAGAAACAAATGCTCTTTCTACTGTTCAAGAGGCTAATTCGTCAAATGAGAACAAAGTCGTTAGTGGGAACGTTGGGACAGTATCTTCCAACGGCAACACCACAATCAACAGAGAGCAGTCAATTGCAAATGAACTTGTTTCGGCTGGGAAAGATTCCATTGCCAGAAAAATCATCAAAATACCCGTTCTTCATCCCCAAAAAGGTACTCAAAGGCCAAATGTAACTCCTGGTGTTCCATGGAATGTCCAATTCGGATTTACAGAAGTTGCCCAGACGGTTGAGATTGGAGATAACAGTCGTGAAGAGCAACAAGTTATCTTGAGCGATCGATCTTCCACTGTGGATGTGGTAAGAGAGTGTCCAACGAACAGAGCTACTGGTTCGATGGATTCTCAAGAGAGACCTCAGAGCGTTTCAACAATAGGTAGTGATGAAGGTAGACAGTTGACGAAACGAACGGGCCAACTTTGTGGAGATCATGATTACTTCAGAGTTGCAAGTCAGTCCTCCCACCAGTCCCACCAGTCCCAATGCTCTAGTCAATACTCTCACAGTACAAGTTCCGATTGTTGTTGGGCTCATGAAGCAGGAATCTTGGAAGGCGACCTGTTCAATGATACGGAAGATCACATCGTTGACAGGGCTGTAACAGGATCTGTTGACCCACTCAACACGGAAGCTATCAACAATGTGACTAATCCAGTGATAACTGCAGGTACAAATGGCCAAGTGGAAAGTAATCCAACTCACGAAGGAACTGATACTGCTATTCATTCACCAACTGAGACATATGCAGTACAGACAGAAGAATCACAACTGCCTCCAACGCCCAATCCAAACCAAGCAGGTATTGATGGACGATCAGATGATGCTGACAGAACAGAGATTCCCCAAAGTGGATCTATGACAGCCAATCAATCCAAGTCACCAAAAAGGAAATCAGGTGCATTGAATCCTGCATCACGCTGCATTGTCAGATTCGCTGATATAATGAAACAGTTTAAGGAGCAGTTCGACAGTGCATTACACGAACCTTTCGGCTGTGGCATCAATAACTTAAGACAAATTGGTGAAGTTCACGATGGGTTCAGAACGAAATTTATCTTTGAATGTGAAATGTATAAGGCAAAGAGCGAGGTATGGTCAGAGCTTGTGGATGATAATACCATGGATATCAACCGATGTTGTGTCCTTGGTACTCATGCAATAGGGAAAGGATATGCGGGATTACAAGAGTGGACTGCCAATGTTGATATTCACTGCCCGGATTGGAAGAAATATCAGAAATTATCAGTTGAAATGAACGAACGTTACGTAGACATCTGCGAAGAAGAAATCCAAAAAAATGGCATTGAAGTATGCCTTTTGGCTAAAGAGAAAGGATCGTTGATCAACGGTGTTCCGGCCTGCCCAGTTACGGTCGATGGTTCGTGGCCCGTTCGATCTTACGGTGGGAAAAGTCATGCAGAGTCAGGAATGGCTGTGATCATCTCTACTTAGACGGGGAAAGTTCTATTCAAAGGCTATCTCGTTATTGTTATGTTTGTCAACGTATCGAGAATGGTACTCTTACCCCACGTGAACATAAATGCTACACGAATTGGCCAGCAAATCAGAGTGTTCTCAGCATTGAAAGTGATATAATCGTAGAAGGTTTCTTAAAAAACCAAGAACAGCATGGACTCATCTATTCTGAGATGGTAGGTGATGGTGACAGCAGCGTGTATTCAAATGTGCTACAGGCTGACCCTTACCCTGGTATTGTTACCGTTAAAAAAATCGAATGTCGCCTTCACTTACAACGGTGTCGTACGAGAGAAATGAGGCATGAGATACTTTCATTCAAAACAGGGCGTTCCGAGGAAGTGAAACAACTGAAAACCTTTATGTTTCGAACCATTCCACGAATTTGTAAAGATGTCACATGCGCTGCACGTCATTGGGCAGAGCAAAAAATACCGCGAGCTGAGAAGCTAGCTGGATTTAGGAGAGATATCACCAATGTGATAGACCATGTTTATGGAAATCATGGAAACTGTGCTTCATATTTCTGTGATGGGCAAGGTAAGCCGGGAGAAACCAATCTGGTCCCATTACTTGAAGCTTATGGACTGTATGTACGATTGCAAGGTATAATGGAAACATGGAGTAATAATGCCACTGATTTGTTGGAAGGTCAAACAGCCAATTTAGCCGAGTGCTTCAATTCTGTTCTGGCCAAATACAACTATCACAAAGGCGTCAATGTTCAGTTGAGAGGAATGTATCGAGCACGCATTGCGATGGCTGCAATCCAGTTCAGTAATCAAAATGTTGCCAGTACTTTCTATAAAAAACAAGGCAAGACAATACCACTGCAAATCAGTAAAATGGAAAGAAAAAGAAAGGCAAAGAATCAATACAATCGCAAGTACAAAAAAGTAAAGAAGTTTTCTCAATTGGCACCAGGTGAAACTGAATCGATGAATAAATCCACGGATGACGGACGAAACTCTGATAAGCCAGACATGTTACCAGAGGTCTACCAACTAGCTGTCCAAGCACACGAAAGAATGCTTTACCAGTGGCAACAAGACCGTGCTGAAATTGAACAACTTACTCGAGACAATGAGAACCAACAATGTCTCAAAGAGAAGAAGATCCTTTTGAGTCGACATTTCGGCCACATATGTCGTATGAGGAAAGAAACTCCAACTGCTAAAACTGTTAAAGAAATTCTTTATAAGCCTGATAACAGTGACGCAAGAAAGTACGCAGAGAACGTCAGGAACGAAGTCCGAAAGCACTTCACCGGATTAATACCATGTGGCATAATGATTGATGCAAATGTTCCATTCCTGGGCGCAAAACCTGATGGTTTGCTGCCAAATGACAGCATCTTGATCATTCACAGTCCCTATAACATTCGTAATAATTCGATTGCAGAAGCAGAGAGAACCAAAAAATTAGATCTTCAAAAGATTCTCGTGAATGGTCAAGATGAGGGAGGGAACCCCACCCTGAAAATGAAGGCAAATCATGTGCTATACTACGAAGTAGTTGGTGCTCTTGCAATCACAGGAAGCAAGTCATGCCACTTTGTTATTGGAACGAATGTCGATTTCATAACAGTTATTGTTGAACCAAACGAAAATCTCTGGAAGGAGATGACCCCCAAATTGAACACATTCTATCGACATTACCTGATGCCAGAAATTGTTGATAGTCGAAGTAAGAAAAAAATGCCTCTACGGGATTCTAAACGTTCAACCGGTCAGCCGACAAGTGATACCCTCCAAATACCTCAGCTGGGCTTGCCCAATGGGTTTGATCGGAATGGAAATTCTGACCATATTCACCAGGCGAGCAATGATAGAGAACAAAATGTAAATTGCAATGATAATGAGCCATCGCTCAATCAAATTGAGCGGAATGAGGGTGATTTCAGTGACGGTGGCGTCGAAGCTTTTCTGCCTCATCACCTATCTGCTCAAGATTATGACATATTGTTGCACTATAAAGGTGGTGGTGAATTGGAAGCCACTCATATTGACGTTTTCGGTAAAATCATGGTGAATTCAACCCATGGGCTTTATCAATATCGATCACCCACATTGCTTGATGCATTAGGAAGAATTGAACCAATTGATCCCCTTCGCAAGCATATCCAAATTTTGAATCGAGGCCGCCGACATTGGGTCTGCGCTTATTATGATACACAGCAAATTTATATGTACGATTCATTATGGCCAGAGGAAGGGACTCCAGATGCGCAATGTTACCGTCCATTTCTCCAGAAATTGTTTCCCAACTACGATTTCCTAACAAAACCTGTAATCTTTCCATATGGGCAACAACAAGGTAACGGCATAGATTGCGGTGTTTTTGCTATTGCATACGCAGTGAGTTTGATATATGGGCTCGATCCCATCTCTATACTCATTACTTATAATCACCAAGCTATGCGGGCTCATTTAGGTCAAATTTATGAGACAAACACCCTTGCACATTTTCCATTAGCTGAAGATCAATGTGCTATTACAATCCCTAATTTGGAAAAAGTTCTGGATGAGGAAATGCATGATTTGACAGCACGTATCCTTGAGCATGGATAGGTGTTCATAATAATGAATTGCAAAATTTTCCATACGAGATATGATAATGGAACATTTAACATTGATAGACAGTGTTCCTCCATAAAGTTGAACGCAAAAATGCCAATAACATGATGACTGTGAGCGAAAGTTTGATTTCTTCTAGTATATGGTAATCATATGGTTCGATTTAGATGCTAGTTTGTACTAGTGGGTCCCATTCATTTGGTGCACGAACCCTGTTCAGCTCATAGTTGTCATTGATTAGAATTTAAAAAACTTATTCGGGCTCCGCTGAGAATTAAAAGTGAGGAATTAACCTAATTCCATATATCTAATATTTGATACGGCTGTTCTTACGTAGTAACTGTCAAACTGTCAATGATATCGAAGCAAAGTATCTTTGGAATCGGAAGTTGTCAAACGAATTAGTGAAAAGAGGTAGCGCTGCAACACAGTGTACATAAAATTTTAAATATAAAAAATTGATTATATGATAACAAGGCCTCAATAGAAACGAGGGTAGGTGAAAATCACTGAGCATAGAATCATTCCAGTGATAGCAATATCATCCTCGTATGATGGAGTTTCATGTTGAGTACTTGTACGCGGTGAGCGAAAAAGTCAATCTCTATCGGCCGGAAGTTGGAGCCTGAAAATTGGGGTGTGTTGTCCATGGCCAGTAATGAGTTGAGGCAGAATGGAATTGAGAACATCGAATCATCTACAGATTCTTTGAATACGAAAAAGCATGTGCGAAAATTGATGTTGCACATACACGAATAAGAGCTGCAATGTTTTTCACACCATGAGAAACGCGCAACGTTGCATTACACACACTATGCCTCCTTCACCTTTTCCCTTCTTCCCTAACACTCCGCGTCCATCATCTTCACGGGGAAGGCACATCTAACATGCATAATTGAACGTTGTTCATTTCTTGTTGTGTGCAAAACCTCAGTGTTCATTTGTGCATGTGCAAAATGAGTTTTCGCACATTCCCTTGTGTGCAAAAAGAATCCGTAGAGAATGCAATATGTACAATCTCATTCTGAGGATTTTTTTTCCGGGCCATGAACGATACAGCCTGAAAAACGAGGATGAAACTCAGTGGACGCAATCCAACCGATTATATTGAAATAGCCCAGAAATGTCTCACAAGACCTCCATAATATCAATGGTATGTCATTTCCCACTATCAACCATGTAAGTTTCAAAACTTTACTAGTACATACAATAATATAGCTAAAAACATACAAATTTCTAAGTAATTCGTTAATCCATGTAAAAATAAACTGGGCTATCATACAGGGAGCATGTGAGACATTATCCACTGAGTATGAGTAAATGGCGTAAACCTACCCTCATTGACATACCATATGTCCACTGCGAATAGTTTTAAAAGCGCCACGAGAGAGAAATGAAAAAGCAGTGGGCTGTAAAAATTGAAAATATATATAAAGGAATGTTGATAGTGGAAGTTTGGCCCTTAAATTTCTGTACACTGTGCGTATCAGCAAAGCTCTTAATATGTCAGACATAATCGTAAAGTCAATAATTTACTACAAATGATTGTGGCTGCATCGCTTCATATTCCGAAATAGAGAATTGAACTGAAAGAATATATTCCTGAAGATGCTGAATCAGGCGAGGAAAGCACTATTTTTGAAATGATCATATTGACGAATCATCTCCTCTGATGCAGCCACAGGACATTTACAAAATAACCTCATGAATTTTCAAATTTGTCCACGATTGCGATCATAACTGAAGGAAGTAAGAAGACCCTAGATAAGTAATTGAATGTAAAATAAAAGTATGAAAAAAAAGGAAAATATGCACAAATTTGTGAATTCATGAAGGTTCACGACTGCATAAATAAAGACAAAATGAACGAATGAATGAATGAATTCAAATGAAGACAAACTCTGCAAAGGCAGGGTGTGAGAATATACAATGTGTGAGTATTATTCGTTCATTGATACTCTTATATTATCAGCAGTCTGTTTCTTACTTCCCGACGTTATGATCGCAATCAATCCATGACTGTTTGACCTTGCTATTGGTAATTAAGAAATTTATGTTACAGGACTCGAAGGATCACCATGTACAATTCACAGGAAGAGAACTATACATGAGCTGTACAGAGAAGGCACCATTTACCGGAGACAACCGGCAGAGGGTCAGACTGCTATTTCATCATGGGTGGAGTTTGGTGTGGCGTGAGACGTGGCCAGAATTGTCGACTGTGATCTATGGTTCACGGGGTCCAAGTTTACTAATAAATCTTGATGAATTGAATGCTAACACTGGTCTCTTTTTGTTAATTGATTCCCTTTCCTTAAAAAGCTTTCCAATGCCTTTCATGATTATTTTTATGCATGGATATATCAAAAGGCGCATCAAAGTGTGCTTTTCTAATTCCATTTGTTCAATTGATGTTGATTTCGAGAGATCAGAAATTTTTATTGAGATGTTCCTGCTCATATTTATGAAAATACTGGATTTATTAAAAAATGGCAAAAGACATTCATTTTAATGCATAGAATTCCCTACAAAACAGGTCTTCTAGAAATTCCTCTAAACCTCTTCCCCTTGGAGATATTTCACTCGGAATATCAATTTGTGGAAAATTATCATGAATCGATTTTTTTCAAATCTTATTTTGCAAATTTCTCTGAAACTAGTGGGTTCAAAGGAAAATGTTAGAATACCTTTTTTGTAGAACATGAAATTCTCTACAAAAAACGTCGTTAGAGAAATCCTGATGAACCTCACCCTTCTGCAGATATTTGAGGACCTCCACCCTAGCACTTGACTCTTGAATCCACCTCAAGGCCTCGACCCTAAAGTAAATGACTCTTGAACCCACCTCAAGGCCTCGACCCTAAAGTAAATGACTCTTGCATCCACCTCGAGGCCTTCATCCTAGAGCAAATGACTCTTGGATCCAGCTCGAGGTCTCCCACCCAAGACTAAATGACTTTTGAATCCACCTCGAGGTCTCCCACCCAAGACTAAATGACTCTTGAATCCCTCTCGAGGCTTCCACCCTAGAGTAAATGACTCTTGAATCCACTACGAGGCCTCGACCCTAAAGTAAATGACTCTTGAATCCACCTCGAGGCCTTCATCCTAGAGTAAATGACTCTTGAATCCACTACGAGGCCTCCACCCTAGAGCAAATGACTCTTGAATCCACCTCGAGGCCTTCATCCTAGAGCAAATGACTCTTGAATCCACCTCGAGGCCTCGACCCTAACGTAAATGACTCTTGAATCCACCTCGAGGCCTCCACCCTAGAGTAAATGACTCTTGAATCCACCTCGAGGCCTTCATCCTAGAGCAAATGACTCTTGAATCCACCTTGAGGCCTCGACCCTAACGTAAATGACACTTGAATCCACCTCAAGGCCTCCACCCTAGAGTAGATGACTCTTGAATCCACCTCAAGGCCTCGACCCTAAAGTAAATGACTCTTGCATCCACCTCGAGGCCTTCATCCTAGAGCAAATGACTCTTGGATCCAGCTCGAGGTCTCCCACCCAAGACTAAATGACTTTTGAATCCACCTCGAGGTCTCCCACCCAAGACTAAATGACTCTTGAATCCCTCTCGTGGCTTCCACCCTAGAGTAAATAACTCTTGAATCCACTACGAGGCCTCGACCCTAAAGTAAATGACTCTTGAATTCACCTCGAGGCCTTCATCCTAGAGTAAATGACTCTTGAATCCACTACGAGGCCTCCACCCTAGAGCAAATGACTCTTGAATCCACCTCGAGGCCTTTATCCTAGAGCAAATGACTCTTGAATCCACCTCGAGGCCTCGACCCTAACGTAAATGACTCTTGAATCCACCTCGAGGCCTCCACCCTAGAGTAAATGACTCTTGAATCCACCTCGAGGCCTTCATCCTAGAGCAAATGACTCTTGAATCCACCTCGAGGCCTCCACCCTAACGTAAATGACTCTTGAATCCACCTCGAGGCCTCCACCCTAGAGTAAATGACTCTTGAATCCACCTTGAGGCCTCCCGACCAAAACTAAATGACTCTTGAATCCCTCTCGAGGCTTCCACCCTAGAGTAAATGACTCTTGAATCCACTACGAGG
The DNA here is from genome assembly GCA_035578325.1 of Coelinius sp. EB29. NCBI lineage: Eukaryota > Metazoa > Arthropoda > Insecta > Hymenoptera > Braconidae > Coelinius > Coelinius sp. EB29. The sequence continues at coordinate 3,045,549 of JAOZGT010000006.1, forward strand.
CCTCCACCCTAGAGCAAATGACTTTTGAATCCACCTCGAGGTCTCCCACCCAAGACTAAATGACTCTTGAATCCCTCTCGAGGCTTCCACCCTAGAGTAAATAACTCTTGAATCCACTACGAGGCCTCGACCCTAAAGTAAATGACTCTTGAATCCACCTCGAGGCCTTCATCCTAGAGTAAATGACGCTTGAATCCACTACGAGGCCTCCACCCTAGAGCAAATGACTCTTGAATCCACCTCGAGGCCTTCATCCTAGAGCAAATGACTCTTGAATCCACCTCGAGGCCTCAACCCTAACGTAAATGACTCTTGAAGCCACCTCGAGACCTCCACCCTAGAGTAAATGACTCTTGAATCCACCTCGAGGCCTTCATCCTAGAGCAAATGACTCTTGAATCCACCTCGAGGCCTCGACCCTAACGTAAATGACTCTTGAATTCACCTCGAGGCCTCCACCCTAGAGTAAATGACTCTTGAATCCACTACGAGGCCTCCACCCTAGAGCAAATGACTCTTGAATCCACGTCGATGCCTTCATCCTAGAGCAAATGACTCTTGAATCCACCACGAGGCCTCGACCCTAACGTAAATGACTCTTGAATCCACCTCGAGGCCTCCACCTTAGAGTAAATGACTCTTGAATCCACCTCGAGGCCTTCACCCTAGACCATTCGCCTATTGAATTGACCTCTTGAATTGACCTAGACTATTGGACTTTCGAATTGATCTCCAAGCCTACTCTCCAGAACTTTTTACCAGATAGCTTTCACCTTTGGTTCGACTTTCTGGCCTCCTTTCAAAACATTCATTCGCTCCTCCCTATCTCCCTATTATTATTTTTGTCGATGAACCGCTATTCATTCACAGTAGTGATTTTGAATCGTTCAAATTCGAACGCGCTGAGTCTTAACGGGAAACTGTTGGGAGCTGAACAGACAGCGCCCCATACGGTTTAGTTCACTGGGGCGACACTCAGCCCACCAGGCCTAATACAGGCGTTACAGGGGGCTGGTACCGCACGCTGCGTTCGCACCTTGTGGGCGTCATTGCGACTTCAACATTCCCGTACGCTACAATGGCTAGTAAGTACCTGTTGACACATACTCTTGTTTTCTGAATAATTCGTAAATACTGATTAGACCCTGATCATTTTAGTGCTTCTAACTAAGTGCAGAATATAGTGATTGTGTTCATTGTGTTGATTTGCGATTTTCATAAGATTGTAGAGAAAGTGGATCGGGAAAAGAAATGGTGTTAGGTAGTTTGAGAAGTTGACAAAATGAAAAAAATTATAAGGGCTGAAAGTAAAATATTATTTGAATAAGAGAGTAGTGATGTAATTGATCATATCCGACAGTGCAGGGTGTTTGTCCTGGTGCATTTTATGTGCTAGGAAGGATCATCGCGTGTTTGGCCGCTAGTAGAGTGAATCGCCAACTATATGAACATTGAAGAGTTGGCTCTGAGAGGACATATTGTGAAAGCGAGTGTGTCTGAGATTTCAAGAGGATGAAAAAACATTTTGCATATCTCATCAAATATTGAATGATGTAGATAATAAATGGTTTTAGGGGAGAATGTATGAGGACATTTTTTGTGGCCGATTTTTTGGCTACAAAAAAGGTCCCTTGATATTTTCGCTGAGAACGACATTATTGAGATAATTGGATATTTGATTATGTGAAAAATCCATTTTTCATTCACATGAATTCTCAGAGACACTCGCATTCACGAGATATATTTTCAGAGTGAACTCTCCAATGTACTGAGTGTTCACTCCTTATTCCGTATATTGAGGGAACTTTTTTATGTCGAAGTAATTTTTAGAAATTATTACCGAAGAATATCCGTGGGAATTTCCTGCAAAAATTACTCAAGATGAAAATAATCCGATATTTGATAAGATATAGAAAATATTTTTTTTCTCTTGACTACTTCCCTGCTGAATTCTCTCATCAAATCAACGGAATTCTATTTCAGGCAATAATAATGGCGATCAGCAACACGCTGACCAGGGTGATGGAGGTGATTCACCCAATTTTCCCCCCGAGATGGTGGCAACCTTCCAGGCGTGGCTGCAAGAACATGGGGCCCGGGTGAGTTCTCAATTATCTATTGAATTTCTCATTTCTCTATTTCTCTATTCCATTTCCTAATCAATTAAATTCTCCAATGTTTTTAGATTCTTGAGCGATTTTTAGCTCAGCACCTCAGGCCACCACCCCCTCCATCCCCCGGACAGCCTCCAATTCCTGGACAGCGTCCAGTTCCTGGACAGAATCCAATTCCTGGACAGCCTCCAATTCCTGGACAGCCTCCAGCTCCTGGACAGAATCCAGTTCCTGGACAGCCTCCAGTTCCTGGACAGAATCCAATTCCTGGACAGCCTCCAGTTCCTGGACAGAATCCAGTTCCTGGACAGCCTCCAGTTCCTGGACAGCTTGCAGTCTCTGGACAGCCTACTGAACCCCTACCTGCTAATAGAGAGTAGGAGGCCAGGGCCCCAGAAGATGCCGAGGGACTGCAGAGGCTCATTCTCGAGGAGCTCAGGAAGGCGAGAATTGAGAGGGAGAAGGGGAGAGGAAAATGGCAAGGTGGAAGGAGAGGAAGAGGCAGGAAACGTGGGAGGGGCGGAAGGGGAGGGGGAGGAGCTGGAGGGAGAGGAGCTGGTAGAGGAAGATATCCTCGTGGATATGTATCTTTTTAAAAAGAAAAAAAAAATGATAAATATTTAAATCATAAGTATGAAATAAATGAATAAATAAGAAATTATTCTTGTCGAGAAAAATGCGTCCTGTTTATTTCGAACTTCTTCATTTCCTCTCCTCCCTATTTGATAATGCACTGATTTTGATAAAAACTGGGAAAAAAACACGATTTTCGAATTTTTGTTACTTCGGGGGAAGGAATGGAAGTATTTTTCAGAGGGGGGTTGAAGTAAGACTACAATTATTCTCACCCCCCCCCCCCCCTTAAAGATAAATCAATCATTTTTCGATGAAAAAGGAAACTAAAAAAAACAATGTTCGAATTTTTGTCACTTTGGAGGAGCGAATGGAGGTATTTTTCAGACCGGGGTGGGAGTGAGTAGTTGATGAATGTTCATTCATAGTTTATAGGTCGGTAATTAGGTCCTAACACGCTCATAGAAATTATGATAAAACGGTTATTCAGACGAGTGATTTGGCCGTCATTTTCGTTATAAAATTAACATGGATTTTGTGATATCTGGTGACAAGTCCTGTCATTTATGATCTGGACAAATGTCGTCATCTCTCTCAGTTTTCGAGATATTCTCTAAAAAAAATATATAAGTAAAATTCCTCCAGAAACTGAAAAAAAATAGAAGAGACTTTCCATTTTTGGGATAGGTCATTGTAAAATTAGGATGAATGGAAAAAAATAAGAAGGGGTAGGGGGGAGGTAGCGGAAATTTTATAGGGATCTTGTTCCTCGATCTTACTTCGATTTATAGCGGAATAGGGGGGAGAGGAAATGGGTACATGAGCAGGGGAGATGTCGAAATTTTTATATGTGTTTTTATAAATGTAGCTATCCCTCATCTTAGTTATGTAAGAGTGCGTCGCGAGGGAGGGGGGCAAAGGAGATGAGAACAGGAGAGATAAAGGAATATGTAGAGTCCTGATAGAGTGGAACGGGTAATGCAAATGTTTTGTGAACAGTTTTTCCTTTCGGTAATAAGGTTGCTGCAATTCCTATAAACGCCATTGTCATGACTTTTTTTTCTTGAGCTGTCAATAAATGCCATAAAGTATCATAAATAAATGTTTTCCCAGATCCTCCTGGCCCATTTATATAAAAGCATGTACGTCGTTCTTGATCATTGATATTTTCGATATTTGTTATTATTTCATCGATAATTGTCTTTTATTCTTCATTCAATTTTCCATATTGCTCTGTACCTGGAGCCAACACCCGTGCAATGTCAATTTCTTCCACCATATTCTCATCTACATCTAGTATTTCAGGCATGTTGTTATAGTCAGCTAGAGTTTTATCTTCGTCATTCAATATTTTCTCTATTTCTGATAGAGCTCTATTTTCAGCCGCTGCAGGCGTCATTTTTCTTCTGAAATCATCAGACATTGAACTTTTAAATTCATCCCATAATTTATCCGGATACAAAGGTTGGCAGTGCATTAAAATGCAAGCATATAGTTGCCTTAGTGCTTGTGGCATCATCCATACCTCTCCTTCTGTCATTGCCCTATTCCACTCATAATCATCCTCTATTAGACCTCTTTCCTTGCATGCATCAGTGAAAGTTGAGCATAACTTTCTATTGACAGTTCGAAGATCTTCGAAACTTTGAGCACCTCTAACATTACAGATTTATAAACGTAAATGGAACAATTCTATGTTGGATGGACTGACAGAATACATTCTTCCAATAATTTTGAAATTAGATTGTCTCCTTTTCCAGCCTCGGATTCTGTTATTGATTTTTTTTTTATCAAATGTATAGTGCGTAGGAATGTCAATGTATAAATAACGTTTAGCTTCCTCATCTCTGCCATTTAGTGCAAAATAATCTAACAACATATTTTTTTGTTCTAATACATTATCTATGTCACATTCTTCTCCTCCGGGATTTATTGTTATATTTTGTTGGTTAGGGAGGTGTATAGGTAAACGAATGACGGAATGACTTTTATCATGCAATTTTTTTCCTAATAGTCGCCAACATGCTTCAACAGGACCTACATAGCGACTATCAATATGCTGTTTAATTTCATCATGTTGAATTGTGTTCATGCCAGAATCTTCTTGTATTATAACGTCAACCGCATCATGTGATTTGTGAATGTATTTATAAAAATATTTGACAGCTCTAATATTAGATACCACCTCCACATTACAGTGACAATCCAATTTCAATAAAATCTCCGGACAGTAAGGTACAACATACCTGTTATCTACTACATAACCATTTGATTTTTCATGATATTCATCAGTATCTCGTCTCCTATAACAGGGATAACCATCATCATCCATCGTTGTTTGGTCTTGGAATCCTTTGGGAAAATGTTTAGAACACTTGTTGTCCACTGAACACCAATCACCACAGGGTCCATGAATCATATTTTTCATGAATATATTATATAAATCTGTTTGCTCATCCTTATCAGGGATTTCAGCGGAGATGATTTGGTCCACTATACATGGACGAGTTAATTTATAATCTCTGGTCAAATTGACTAACATATGGACATGGAGTAATCCACGTTTTTGAAATTCTATCACGTAAACATAGGCTTGAACTTTTCCAAACAGTTCTTCAACTGTGATCAGATCTACCAAATAATTCTTTTTTAAATCGAACACCCGTGCAATTATATCAGGTCGATCGCATGATTGCTGACCAGGAAGGAGATTATCTACAATCTCTCGCCATCTTGGATTACAAGTCATGGTAATGAATAAATCCGGTTTACCATATTTTCTCACAATTGCCATTGCGTCCTGATAATCTTGTGCCATATTCCGTGGTGACCCAATAAATGTTGATGGTAATATTACTATTTTTTCAACTCCCATATCACCTTCCTCTCCTCTTTTGGCCAAATAATCTATGAGACCTCGATACGTTTCACATCTTAGCTTTTTTTGATTATTCCTAATGAAAGTTGTACGATCTCTTTCTACTTTCACATAATTGTCAACTATCCATTGTTGAAATAATTTACGACCATTTAAAATGGGATTGAATTCATTTCTAATTGCGATTAAATTTTTCACATATGCCGATCGTGAAATTCTTTTGTTACTATCCAAACGCTTGTCTTCACTATCGTACCCGCCCAATCCCGACGGATGGAATAATGGGCTAACATACGCTAGGGACATTCCTCAAAGGGATAAAGATGACTTTTACAGAGTCAACAAAAGCTTTTGGTGGATAGACAATGACGATAAATATATCAAAGAATTAAAAGACCGCGAAGTGATATATAAAGAGCTAAACAGAACCAGAGCTCAAGGTCGATTCCATCGACAAAATTTTCAACCTCCTTAAAACTCATACTTTTATATTAATTATTATTGTTATTATTATTAAATTTTGTAAATGACATAATAATAAATCAAATCAGCATACGAACCAATCTTACATTATATTGAACCTAATACAAAATATGAAAATTGCAATAATAGAAATTAATACTATAATACATGTAAAGTACAGAATCACTAATCATGTAAAAAATCAAATCCCCTAAAACACACCCCAGCAAATAATTGAAGTGCCTTTTTTTTTATGTACACAACATGCGAACTCATTCCAATTTTTTTTAAGCACAAAACCCCCAAGATTGATCAATGCACCCGTTTGGGCATATAACAAAATCAAAATAATTGCTAATTAAAAACCTGATGACAAATATTCTATAAACACGTCGAGCCACAGTGTGGCCTATTGTTTACTCATAAAAAAAATATTGTATTCACGAACTTTTTTTCAGGCTAGTTTTTATAGGTGTAAATATGTACATATGTATTATAAAGACGTAAAATTTGAATAAAAACTCTGTTAAGTAAAAAAAAAAAAAGGAATAATGGGTAAATCCATGGTTCGATAAATGGATTCATAGAACTGATGAATTCCAATTTTTTATCATCTCTATTTACGATGGTCACGTACGATTCAGGAATCTCTCCATCTGCAGTAGTTGAGAATATCGCAGCTACTTCATTTGTTCTTTGAGGATTATATATGTTTTTATCCATATTTTTTCTTTTATTATTGAAAATCATCTTGACTTCAGATACAGATATTCCCAATTGTTCACATTTTTCTTCTTCCATTTCGATGACTTCTTTCATCATATAATAGGCTTCCACAAATTTATTATATCTACGTAGCACATTATCTAGTGTATTCAAGACAGAAATATCTAGATCATTCATTGCAGATATTCTACAATGATTTGCTGCATCAGCATCTATCATAAATAATTGCCCATAGCGTGGCAATCCATCTCTCCCTTCGGGATTCAGTGCTGTATTCATTTGGTAGTAAATTTGTCCTTGGACCATAAAACAATAGGGTCCTGGTCTTCTCCCGCCAAAATTCGTTAAATTGGCGTTGAATGAAGCAAATGATAAAGCATTATTATAACTTCTGATATTTTTAAAAAAAATTCCGGAATTGACATTTTTTATATCAAACAATTCCCGAATTTCTGTAGGATACTCAGCGAAGGATGATGCTATCACAGCACCATGACTACAACAGTCATTGAAAGAATCTTTTTCTTTCGTGGATACACGTTCACCAGCGAAATGTTTTGCGTTACAATGTCGACATAATACATCCATTGCCCCTAGATAGTTTTCAAACACTCCGTCATTAATTCTTCCGTTATTGTCATGAAAATAATATTTTTTCTTCATCCGATAAATTTTTTTATTTCTAGTTAAGTTTCCCGTACCACTATTTCGCTGGCGGTAATTTTTTTGTTTTTCAGCATTTTTTTGTATTCTTTCGAGCTGTTTTAGTTTTGTATTCTCGGAAGCAATATTTTGCTCATACTTACGCTTACGACACTTTCTCTGCCTTTCGGTATTTTTTTCACGACTCAATTCTTGTTTTTCTGCCTCTAATATGCGTTTTTTTCCCCTACAGCATCGTTGTCGTTCAGTAGCCATCTCTCTTGATCTTCGTTGTTGAATTCCTTTTTGGCTATTACTATTTTCTACATCATGATCGATTGAGTTTTCACCTGTGGTCCTTTTTCTGTCAAAAACAATCACTTCATTACTATGACGTGTACGGGATTGTCTCTGTCTCTCAGAAGATTTTTTACGTGTCAAATCCAGTTTTTGTATCTCCAACGCATGCTCTTCTCCTCTACAACGACGTTGTCGTCGAGCATCAGTATCTCTTAATGATTTGTTTTTTTGACTTCTTCCTCCATGATTCTCGTCATCATTATTCACTGATTTCCCGCTCATTATTGGAAATAATTTTATTCTTTCAATCTCAGGAATATTCTCTATATTTCTCTGTAATCTCAGTTAACTATTCTCATATTGTTTTCATTATTCTCAATTTTTATCAATGAATTATTCTGTTATTAATTGATAATCTTTCTTTTGATAATAATTATTGACCATGTATATAATTAATTTTACTTACCCTGAAACCAAAAATCCCCTTTTCATCCACAATAATGATCTGATATAATGATCTTGCACCACAATCAATTTCTAAAAAATTGTCACTCACTTGATTACCATTTGTCATATATAGAATTGAAATTGAGAAGATATAGACTTTTTTTCTTCAAAAAAAATCTACTTAACCTGAACTTTACTCAATAAAACTATCTTCAATTGACACTTCATTTGGTGACCAACTTCATCATAATGTAAATCGCACAATGAAATTGAACACCATAGTTTATTTTTTTAAATGTAATAAAATATCAATTTTTAGGATGTGACATAACATGATTCATTTAATATATATTACTAAGGAATATATATATAACATATATTTCTGTTTACATCACTTGGAACATAGAAAATTCTACCGCAAATTGGAACTGAAGTAAAAACTATGAAAATCAAACATTTTTTTTTTTTTTTTTTTTTTAGTTAAAAATCCTATCATTTCCTGAGAAATGATCAAAATAAAAACGATCCAAACGCCATTTTGATGCTGATTCAATCAGCTTCCTATTAAATATAATATATCTAGCTATAATGGGAAGAAAAAAAGCCAATTCTTTCATTTTTATGAAGAAAGACGAAAAATTTTCAAAACGTGATACACGAAATTGAACACATAATGACGTGTAACATTTAATTGACGCGATCAAATAAAAAATTCCGAATATAATTTTGAAGATCTCATCGAGATCTTCAAAATGATCCATCATATGTCCCCATTGGTCAAGTCTATATTAACGATAAATGGTAAAAAGTGTGAATCTTAGGGTGTGACATAGCATTACAAATGGAAAAAATTGCAATAATTCGTGGAAAACGCAACCAAATCGGATGAATCATACACCATTTTGAAGAGCGGAAAATAATCTTCAAAATGACATATGAATAGTCTTATTTATTTAGATGTGAAGCATTACAAAATCCAACCAACGTTGTATTTGAGAAAAACATAAAAAATCCATTTCAATCTTCAAATTCCCATAACGCAGCGAAAAATGATGAGAATTGAACAAATAAAGCGTAATTTTGAAGTTTATTGAATCACCTTTCGAATGAGTATTACATATATAACCTTTACTGACCAGAAAAAATGGGAATCGTCTTGAAAATACAGAAAGAAGCCCGGTTACGGACAAGGATCATTTACTAAGGGAAAATCTAAGGGCTGACAAAACTCAGGGGGGTCCTCTGAAGCTATTCTCAAAGTTTCAGAGTTTTGTCACCTGTAGATCCCTAAAACCCCAATATCGACATATTATTATTAACTATAATAAACAAATGGTTAATTGTAAATTTTTTTCTTTTAAAGTGCAAATAGTTATTAGTTTTGTCAAGTTTTGTCGGCCTTTAATAAACCGCTAAATAATTTTTCAAGGGTGGAAACTCGGTCAAGCGTGAGAACCACTGCTTTCCTATCTTCTGCTACCTTGCACCCCCTCCGTAGACATAGAAATACAGACATTTATTCCTTTGTAGGTCAATCTCCATCCCTCGCTATACTACTTGCGGCAATCAGGTAGACAACTTTTCGATATGAAATTAAATCACTCACGAGTTTGATAAATTGTTAGAGGGATCGCTCGATAAAATTATTCCGAATTTCTCCTGTAGGGAGCGAGGAATCGAGATACGCGGTAGCGTATCGGCCAAGTAACCATTTTGAAATTTCCCGCTCGACTCAACTCAAATAAAACTGGCCGACAGCTACCGTGTATCTATACACGAGACAACTACCCCCTCCACTACCTCCGTATAATAATATCTCCATAAAATAAGAATGGCACTGATTACGCGGAAACTAACGTCACTTTCATTATATAAATCGCCTATCGTCTTGCGATTAATATTATTATCATATTTTTCCGATGAGTATTTACAAAGATACAAAAATGAACAACGCGGATTTCTCAAAAATAATCAATTGAGATTATTTCGTCTCAGAATCAAGTTTGCAAGTTGGTAGTGGCGTGGAATTAGCCAAATGTTCGCGTTGAAAATACAGCGCTGCGCATGCGCTGAGTGGCGAGTGATATTGAAGTTATTTTCCCTTGTTGTAATTTACTTGTCAACATGGAGAATAGAAGGGAGAAGAGTCCCTTCTATTCTCCATGTTTGTCAACTTGTCAATCAAACGGTGACAGTGTTATAATACAACAGCAGTTACCTAGAATTCAGTCAATTCCCATGAAGTTGCTATGGGTTAAGAGGATGGATATGTGCTTTGAATTGATACACGTAAGCCAGAGGAATTGATTTACAAATCACTGGAATTTCTACGTGCCATTCACAGGCTGAAATACCATCCAAAAAGGTAACTACTGTATTAATAATTGAATTATCTCTGTAATGGATCATCTGAAGCGAAAATTTCAAGATACCTTTCCTGTAGATTATGAAATTTCCTACAAAAAAGGTCTCTTGACATTTTCTCTTAAAATCCTCAGTTTATCAAATAATCGTTACAAAAGTGACGAAAATTAAGAGAAAAAATCATTAATTAGTGGTTTATTTTAATAATTGTTCAGGAATAATTGGTTATTATTTAAAATAAACAGGTAAACACTCGTTGAATAATCCTCGAGTGTATTTAAACAATTAAATAATTGGATAAGGAAGATATCTGGGCCTCAATCCCAAAATCCTCGACTATATATTTATTAAATAATTGGATAAAAAAAATATCTGGCCCTCAAAGATGTCGAATGCATGAAGGATGACACCAAACGGCAGCCATTGACACATTCTCACGCCGACTCGAAGGTAAATCCACTCAAAAATCACTAATTGCTGATTCAAATCATAAAATAATTAACCTCAACCGTGAAATCTTCCTCAATAATGCATTCAATTCTGGAATTATTCATTTTAGGAGAAAATATCAAAAGACCTTTTTTGAGGCTGACAAAATTTCCCACAAAAAATGTCTTCTGATAAATTCTCCTAGAACCTCACGTTTCCCAGATTATTCAATAATTAACCAAAGAGAACTCCAAAAGAGTCAATTCCTAAATTACTCTCACTTAATTATCAATTTATCACCTAAATGAGTGACTTAATCCGAAAATCTCAAAAGACCTTTTTTGTAACCTACAAAATTTCTTACAAAAAAGGTCCTCTTCTATGTCCCCCTAAGCCCCCTCTTTCTCCAGATAATCTCCCCCCAAACTGAAGGAATCCATCTAACTGCTTTAAAAATCTTCCAGAACCTCATCAACATCTTCATTATCACCACCACCAACACCATCAACATGCTCCGTATAAAGCAGCCTCGTAAATGCAACTCAACCCTCTCCACTCATGAGGACAGTGACATGCTGATGAAAGACTTATAATCAACATCAACTAAAAGCTCTTCTTCATAAAATGGATTCAGACTTCCAGACTCAGAGAGTCCGAAAATCGAGTGCATCGAGTGATAGAAGATCAAATTCACACTCAGGAGGGATTTCTAATATACCTCAGTTGGATGCTGAGACTCTCAGGCAACTGCAGACGTTGAAGGGACATATTGAGAAAGTCATTGATACGCAGTAGTTTAGTTATTAATTAGTTTAAGTTTGATTCGATGATGATAAATTAATTATTGATAGGTTTATGGATTTTCAGGAAAAATTGATATTTTCTAAGAGTTTCGAGGATTGTAGGGGAGAGAGGAGTGAAGATGAGTGATGACTAACTATTTTTCAATTTTGTATTTTGTATTTTTGTCATTGTAATAAAGATGAATTCATTTTATAGATTTTTTGTTGGGTTTTTCATTTATTATTTTACAAATATCTCAGCAAAAATTGAATTTAAAGAAAAATGTCAGAAAACCTTTTTTGTAGAGAATAAAATTTTAAACAAAAAAGGTTTCTTAACATTTTCATGTAAATCCACTAGTTCTCGAAAGAATCGCAAAATAATGAATACAAAATTACAATTTTATTATAATTTTTCTAAATTAAAAGAATTAAAATGATAAAACTATTGCAAAAACTCATAATCTATTGATCCATTTTTCCGATGAGTATTTATACGGAAATACAAAAATAAACAACGCAGACTTCTCGAAAATTCATAAAAATCGTATGACAAAAAAAAAATATTTTCCTCTCCAGCGCGGCCCACCAACTCCCCACGAGTAAAAAATCTTCTAACCTCATAACGACGGCCCAGGCAACATTATTTCGTAATAATTCGCCCTTTGCTGAAGAGCAGTACGGAAGAAAGAATTCTCTTTATGGACTCATTTTGAAAAAACTGCTGAAATCTTGAAAAAAAAAACGAAAACGAAGTTTTCTTTTAAAAAAACGCCAAGTAACCATTTTGATGCGTATTTGATCATTTTCTGAGCATTTGAAAAAAAAAAACAAATAAAGTAAAAAGCGCCAAGTCAGATATGCTTACGAGAAAAAAATTAGTAGAGGCAAGACCAAGGTACTTGACGCGGTTTTTTTCTATTGTCGAAATCACTGCTGAACATCATTTGATCAACTTAATGTTAACAGTACTTACTGAGAGCCTCGTCGTCTTCATCTTGTCAACCGCGCCAAGTACCTTGGTCCTGCCTCTACTAATTTTTTTCTCGTAAGCATATCTGACTTGGCGCTTCTTACTTCATTTGTTTTTTTTTTCAAATGCCCAGAAGATAATCAAATACGCATCAAAATGGTTACTTGGCGTTTTTTTAAAAGAAAACTTCGTTTACGTTTTTTTTTCAAGTCCAATTTACAGGTGGAAGATACATCTTGAGTAAAGTTCTACACGACATTGGATTCAGTTATCGTGAACGCGACGGTACCCGATGGCTACAAGAACAACCCCACATTGCCCTTAAGAGAATTTAGTTTCTCAAAAAGATGAAGAAACTCTTAGAAGAGGGCAAGCAGATTATTTATCAAGATGAGACTTGGACTTTTCGGTTTGGAACAGGGAAGCGAAAAGAGTGGCAGGATGATGATATTCGCAGTTGTTCAATAAAATTGGCAAGTACTGGAGACCGATACTTGATCAGTCATGCAGGTGGCAAAAATGGATTTGTTCGTAACGCTTCTCTCTTCTTCCGTACGAGCGCAAAACCTCAATCCTGGGATGATTATTACGGGGATATGAATTGGGACTTGTTCTTAAAGTGGTTGAATGAGAAACTTCTTCCTAATTTGCATGAGCCTTCGGCAATCGTTGTCGACAATTGTTATTTTTATATGTGAGGCATTGCTTGAAAAATAACTCATTGTTATTTTTCAAGCAATGCCTCACGATAATTAATACTGTGAGAGTTATTAACGATTGATATACTATGTATGCATGATCGTTATTGATGCTTAATATGGTAACATTCTTCTAGCCCGCTTTCTTATATTACGAGATTAATTTCTGGTTTCATGGTACGTAATAATGGATTTTGATCTTGTCATTGATAAGATTCTCTGCAGTTCGTAGAATCTCACTGTTTGTGATATCGCTGTTTGGAATAAATGAGTGAAGAGATAATGGCCATTTACCCGGGTGAATGGAAAGAGCTTTTGCGGGTCAAGTTATTGATTTTGATTATTAGGAATTCTACTATCTTTGTTTGGTCGAATGATCAGCATGCTGTTTGTCTGATATGCTCATTGCTTCCCGTCATTTGTTATTATTTTCTCTCAATCAATTTTGAATCTTCATACAGAGTGAATATCAACCTACAACGAAATGGACCAAACCCCAACTTCAGTTGTGGCTAGATGGTCAACAGATTGAGTATGATCCAGAATCAACGAGAAAAGAATTATTATTGATATGTAAAGCACATAAACTGCCAGCTAAGTATGCACTTGACGAGTATATAACATCAAACAGCAATCATGAGATCGTTCGATTACCTCCCTACCACTGCACGTATAATCCCATTGAGATGATTTGGTCTCTCACAAAGCGTTACTTTCACACACATGTTGGTAGAAATAATGACTTTTCATTGGAAAATACAGACAAGATCTGGGCGGAAGCGTTGGATTCAGTAACCCCTGAGTATTGGAGGTCTTGTGTTGAACACACAAATCGACTTATCTTGGAGGATTACGCAAGAGAAGTGAGCGATGACACTGAGCCCAGCTATCAAATAAGAATAACGTGTGACAATGAAGATTTCATAGACGAGGAGGACTTTGAAATGATGGAGTTCAGAGTAGAAGCTGACTCAGATAACTTGGGAAGGATGGAAGTTGAAATATCAACCATCTCCAATTAGGCATGCACTTCCTCTCCATCACCCCCTATCGACATCAAGTGATCAGTATGCCGAACGTTGTTTGATAACACCATGGTGCGCTACTTAATGGTGAAAATTTTCGCTATTTCATCATTTCATCATTCAATCTTTGATCATTTCCTCCCAGGCTATTGATGATTCAGAAGTTGACGTTATCGCTGGGTGTTCAGAAGTCATCAACACTTCAATTTTGGTCACAGAAACTCCTCCAACAACGTCGACTCCTGCCTTCATTACTGACGAAGAGATCCAAGCTGCTGTCTCTTGCATCCACGATGTAAATATTCCCATATGAGTAGTTGTTCCTCTGGATAAATTGAATTTTCTTCTAGTTGAGCACCAATGAGGTCCAAACTGATATAGCTATGATCATCATACCTGATGAGCCAGAAACTGTCAGCGTGGAATCACATGGAGGTATATCAGGTGAAACTCAGGAAATTCGATATTTCTCGCATCAGTAGGTGATATCTAATCCTCACTCGGATTTTCCCACAGGATTGGTTGACGAAGGATAAATCTATCATTATCCCGACTGATGGTGAAGCAATGCGTGTTCAACATCTGGCCACATTGAAACCTGAGCAATGGCTGAACGACGTTGTGTGTATAGGTGGTACCGCAACAATTAGGATCACTTATACTATCAGCATTCTCTCATTTCAGATTATCAATAAATATTTAAACCTTGTTGTGAAGAGAAGTGAAGGCTCTGTGCATGCATTTAGCACCTTCTTTTATGAGAAGTTGCGTACTTCCTACAATGCTGTCAAGAAATGGACCAACAATGTAAGCATAGTTTTTCATGTCTGTCCTAATTTGTCCATCTAAGCTATCTTTGTTTCAACTTCGTTTCAGGTTGATATTTTCAAGAAAGAATTGCTGTTGATTCCGATAGTGTTGAAATTTCATTGGCGTCTCTGTGTAGTTCGTGTGAATGAGAAACTCATTGAGTATTACGACAGTCAGGGTGGTTCAGATCAGTCCATCTTGGATGTACGTGTACAAAACCACCTCTCAAGTTTGTGAAGAACTTTGAGTGTTGCCAATCATTCATATAAAGCTCATTAACAAGTCTCATTGTATTCTCATTTAACAGACAATTCTGCAATACTTGATCAAGGAACATGTCGATAAGAAAGGTCAACCATTAGTTGATACACAGTGGACAATACGACGTATCAAGGTACGTATTTGTTATATTGATTTGGAATATCTAAATCATGAAACTACCCGAGTCGAAATTTTCCCCAGTTTTTCAACGTGTTTCTAACGTCGATTGTTGGATTTAGGACGTTGAAATTACGTTGAAAAGTACAGGCTTCAATGAACCCTTCAACCTATTTTCAACGTACATTATGTCTTTTATTTCCAATAATTCCATATTATACGTTAAGAGTAGGTCGTAGTTCAGCGTTTATTCAACGTCCTTCAAACGTCAATTCTCCCAACCTCCCCCCCCCCCTCCCCACCTTCTCTGGTTCCCAGTTTCCGCATTCCAAATAATTCCTAGTATTTTTCTGATGTTCAGTTCTTTTATTTCATTTAATTTTTTTAATACGAATAATACATATAATTTGTGAATATATTGATAAAATAAATTATTAGGGAAGGGTAGGACAAAACGGACCGGGAGTGTCAAACGGGCTAGTGGGCAAAACGGACCATGTAATTTTTTCGTTTTTTTTTTCTTACCCGATTTGGCTATAAAAGATGAGCCCAAATCGAGTGATATATATATATATATAAGTCAAACTGTCTGGAATGGAGGGTGGAAGGTCAATTCAAGGATCAAACTATCTGAGAAAAACTTGAAAAGTCAATTCATGGGCCAAACGGCATCACTACTTGAATTGACCTTTCAGCCTCTACCCCAGATCGTTGAACCCTTAAATTGACTTATCAGCCTCCACTGGAGACCGTTTGACCCTTGAATCGACCTTCCTCTCTCCACTCTAGACCGTTTGACCTTTGAATCCAGCTACGTAATCATTGAGTTGACCCGTCATATGAACGAATATAACAAAAATCACTTAGAACCTGTTAAAGTAACTCATCAGTGTAATAAAATTTAAAGATTTTTGAAAACTACAAAAAATCGCCTGAAAGTGTTATTAGATTTTTTAATCGTAATTTTTTGCTCGATTTAATGACCGTTTAAGTTTTTCAAAAAGTCAATTTTGAAAAATCAACATTTAACCCAATGTCTTATGGAAAAATTCATAATTTTTTTCTGAATAAAGATTAAAATCTGAATTTTTCACTCGAAATGTGAAAAAAATACTAAAAAATATTGACACTTGTTTCATGAGGTTTATCCGTTTAGTTTTGTTGATATTAACAATAAACAGTGAAAATTGATGACTTTTTATTGATTTTTACTTTCTTAAAAATCGAAAAATGTTATAATTTTCATATTGATGACCTCAATAATTCTTATAAATAATTTAAAAATGAAAACAATAATTTTTGGAAATTGTTTAATTTTTGTACACTCAACGACTTTATGTGTACTGATGAGCTACTTTAATTCGCAAAGACAACGGGTCTATAGGTGATGATATCCCCCACGATTTCTTATTTCACCCTGGGACTTCTACAGACACTGTTCACCGGATGAGCGACATGAGGGGACTGAATAACTTAGATGAAATTTGTACAAATAGCGCTTGAATACTCAAACGGTCGAAACTAAAACTAAAATACCAATCATGTATGAATCGGTGTTTTGATAAGGACGTTGTAAATGCCTAAATGTAGGTTGAACGGGGGAATCGTTATAAGGACGTTGAGAGTCGGTTGAATTCATGAGTGGAGGTTGAAGGATTTTCAACGTTTGCCTGTTTTTACGTTGAGGTGGGTTATAAATTCCATAAAAATTCGTCGGAACAATTCAACATCAAAGAATATTGGTTCAAAAAGTTGAAAGCACGTTGGAGAAACCACGAAAATTTTGACTCGGGTAAGGTGCATCTTACCAAAGAATCGTCTTCGGGTGTCAAGCCGAGTTACCACCACTCTACCTCACTCCCTACTGAACCCATGTAAAGCCGAGCAAACTCAAAAACGATTCTTTGGTGAGATTCAGTATATCAAATATCTCTCCTCCTTCTGGATCTTCGTCATCAGGATGTTCCTCATCAAAATAATGACTCTGACTGCGGAGTTTTCGTATGTGCATATGCTGAGCATTTGGCACGATGTGCACCTCTAACGTTCAGTGCTAAGGATATGCCAGAAATTAGAGTGAGAATGATGGAAGAACTTATTTCATCTCGTTTGATATGCTCGCTGCCAAAATCCTCGCTTCTACGATCCCTCGATGAAACAAATCGTGTGCCAGAACCTCAAATAATTCCGGTATGTGTTGCAGTATCAACCTTTAATAAAATACATGCGAATGGGTCTTATTAAATCCTCTGTTATGATTTTAATATTTCAATTCATCAGTTTCGAATTGAACTACTGAATGAAGATTCCAAACATTTTGGCCCCGATGTAAAACCTTACGAAACATGATCTTCACTGTTTGACATAATTTGACCTTTTGTATCTGCTCCTGAGTATTTCTACGTTCTACGCATTGTCACTCGGTTCTTCAACCATTGTAGCTCTACTCCCAAACTAATTAATGACGTGTCATTAATGACGTGCTGTGATAGTGTAATCTTTTGACGAGTCTCTTGACAGAGACGCGGATTCATATTTATGTCGATCTCTGCCAAATCAAACTTCGTCGACTCATTCTGTTTTACTCCTTCACTATTTCTAATTTACTCTTAATTAATTTACTACTTTTAATTTACTCCTCCACTAATTTTTGGCAATAGAGCCTTAGTACACTCTGAATTGTTCTTTCCAATGTATTGTGAACAAAGTATTTATTATGATTATTGTTTGCAGAGTGAACAATCTTGGATGGCTACTGAGAAGAGGAAGTTGGGCGAAGTGGTTGTCCCTGGAATTGATCGTGCTCTGCTCTATCAATCAGCAAGGTTCCATCAAGGTGACAAGCGTTTCCCCTCAGAACGGAGAAATTCGCAATGCACAGCAATTTGCACAGTTGGCATTGTAGCTTTGCAGCTCTCAGATGGAAATATAACCCAAAACCTAATGGACAAAATCTTGAACGAGGGTGAGAACTATTACGTTGAATGCAAATTGCGGAATAACATCTCATATAACCATCTGTCCCCTGAAGACCTCCTCACATCTTTCATTGCGTGTGGACATGACGTGACAATTAGCGTGCACCACTGCGGTGAGGGTTTCTTTTCGTCCCTGGAACAGCGTCGAAGGAAATTGAAGCATATCTTACCTCGAATGCACTGACACATGAAGCAACTCTTGCACATACGGGATTTTTGTTTACTGATGGTTCAAAGACATTTGCGTTCTTCATCTCCCCTGTCACTTCAGAATCCACACGCCGCAACTTTTTTTCTGTTCAGTCTACATTCAGTCAATAACAGAAACTGTTTTCCTCTCGATAAGCCAAGTCAAGGTAAAGCGCGCCTTTTCCGATGTCTCTCCGCAGAGGCACTTACAAAAGTGCTACTGGCAAGTTACCACATCCAGACCACCGGTGGCTGGCAAATATAACGCATTCAGGTATTTACATATGACAGAAAAAACAGGACCTGGTGGTCCAAAAAAAAAATGCGACAAGTACGTACCTCTCGGGTTGATTTAACATAAACAATTTGAAGAAAGATGAAAAATAATCGAAATAAAAGAGATGCTACAAGTATTTCTATCTGCATGGGAAGGAAGAAAGAGTTGGAGAGGAAAATCAGCAACAAGTTCAGTGAGAACAAAAAAATAAGAAAAATAATCAAATCAAAATTTTAAGAAAAAAAAAACGTACTTGGTGGGCCTTCAAATAATACCAGCTCACCCACCAAGTACGTGTTTTTTTTCTTAAAATTTTGATTTGATTATTTTTCTTATTTTTTTGTTCTCACTGAACTTGTTGCTGATTTTCCTCTCCAACTCTTTCT
Organism: Coelinius sp. EB29; assembly: GCA_035578325.1. Classification (NCBI taxonomy): domain Eukaryota; kingdom Metazoa; phylum Arthropoda; class Insecta; order Hymenoptera; family Braconidae; genus Coelinius; species Coelinius sp. EB29. Next base: position 3,064,980 of record JAOZGT010000006.1, read on the forward strand.
TCCTTCCCATGCAGATAGAAATACTTGTAGCATCTCTTTTATTTCGATTATTTTTCATCTTTCTTCAAATTGTTTATGTTAAATCAACCCGAGAGGTACGTACTTGTCGCATTTTTTTTTTTGGACCACCAGGTCCTGTTTTTTCTGTCATTTCGTCTCTTTTGCTTGCGTCTTTTTGATTTGTACGACCAATATCAAAAAGAGGGGCGGCTGTAGTGGGGGCGATAGAGGCTGTCGCGGCTGATACAGTCATAGGTTTCAACGTCGATACGTCTATGGAATCACTCTAAAAAATCATGGATAGTTCTAGAAAGTTGTAGAAAATTCTAGATCGGTATAGACCCTTCTGGAAAAGTCGGGAATCGTCTGGAAAATTCACCTTAATTCCCCAAAATATTTATTATGTCAGTTTAGAATGTTCCAGAAAATTGTAGAACTCATGTTCTGAAATGATCCAGAAGATTTTATCATTTTTTAGGATCTTCCAAGATATTCCAGAGTAATTTAAAAATTAAATATTCCTTCCGCGAATTAGTGAAATGAAATAATTCACCATGATTAAGAGAAATTGGACAGAAAATACAGCATTCTGTCAGTATCAGATATCAATTTCTAAAAAAATCCATTCATCTGACGAATAGAAACCGTAATATCCAGAACCGGAAAGCATGCTTCTGACGATTCCGAAATTTTGAGGTTATATTATTTTTCCACGAGGAAATAGGCAAGAAAAGAAACTTCCACTTTCGTAATGAATTGTATAAAATATATCGTCGCCATAGAGTGAAAGGGGCGTATGTGCCAAAAACTCCCTTTTTAAAGTGAAAGGGGCGTATGTCCAAAATCAATGTTTTTCGGCTTTTCATAGAATTTCTAATCGAAAATCCGTAAAAAAAAAGTTTTAACAAACAGGCGTAACGACCAGTTTGTAATAAGAAAAGGGTGTATCTCCGCACTTACGCCCCTTTCATTTTTTTCAAAAAATTACACTTACGCCCCTTTTACATTATGTTTATGCTCATCATAAAATGAAAGGGACGTATCTCCACACTTACGCCCCTTTAAGTAAAGAAAAATAACACTTACGCCCCTTTCATTTTTTTCAAAAAATAACACTTACGCCCCTTTCACATTACATGTGATGCTTATTATAGCATGAAAGGGGCGTATGCACTGGAGATACGTCACTTTGTGATTAACTTTATGGAATTACGCCCATTTGTTACTACAAAAATTAATCAACTCAAATCATTCCTAAGAGGTAGTACATCCAATTCCGAGGATAAAAAAAACATACGCCCCTTTGTTATTACAAAAAAAAAATTAATAAATTTTGGCACTTACGCCCCTTTCACTCTACGGCGACGATATAACCGACGAAACGATGAGTTGAGGTCGAGTAGAATCACAAAATTTTCAGCACCGAACTAGTTTTTTGATGTGCAATCGTTAACTGATTGAAATTTCATAACAGAATGAATGTAAAGGTGGTTTCAGTTTCAAAATTCCTCTGATTCACGCGCCAAAGTGTTAGGGAGATAGCGTTATCTATTCCAGTGCGTGCTACACTCACATAGATATACTACCATACGTACGAATCCGTGTGCAGTCACACAAGTACAGAGTCCCCAATTCCGTATCTGTGATGACGCACACTCCCAAGTCACCATCTGTGAGCTCACCAACACCACTACCATGTCCACTAAAAATTTGTGATGAAGAACATTTTTGTCCACTCATTTTTAGTTACTAAAATAATATCAGGAGTGGTTTTTTACCATTGTTAAATCAAAGACTATAATAAATTGAGTACTTAAAAAAAAAAAGAGTGGTCTATGTGGAATATTTTGGGTGAAATCCTTTTTTAAAATTCGCATCACTCAATTTAGCTGTATAGGAGTGCGGTAGACTCTCGCTCTGTACGTACTTGTCGAGAGACACTACCGCATCTCCTGATATCTCTATTTTAGGAGAAATGCATATTTTGAAAGTTGAAGAATGCAGTAGCATTTAGTATAGTAGATTGTCATTGTTGATATAAATGAACTTTAATACGTTCCAGATTAACAAGACACTGAAAAGATGAAGGCGCTATTTTTCATTACTACTAGTTTTCAGTACCTATCACGGAAGTAGATTTTGTTCGTATAATGATGGATCATTTTTTACAATTCTAGAATTGATCCATAGTCGAACTGATAGTTCTCTGTTTTTCTGGAAAACTTCTGGACTATTTGATGATCGTCCAACATCTTAACTCTCAGGAAATAAAATTATTCATTTATTTACAATTACGATGGTTATTATATCTTGATGATACTTAGGAATGGATTACATGAGATGAAATCTCATGCAATATTTTATGTATTACATTATATTGTATTATTTGATTTATTATCATTTTATATTTACGTGTTCTATTCATATCACTTCGTGAATATATGTACTAAAGTCCATTCTATCCTTTGTACTTATATGAATTAGCTTTATTCATATCCCGAAATTTTATTTGTGTTATCCAGTGGTAGAGAAAGAATTACTATAAGAAATAATAATTTGAATTATAGAGATTCCTGTTTTGTACATTTATTATTAGCTTTAATTTTACTGTGAACTCAATGCATTCTTCCTGGCGCTTCCGGCTCTCACAATATATGTGTATGTGTCATACATCACAACGTCAAAATACTGTTGGAAGCATTAAATTTGGAAGCCTTGGATGGTAGTGGTATTGGATGGCATTACAAGGATATATTGAAGAGGATGGTATGCAATGCTTCAACAGAGCTCTGTTTTATAGGTGAGTTTGCAAACATAATAGCCAGTTGCATGGTGATCATGCTCTAACCTATTTTGCGTGTAGGGGTATGTGAGCATTGTCCTGGGGTCCAATCTGAAGTCGATGCCATTGAAAAATTGCTTGAAAATGATTCAGAGACGTTCATCACCTATCCACAGTGGGTTTCGAATGACAGGTATGATTATTAATCAAATTCATTTTGTAGAAGTTTCTCAAGAACATATCAATAGAATTTTGTTACTATTTTCATTGAATCACAGAAGTGCTTTGGAGACGATAACTAAAAGTGTTGATGATCTTATGCCAGGACTAGCAGTTTCACTCACAAAACTTTTGGAGCATGATTTCATCGCGAGGAAACAGTCTGAGTACTTGAGTAACCTTGAGCAACAGATCGTCTCAGGTCATGTGCTAGTGAAAGGAGATTTTTCACAAAATTATTCAGTTACGATTCAAGATGCCACTCAGGGTCATTATTGAGCAACTGATTAAATCACCGTCTGTCCGTGGATCTGCTATTATCGGGATGAGGAATCATCTAAGCTTGAACACTTCAGTGTAGTCATGATATGTGATTATTTAAAACACGATGTTAACACAGTGGCCACCTTCCAAAAATATTTGGTTAATTTCATCAAAACAAGAGTTCTACAGCTGAAGAAGATGATTTACTTCACAGATGGCGCGACGAGTCAATACAAGAATAGATCAAATTTCTATAACACCTGTCTCCATGAGTATGATCATGGTGTAAAAGCTGAATGGCACTTTTATGCATCATACCATGGAAAGGGTCCTTGTGACGGTGTGGGTGGCACTTTCAAGCGTGCAGCTAGGAACGCCAGTCTCCAACGGCCTCAGGCTGATCAAATCACAAATGTACAGAAACTCTACGATTGGGCGCGGTCTAGTTTATCCAACATCACTACTATTTGTGTACAGAAAGATGAGATTCTCGAGATGCAGAAGAAATTGAATTTACGATTCAAAAATGTAAAGGGCATTCCGGGCACTCGTGACTATCATTCTTACACACCAATTTCTACTGGTAGCATGATGGTTAAAAATATCTCATCTTCAAACCAGCATGAAACCTTCCAATCAGCAGATGATCTGTTATCACTCGAGTCAGTTAAATCTGAAGTTATCATTGTCTATGGAAAAAAATGGTGGGTTGGTTTTATTCTTGAAAAAGACTATGATAATAATGAATTCAGTACTAGTGTAATGGAACCTCCTGGCCCGTCCAATTCATATAAGTATCCTACAAAACCCATATTAGTTGATGCATCTTTTGAAACAGTCATCTTTGAAGTAACTAATTTGAAAAGATCTAAATCCAACACTTGCACTATCCCTAAACGAGTTCAAAATGTAATTTCTTATAAGTTCCTCGATTACCAACAAATAAACAATCTCTGAGAAATGTATTTCAATTGCAAAATTGTCAAAATAATGATTTTTCTCATAAAAATCATACTAACGGTGAATAAAAGAATTTATGAATAGCCTTTCCCCGAAATTTCATTGAACGTTCACTCATTTGGATAAAAAATGGCATTTTTCGGTCATTTTTTGAACTTGGCTCACTTGAAAAATTAATAACCAGCGAACTACTGCGAGATTCTAACTTCCGATGGCACCAAAATTTTCTTCATCTTATGGTGTTTTTTTGGTGAAAATTTCAGATTTTTAAAAATTTAAGTTTTTGAATAATTAACGATTAAAAAAAACACGTTTTCTCGTATGAAACCCGTAAAACTGATGAGAATGTAGTATACGACCTCTCATTTTGAAGATTTTTTGATGTTCTTTCGGTGTGTAAAAGGGTAATTTGATAGCTTCAAATACCACAGAGATATGGGGAATAATTTAAACCAAGAGAAATTCATCGAAAAAAAATGAAAATTAAAAAAAAATCATAACTTTTCCAATTATTAATCTTTTTCAAATTTTTTTTTCCAAAATTTTTCTCTAAGGGTGAACTTTTCGGAAAAAAATTGAGAATGAAATTCTCAACGTCGACTTTTCGGCCTGCTGATTTGGCGTGGAACTGCTCATATTAAAACCTCAAATAAGAAGTCCTGACAAGAAAAAATTTTCTTTCTTCATTTTTTAATGTTTCATAATTCATCGAATTTCATTTCTGTTGTTATCGTTGCTAAATTTGAAGTCTTTTCAATAAATAAGTGGATCGAGATGAATCAAAATTCATTTAGATCATTTTCCTCATTTAGCCCACTACATTCTACATCTATTGATATTTTGCGCTTATTTGCAAATTTGTTTTTAAATTAAAATTACAGTGAAGCGAGTTGGAACAAAAATCTGGAAAACTCAACCGATATCTTGACTATCAACAGAATGCTTCCACGTGAAGACAATTTTTAGAATTATTTCTCGAATTTTCAACCTTCTCAACTTTCCTCATTTTCGTTCATTTTTCACCTAAACTTTATCATAGTATTATTTTGCATCTGGTTATCCGATTGAAGTAAAAAAAATTTAATTTTTTTGTTGTTTCCTCCTCTTTATTTTTTTATTTTTTTATTTTTACTGTCAATTTACATACTTGAGTCTCCATTCCCAAAATAAATAATAAAAAAAAACTATATTTTTGATATTTATAATAACTGGAATCTTTTTTTTCACAATTGAGTTATTTTACTATAAAAATTTTTCATCGGGAACAACTCTGGATTTTTTAATGTGCTGTAGGATATTTGTTGATGTCAATTTTCAATAAATGATGGAAAATTTTTCGATTTTCCCATTTTTTCTGCGCCTACATATAGTCCTAATTTTCTGAAGAAACTTTTATTTCTTTGTTTTTTCCATATAACTCATATTTTTATGTATACGATTTTTTTAACATTGACGTGAAAATATCGCACGTGGCAGCCCCCACTCCTAGCGTCAGAACTTCCTTCTCTCCGTGTTCCTCCCGACCATACGTTTCCGCACTCCTTTCGATGGCTAATTTCTGAATGAATACTGAAGATACAAAAAAATTGCATATAATCAATATTGTTAAGATTCAATTGGACCATAATTTTTATAAAAACTTTTTTTGCCTATCGTCAATATTTTTTAAGAAATGAGCCATAAAAAGGAATGCGGGAACGTAAGGCCAGGAGGAGCACGGAGAGAAGGGTGTTCGCACGCAAGGAGTGGGCGCTACCGCATCCGCTATTCTCCCGTCAATGTTGAAAAAATTATATCATAAAAAATATGAAATGTATGAAAAAACACTCAAAAGGTAAAAGTTTCTTTAAAAAAACGGTGAATTTTTAGAAACAAAAAATTTAGAAAATGGATAATTTTTTCTTTATTCATTACAAATTAACATCAGGACCTAACATAAAAAAAATTGAGCGTGAGTCGTCACGTGGTAGAAGTGAAACTTCTCCTCACCGCTCGGTCTCCCCCACTACTCTCCCGTCACTTCCCCTTTTTTCTTACACTCCGTTACATTGTAATTCTCATTTACCCTCGACGGCAGCTACCGAGCCATAAGAAGTTTCACTTCAAAAATATTAAAAAATTCAGAGTTGTTCCCAATGGCCTATTTCTGTAGTGAAATAACTCAATTGCACCCCAAAAAAAATCAGTTCTCATAAATATCATAATAGTATACATACTACACATACTATTTTTTGTAATACCCGAGTAGAAATTTCATCGGGTTAGAAATAGGCACCTCATCAGCTTCACATGACGATTGGTCGGGAAATTATCAGTTGAAGCCAATAAGGGAATGATCAGGTGCGTCATGCAGCTGGCTTATCAGGTAATTGTTAGCTCTACCCAATCAGGTGATTGTTAGTTCTACCTCATCAGGTCCCAATAATGTTTCCTAATGATTAACCGATGAGGTTTACGTTTGGCTTTGGTGTTCGTCACCGGACGAGGGATTGTGAGGGAGATTTTTGAAAAGACTCATTCTGAATCATATTGTTAAATTTATTTGGGGATAATTTATGAAAATATAAGAAAATGATAGAGGCCCGCCGATAGATTTCTCATCTCCTATCCTCTCCACCTGAGGAATTTTCGGAATCGTCTCCAGCATCTTCCACCGCTGGTTTTTGCCCACCCCAGCTCTTTGTGTTGTGTAATACCCCTTGTATTCCTTTTTTAAAAGCTCTCCAGGAATCAAGATTCTTTTCACCCCCGAGAGCCCTACAGAATGGACCTAGAACACGTATATAATGACGTGTCGTTATCCAAATACATTCTTTATACATGATATTATTCATTGAAAAATCGATTGTACGTAGCTCATCTCTAAGAATATTCAAGGAAAAATGATTCAAAGTCATTGGGAGATTATACCTTTCATGATATTAAAACTTTGATTTGTTAATAAACAAAATGGAATTAGTCGATAGCAATTGATTAATTCTTGGTATATTGAGATAAAAATTTGGAGGGAATTTTCGTAGATGATGAAGCAACTGCAAAGAAGATCGGTGATAATGACAGAGAAAGAGTAGTCAACTCATCCAACGAACCAAAAGTTGCCAATTCCTTAATTGATCATACTACAATTTTTCAAATAAATGCTGTGAACATAAATTTCAAATACCTTTCATAATTTTGTACAGTGGTGAATCTTGGAATACAAATTTCCCTTCTGTCGGTCTGATGGGGACGAAGAGGTCTCCTACTTCTGGTGACATATACTCTCTTATACAGTCACCAATACAATGTCTGTTCTTTTTATTCGCCGATATAGTGATTTTTGCTCTCTGTAATACGTTCGAATTTATTATATCAATTTTTTTCACATTGTCGAGAAAATATCTAAGAATACTCACAATCTTCCTTCTATATTCATCATCAGACCGAAGCCTGTCCTCGAATCTTCGATAATCCTCGATGGTGGGACATGGTAATTCAATCCAATTAGGATGATCAGGCGTTTCATCCTCTTTATCACTGTCAATGACTATTCCACCAGACTGATTACGTAAGGCTCCTAGAATTTGGTCCAACTTGAGACCATTACTCACACACATCCCCTTCAAGTCTGTCAAGCGCCTTGAAAAACTTCGAAGAATTTTGAGTGGCTCTGTAATTAAAGAACAAGATATATCACTGACAGTAAATACTTTATAAAGTTAATGATGGATAATATCACGAATAGATAAACAAAGTAACGATAAATGAATGATTTTGAAGATATTAACCATCGTTTCCATCTGATTTCTCAAACATTCCTGCAGCTCCAGTAGAATTCCTAGCTGTTTCGTAATTTTTGGGATCAAAATAACTGGGAGAAGATGGAAGCGAATGAATCTGCGAATCAACAGAACGCTTGGAATGTAAAAATTGTTCATCTCTATCTCTGTCATGAGTTGCTGGACTCAAGTTTCTCTGAATCTTGAAATAGTCGACTGATTCCATCTGGGGCTGAATAAGTGGCTTGGAGAGATCGAGGGATCGAGGGTCGATTGGAACTGTTGCTTCTTGTTCTTTACGTTTGAGATAGACCGCAAGGGATGAGAACGTGGCTGAGGGGGTTGTGTTGACTTTGGCGTAGTCTGCCAAGGCTTGTCTGAGCCTGAGACTGTACTTCTGCTCTTTGAAACCTTACTGCCTCCTGTTTTGTCTCCTGATGGTGTCTTGGCTGCTGAGTCTCCTGAGCCAGAGACTGCCTTTTTGGTCTGTGCATTTTTTCTACTTTTATTTTTTGATGGCCTCTCGGCATCACTAGGTTCCAAGTTCTCGAGAGACTCAGTTCGTTGGAGGATCTGTGACGGAGATGAGTGTGTTCCATGTCCATCGACATCTTGTTTCTGATTGAGCTTCGGACGCTTCGACTGAGGTGGTGAATGTGAAGGAGATGGAGATGATTCAGAAGATTTTCGCACCCCCTCCTTCGTTTTGTATGAACGTTTCTTAGTTCGTCTCTCTTTTTCTTTCTTCTCCTCTATTGTGGATTCATCGCTCGAAGAGCTAGGCATAGCTAGTGGACATAAGTGGGGAAAAATTATCGAAATATGTAGAAAGGATAATTAAAGAAAGTGCATGAGATGAGACAATGGTTCTCCCTGTTTTTTAAACTTGAAAGAAGAAAATAGATCGCATGTGCAGAGAAACAAGTAGGCGGTCACTGTCATGCGGCTGGTATTAAGCGGTCAAAGAAATGCGGTATTATATTATGCTTGTTTTTTTTTCTACCAATTTCATTGGTAGTTAGCTTCCGAACGGATCTAGAATCGATTATGCCCAGAAAAAAATGTAGAAACTTTATGAATTACATTTCCTCAAGGGAAATGCCACTGGAATAAAGAAAATCAGTGAAATAAATTTATGAATTACTCTTCAATCAGTGTTGGAAGAAAATCCAAAATGGTTGAGTTCTGCTGGAATTTCCTACTTGATCCCATTTTCATCCTATTTGAAAGGGAAATAGAATAGAATAATGATTATTTATTCCGTGAGCTGTCCCATCGTATTCAACGAAAATAAAAATTAAAATCAAATAAATTTATGAATTACTTTTCAATTAATCCTCAAGGAAAATCTAAATTGATTGAAATTTTGCTGAAATTTTGCACTCAACACCAACTTCCATCCTCTTTGAAGAGGGAAAAAAAATAATAATTGGCTGTATCTTGGAAAGTAGAGGACATATCGACTTCAAATTTTGCACAGAATTGTAACCTGACTATACCAACTAGTAGCCCAAATTTCAGATCCAGGCACCAACTCTTAGTTGCATAATAGCTCGTTGGGACAAATCCCGAGAATGAAAATAGAAAATCGACAATATCTCGAAAACTTTCAATAGGGCGGTATACATATTTTGATTGTATTAGATAGAAGCCACCGTGACGAATATTTTGAAAAAAAAAAAAAACCAATCGGTCAAGTAGTTTCTGAGATATCAGAGAAACGAGTTTTACACATAAAATGCAAGATCTCCGAAACTAATCGGTCAATTGCGCCTATCCAAAATAGCAACCTTTATTTTCATAAGACCTACAATCATACCAAATTTGGACTTTTTTTATCGATTATTTTTTAAGTTATCACGCGTACAAGAATTTTAGCGAAGAAAATAGAAAAAGGGCCATAACAATGTAACTTCTCGGGGGTCGGAGTGAATATTTTTATCAAAGTCGATAGATATTTTTATGATGAATATTTTGAAAAAAAAAGAAAATCGATCGCTTCAACCGTTCCCGAGATATTGAAGAAAAACGATTTTCCAATAAATGACGATATCTCGAGAACTAATCGATCGATCAAGCTGAAATTTTGCCTGAAGTTGAGCATAAAAGATACCAAATATGTGTAAAAATTTCAGATTTTTCTGAAAAAATTTTGCCGTTTTATTATCCCAATTTCAAAAAAAAAATCAAAAATCTGCACACACACTCATACACACATACGGACAGGCGCTAAAAATATCATATCTTGACGTTTCATAACACTCCACATCATTTCCACACAAAATTGGACAATATCAAAAATCTTGTAAAAACAAAGCTTCCGTCCGGAAGCAAAAAACGGAAATTTTAGTTGCACAATTCATAAACATGATCAACTCTACTTCTATAGTTTAATTCGTGTTCTTTTTTCATTCTTCTGTTGCCAAAAATAACTAGAAAGAGAAACGAGTTAATTTTTAACTTCCCGGGATAGGGAAGTTATTGTAATCACCCCGAAAATCGAAATTCGATTTTTCATCATATGTTCACGTTTCAAGGTCACCACAACACTCCCCGATAATTTTCAAGGTGATGTATGTATGTGTGTGTGTGTGTGTGTGTGTGTGTGTGTGTATGTATTCTGTCCGTGACCGAAAATTTTGGTCAACGATATGTCGTTAACGGATGGAGCAATCAAGGTCGTCAATGACGCAATCGATGCGTCTTCATCCAACTTAGAGCCGAAAGGATTTTGGAAAAAAATGTTCCAGTAGTTCTCCAGTTTTTCCAGGAAAGCATCAAATGAAGAAAAAAAAAAAATTCTTCTTGGTTTTTTTGTTTGTTTATCTTTTATTATTGTTATGATTATTATTTTTTTTTTTTTTCCAATCCTCGCGTACCCTACTATTGCTTCCGAATGGAAGCATTGCAATCGTTCAATTTTCACATTTTCTAATTTTGTTTGGAAATTATGTAGAATGGTTTGAAACGAAAAAAAAGATGTTTTCAGCTCATGTTCGCATGTGCGCATGTTAATCTCGATTTCTTTCTCCTTTCTTTTTTTTCTTCCATTTTGTTTCCCCTGTGATCTAATTTATATACTTCCCCAATTTCACTGCTTAATTTCGATCTATTAAATCAAAATGGAATTCAGGATTACGTAATAGATGTTTTCTCCCCTCCACGTCTCAAAGCCGCGTATCAGCAATACTCCAAGATTGAAATCGAAAGAAGGATTACAAAGCATGAAAAAAATTAATAAAAAAATCACCAAAGAAGTCCTCGAAATCTGGACGGATGAATGAGATTTTTTTCATCTTTCCTGGATTCTCTATCCGAAAAATTTACAGAGAAATAGATGGTTCGAATGTGGCGCCGCGGATATCATAATCCTGCCGGTTTTATCCAATACTCAAGCAGTCTTCGGTAATGTAGGAAATTGCACTGAGTAATACAGTGATTCACCATTTCTCCGCTTGCTCTGGTGGTGCTTTTGCGATCGTGAATAGATAGAATCCACCATTCGATAATCAGCTGTGATCGATCCAACTTTGTGGAACGTTATCAGAGCTGTTTTTGGGATTGATTTGCAAATTATTGCTGTAATTATATAATAATTTGCTATTATTATAATTCTTGCCTTCAGCAGAATTGTAATATTATTATAATTCTTGCCTTCAGCAGAATTGTAATAATCAACAGAGGAAGAGAGGAAATAAGTGTCAGCCAGGGGCGACAAACAATAGAATTGTAATAATCAGCAGACAAAGCGAGGAAATAAGTGTCAGCCACAGGCGACATAAGACTAGAAAATAGTCAGCTACAGGCGACATAAGACTAGAAAATAGTCAGCCACAGGCGACATAAGACTAAAAAACCGGGAGAAATAGTCTGCCACTGGTGAAGTTGAAGAACCGAAATTTCACCGAAAATATGAGAGCTAAACGGCAGTCTAGAAGAAAAATAAACAATAACAAAAAAAATAGGCGCCGCAAAAATGCAAAAAAAAACATAATTGATCTTATGAGTCTGAATGAGATGGTTCCTTCCAGTGAACATTATAATAAGAAGAAAGAAACTGTTAGAGATACTAAACGACAAAAACGAAAGGAAAATATGAGAATTAAACGTTGTGATTCAATCTACAAGAGATTAGAAAGAGAGAAGGATCGGAAGAGAAAACAACAATCACGCATGAATGATGTATTCAGAAAGAGGGAAAATGAATTGAACAAAGAAAGACTACAACGTGAACGACAAAATGATGAATTTAAGAAAAAAAAAGAGAAAATGAGAATGAGAAAATATATCAAATGTAAGAGACAAAATGAAGAATTTAAAAAAAAAGAGAATTGTCAAAACAAGAAATATATTGAACGCAAGCGAGGTGAAAGCGTCTTCAGACAGGATGAACGTAGAAAAAACAAAATCAGAATGATGATCATCCGACAGCGTAGAGAATATATGGTTAATGAGCGCAAGAGAAACATTGCAAGGAATAGCATCCTACGTCAAAATATACAATATGTGGAGAATGAAATTGCAAATAATCTCAAAAGAAATCGCATTCTTCGACAAAATAAAGCCTAAAAATCACGAGAGTTAGCACTCAATGTGGCGAGAAACAAATTGCTGAGGAAGCATTCGAAGTATCATAAGAACGAAATTGCACGTAATATTGAGCGAAATAAGAAGTTGCGATTCAATAGCATGTATAGAGAAAAAGCGAAAAAAGAAACCCAGGAACGAATGAAGAAAATTCGTAGCAAGAGAGCGTATAAAATGCGAGAGAGGATGTTAAATATCCGAAGAATAAAAAGAATTCGAACGAATGAGCGATGTCGAGCCCGAGAATTAAAGAGAAATGCAAAGTCGAAGAGAGAAAAAAGAGCAATTGATGTATTGAGATTTCGTGAAAATCTCAATAATGTCTTATTGAGAAATAAAAATGAAGATCCAAAGGCGAAACTTCAACTGAAATTTATTCAATTTCGCGCAGAAACAGCCTCATTCGTGTGTTGTTGTTGCGAGGGCCTTTTTTTCAGATGTTCTGTTGTTAAATTGAATGAAAACAAAATTATTGGCAAAAGTGGTGCTTCATTCTTAGCACAAATCAATAATTTCCCCTCAGGTTTCATATGCAACACGTGCAAAAATGCGGCATATCGTGGTAAAGTATATAAATTATCAACAAGACCCAATGGTCTCCAATTCATACAAGTCCCAAAATCTGTCCGAGAATTGTCTGATCTCGAGGAAAGAATGGTAGCGCCAGTATTAAATTTCATGCAAATTCGGGCACTTAAACCCTATGCTCTGAATCCGCAATTGGGTCTAAAAGGCAGTGTCGTTAACATACAAGTCGAAATAAATGATATGCTACAGGTTTTACCCCGTAAATTTGATGAAATGCAGACAATCCAAATCAAATTAAAAAGACACGTTGATCATAAAAGTGATTATATGTTCGAAGCTATTAGACCAGCAATGATTTGCAAAGCGTCGAAACATTTAATTACTACGCCATTATATGAAAAATATGAAGTTAAAATAGATGAGGCATATCTTCAGAACTATGAAAATGATGATCATCCTATCAATTTCATAGTTGACAATAATGATATCATTGACAATGGAAAAATCGATGAAACAGATCGAGAAATAGACACAGCAGTTGTGCTTGATGATATAGTTATCAATGACAAAGAAAGTAAGATGGAAATTGATCAATTGATTGATTTCGATCAAATAAACAATGACGAGGTTTTGCTCGTTGACCATAATGCAGAGGTCGTAGAAAAATATGCACCAATTGTCAATATAATCGCTCCCGGACAAGATAAACATCCAATGCCTTGGCATAAAATGGAAGACTTGGACGAGCTATGTTTCCCGAGAATATTTGTAGGGCACTCGTTCAATCTACCAAAAGGCATTTCTTATTCAGATCGTATGAAATCAGAAGCGAGACGCTATGATCGGCGATCATCTATTCCTCCGAGAATTTTGTTCATGGCCAAGAAAGCTTTAGAAATTACATGTGCATCGAGTATAAATATATGTTTGAGACGAACAAAGGAAAACGCTGATAAGCCCATAAATGCCGGAAATGCTCTAGATGCTGATTTTAGGGCTAATTTAATTGAATTTGACGATGGTTTCAGAATGCTCAAATTTGTCAGATCATCGCCAGCATATTGGGAGCATAAAAAAAAAGAACTCTTGGCAATGATTCGTCAATTCGGTAAACCAACTTTTTTCTTGACATTATCAGCTGCTGAGAGCCACTGGCCTGAGTTATTGCAAACTTTGATGAAGTACAGTGAGAAAGGACACACGATATCTATAAAGGAAGCATTTGATTTGGAATATAATATTAAGACTGATTTAATAAGAAATGACCCAGTTACGTGTGCACGATATTTTGATCACAAGGTTCAGAAATTTATGTGGTTATTAAGACAAAAGAACAGTATTTTCGGAGAATATCCACTCGAGGACAGCTATCAAAGAGTCGAGTTCCAACAACGTGGAAGTCCACACGAACATATGCTCTAGTGGTTGAAAAATGCCCCGAAATATGATAACGACAGTGATGTGAATGACAATGATCAATTGATTGATTTCATTGATCGTTTTCTCACTTGTAAATATGATGAAAAGAATCCATACATCAAATTGCAAATGCATAAGCATGGTCATAGTTGCTACAAAGGACAGAAAAATAAACAATGTCGTTTTCATATCCCTTACCCAGTTATGAGGAAAACAATGATTTTAAAACCATTGAATGAGAATGAAGCTGCACCAAAACAATATGAATCAATTGATAAACTAATGAATGAATTTTATAGAAAAGACACCTCCATGAGTTATGATGAAATCTTGGAGAAATTGGATATGACTGAAGAAGAGTATATCCTTGCGATTCGCAGCAAATTGAAACAAAAACGTGTATTCTTGAAGAGATCCAGTCAGGAAGTAAGAATTAATTCTTATAATAATGATATTTTACAATTGTTCGAATCAAATATCGACATCCAATTTATACTAGATGAGTACGCCGTAATGAGCTACGTTACTAATTATATTAGTAAAATCGAAGGAGGATTGTCGAAATTATTGAGAAACGCTGCAATAGATTGTGATAATAACAATAATACTATTAAAGGGAAATTCCGGAAAATCGCAAATGTATTCCTCAATGGTTACTTGATGTCCTCCCAAGAGGCAGCGTACCATGCTCTACAATTGTCGTTATCAAAAAAAAGTAGGAAGACAATATTCATCAACACAGGGCGCATAACAGAACGTGTTCGTATGTTGAAATCCGATGAAGTTCTGAAAAAACTTGATAAAGACTCTACTGAAATATATATGGCTGATATATTCGATAAATATAGTAGAAGAGAAAAAAAGCTTGAGAGTATCTACCTTGCTGATTACGCAGCAGATTATCAACCATTCAAAAAGAAGCCGTCAAAAGATGATGATGAAAATGATAATGACGATGATGACGAGGATAGAGCGTACAAGCTTCGACAACATACAGCTGTCATTAGATACCGACGATACAATTTGAAACAAGATCCAGCAAACTATTATAGAGAAAAAATATTATTATTTATGCCTTGGCGAAATGAAAAACTGGAGGTAGAGAATGTGGATTATGAAAAAGTGTATAAGGAGAATGAAAAAATTATAGAAAGCAATCAAGCGAAATATTCCATCATAAGTGATGAAACCATGGATGAGGCATTAGAACAAGTCGAGAATGAACTGCGTGCAACTATTAACGGAGAAAGTGATAGGAATTCCGCAGCTCATAACATTGATATTTTCCAACAAGATGGAAAAAATTGTAAAGTTTACGAGAATGTGAAAAAAAGTGATACTCATAAGACTAGATATACTTGTCCAGCCAGGGTAAAAGAGAATGAACTCCATGACATGATGAGGAAGTTAAATTGCAAACAAAAAGAGTTTGTTATGCATGTATTGAATTGTTACAAATTGGGCCAAGTCCCATTCAAAATATTATTGAGTGGCTCTGCTGGCGTTGGAAAAAGTTATGTCATTAACACACTATATCAGTTAGTAACTAATTATTTCGATAATTTACCTGGAGGCAATATGGATAAAATAATAGTTCTATTATGTGCCCCATCGGGAAAAGCAGCATTCTTAATTAATGGTGTGACATTGCATTCTGCTTTAGCATTACCATGTCAACAATATGGGGCACAAATGGGTCAATTATCAAGTGATCTAGCCAATAACATTCGTGAAAAATTATCAAAAATGCAACTCCTAATAATTGATGAAATTTCAATGGTAAGTTGTACAATACTAGGTTGGATCGATACACGATTACGACAAATAAAAGGTGTGAATCGACCCTTCGGTGGGATTTGTGTATTAGCGTGCGGTGATTTGAATCAATTACCACCTGTGAAAGACAAGCCAGTTTATCAAGTCTCCAGACGAAATGAAATGGCTGCATTTCTAGATGTCAATCCATTATGGAATGAATTTGATTTTCATGAATTGACCGAGATAATGCGTCAAAAAGATGATTTAGCATTTATAAATGCTCTGAATAATCTAGCAGTTGGAAACATGACAGAAGACGATATAGGATTGATCAGATCACGAGAAATCTTGAATGGGAATGAGGTTCCAGAGACGGCGATAAGACTATATGCAACTAATGCAAATGTAATTGCATACAATGCATTCAAGATTGCAAAATGCACCAGTGAGTTAGTCATTTCAACTGCTGAAGATACCTTTCCAAAAGATATGAACCCACAAACAAAAAAATTTCTATTGCAATCAATTAAAAAACAAGGGAAAAAAAGCACGACTGAATTACTCCCTAAACTTGAACTAAAAATCAATATAAAATATATGATAATAAACAATATTGATGTTGAAGATGGATTGGTGAATGGAGCATGTGGGGTCTTGAAATTGATCACATTCAAAGAAAATAGCACGATCCCTTCACTATTATGGTTTGATTTCCAATTGCCAAGAGTTGGAGTTAAAGCAAGAAGGCAGTATCATGATTATATGGAAAGGGAAAATATTAATCAAAACTGGACACCAATCGTCAAAAATGCACTCCAATTGGACATTGATGCTAATCAAAAACATCGAATCATGCGACACCAATTCCCTATTATACCTGCAGAAGCAATAACAATCCATAAAAGTCAGGGACAAACTTATGAAAAGATATGCTTGGATTTTACCAAGTCAGAACGGCGAACTTTGCCAATGTTGTACGTAGCTTTGAGTAGAGTAACATCATTAAATGGTCTGTATATTTTGGGAGAGTTTCAATTTTCAAAAATGCAAACCAAAAAAGCTGCTACAACGAATACAGCCTTGAGTGAATTAACGCGCTTGAGAAATACCAGACAATTAACATTATCATATGATAATTTAATGTGTGAAAATGGCCCAAAAATTGTGTATCAAAATGTTGGGACCCTGAAAAATAAGCTAATTCACATAACAAATGATCAGTGGTTCCTTCGAAGTGATGTATTGGTTTTGAGTGAAACTCTAACAAATAACAATGACGATTTGAGAATCGAAGATTACCGGATTGTATTTAGATCCAATTACAGCTCGAGTAGCCGAGGATTGATTTGCTATGTAAAAACCAGTTTACAGGCAGAATTGATATTCGTTGAGCGCGAATTCAATGCAAATGCACACGTTGAATTATTTATGATAAAAATAGATGACTATCATCTAATCAGTGGATATAAATCCCCAAAAACCACTCAATTAATGTTCAAAAAAGCTCTAAACAACGTTATGGAGCAGATCCCCACCCGAAGCAAGACGGTTTTGATAGGGGATTTCAATTACAATGTTTTGAATCATAGAGACGATGCCAAAAATCCAAATCATTTCATCAATTTTCTAAATCATCATCAGCTCCAAACAAAATTACCGCCTTCAAGTGTAACGACAAATCTAAATACCCAAATAGACGTAATTTTCGCTAATTTCGCTGATATTGATTGTGGTGTATATGAAACATACTTCAGTTATCATAAGCCTATTTATGCAATTCTGAATAAGAAACCCGTAGAGAAAAAATTAAGAGTAATTGTCAATGAGGATACCAAGGGAGCAATGAATTCTGATATCGAATGCGTGAAGGTTTCGGATAATTGTGATAATAACTTCCCAAATATTGATGCATGTAGAAATTCACAGACTAGGCAAATAACGGATACTGAATGTATCCATGCATCAGATAAAGACCAGCATATTGATCAAAATATCGACAGAGGTGGATTGGCACCAATTTTATGTGGAGACGATGATTATACTTATGCAATTGTTGTAGAACGATGTGAAGAAGTGAGGAACCACGGGTTTTATGTGCAAGATTATCATGTCAATTTTTTTCATGAAATCATGAACAAACATTTGGAGGAACGCGGAACCTTTAATCTTGCACAAGATGTAGGATTTGTAAAAGAGGCAGTGGCCCTTCTGCAAAAAATTCCCAGGAGCCTGACCAATATTCAAATTGTCTACGATGGAGAGACTGGCAATCTTGAAGGAGTGGATTTACCAGTAGAACATTGGGTTTGCACGAGATACGATGGTAATGGCAATGTTCATGTTTATGACAGTATGAATATGGGAAAATTGACTGAAATTCAAAGAGATTATTTGGATGCACTCTATCAATTCCCGAAGAAATATATATATCACAGGGTACAACAACAGACAAACGGCTTTGATTGTGGGGTATTCGCGATATTCAATGCAACATTACTCTGCTACAATAGAGATCCAGGTGAACAAATTGATCACAATGTAGATCGTATGCGATACGATGTGTCATCAATGCTCTTGAATCGAAGATTATTGGATCTCAGGACTGAACAAAAAATAATTTCCAATAATGAACATACCAAAAAAAGTATCAATTATGATACCGAATGTATGGAGATTTTTGTTGATGATTGTAATAACATCCACCCAAATATCGATGGATGTAGAAATTCACCAAGTAGGAATGTTAGAAATACCGATACCGATTATATTTACGTTTCCGATGAAGATCAGAATATGGATCCAAATATTGACAGAGCTAGATTAGCACCACTTTTCTGTAAAGGAGATGAGTATGAATATGCCATAGTTGCCGAACGTTGTGAAGAAGTGGCGAATGACGGGATTTATGTGCGAGACTATCATGTCAATTTCTTCCATGAAATAATGAACAAACAATTATAAAAACGCGGAATCTTCAATTTTGCGCAAGATGTTGGATATGTAGGAAACTTTCTACGTAATGTACACGAAATTCCCAGAACCGTAAGCAATATCCAGATTCTGTTCGATAGAGTCATGCGTAATTGCAAAGGAGAGCCGACACCGATAGGGCATTGGGTTTGCACAAAATACGATGGCAATGGCAATGTTCATGTTTATGACAGTATGAATCTAGGGAAACTGACTCAAGTTCAAACAGATTATTTGGATGCACTTTATAGATTCCCGAAAAAACACATATTTCATCCGGTACAACAACAGAGCAACAGTAATGTTGATTGCGGGGTATTCGCGATATTTTTTGCTATGTTACTATGCTCCGATTTGGATCCGAGTAAACACATTGCTGACAATATGAATCTTATGCGATACCACGTGTCCTTAGTGTTGTTAAGTCGTAAATTATTGGTTTTTAATACAAATTGACTCGAAATGTGAGTTTATTCTAACTCTGATTAGCCCCTATGAATCTAATTCTACCTTGAAAGAGAACATTAAGAATTTGTGTTTGTATAAGATTTTACATACATCATACTATTTATTATATTTATGATTATTTATTGCTGATTATTCATTGATTCATAATTAATTATATTCATCATATAGGGTTCATTTTTTAATTTTTTTTATGGGGTTTAATTATCAGCCACGTCCTCGTTCGTGAACCCCGGGTAACGCCGAGTGCTGATAGGGCAACATGGAAAGATCTTGAATCGAATAACAGATTTTTATGCAGATACCTTCATTTCATTAGTATGAAGAATTGATCACAATGAGGGATACATGCGTAAAAACCTCCATTCAAAATAACTTTTCCAATGAAACACCGCTAAACTACGTAGAATCACATAGTCACTAGAGTTCTGCTGACCGAAGTTTCTTAGACGTGCTCACCACAATGAGTATCTTTTGCGATACTGGGAGTCATCAATTTTATGACATCGAAGCTGATTGAATTTCGATAAATTTTGACCTTGAAAATGATTCAACATTCATTCCATTCATCAGCCCTTACTGGATGAAAAATCGAGGATGAAGGGAGAGTTTCTCCTATTTTTAAACGAATTAAGAGTACACCTTTTATGCTCATGTATTTGGAAGTTGAACTTTGAGAAGTCATTCGTAAGTTATGACAGTGAGAAAACAATGATATATTTCGGGAAATAGATGGAGGAATAATATTTTTTTGACTGAGTTTCTTTTGAATTGAGAAGGAAAAAAAGGAGACAAAATTGCCATGAACTGATTCAAATTTTTGAATTTTCAGGAGTTTGTTTACTTTCAGAAGGATTTGATACCAAAAAACAAAAACCATTTTGACCGTTGCGAAACCGGGAAAAAACGAGGAGTGCGACAGTGTGTGCTTGACCCTTTGCAGGTCGAACTGATAACTCCCCGATTAATGTTATGTGATCCTTCTGTTGTTCAGTAGCACTTATAACTATGTACACCTGCACGACAGATTTTACAGATTATCGGTGTATGTATTATATATATTTCAAATTCATTCGGAGTATCCATCATCATCCAAAATAACGTCACTCAGCGGTGAGTTCTCAAATTAACAAATCTGAATTTTTATTGATTACCGATGTGATCGAATATCATCTAGATGTCGTGGGTATGTATATTTCTCGCAACGAAAGAGAGAACTTGAATGAGTACCCCCCACTCCCACGAGTGAAAATTGAGGAGAGTGGGGGTAAGTGGGCCAAAACGACTCTGGTAGACTTACATATAATGGATATATCAGTGTATGCGAACGTGGTGATCAACACGTGCTCGTGGTAAGTAGATAACTCCAGGTTTTTGTGAACATTAAAATCATTTTTTTTTTCGGATCGGTATTATTATTAAAATATGTTTTTATAACCCAAAACATTCCATTCAGATTTCAGATCGGCTAAATTTGCAGTTGAGTAACGAGATATTGGAGAAAAGTGAAGAAAATGTCTGATAATTTCGATGGTGAGTAACATTATAAAATTTAGAAAATGGTCCGCGTTTAATCGGTGAGTGAATAAATTATTCTCGCGAAAATTGATCACTAAATTCTTTATCTGAGCGTAAAGGCTGAAGGCCACCGCAGCGAGAGACCCAATGTTTACATTCCTGTGGGTCTTATTGATTGAATTCTCTAGTCTACACATTCGAGGAAAAAGTTTGTGAAAATTGTCGACACCGAGAATCGATTATTTCAATGATTAAGACAACTGAAATCTGGGGGATCACACGTGTTAAAAATGCGATTAAAAATTCGATCGGATTTTCTATTAAGATTTTTAATTTCTTCTGTAGGAATTCCATAAGTTTTTCACATATTTTTTCCTTTTTGTCTCCCAAAAAAAAAAAATCAAGTAACAAGGAAAAGGAAATTTTAAAATTTATGCCAATATATAAAGTTATTTTCCTATAGCATTTTTTTTCCCCCCAAAAAAGTCGTCAGGATTTTCCATTGAATTTTTTCACTCTCATGAAAATCATTGAATTCTCTATCCGAGCGTGAAGGCTGAAGGCCACTGCAGTGAGAGACCCGATGTTTACATTTCTGTGAGTCTTATTGATTGAATTCACAATTCTAATTATTCGAGGAAAAAATTTGTGAGAATTGTCGACACCGAGAATCAATTATTTCAATGATCAAAATAACTGAAATCTGGGGATAACACGTATGAAAAATGCGATAGAAAATCCAATCGAATTTGCAAAGGAATTTGATCAGATTTTCTATCATGTTTTCTGTGAATTTCTTGTTCTTTTCTACGTAATTCTTCGGCATAGATTCCATAAGTTTTTAATATTTTTTCCTTTTCGTCTCCCATAAAAAAAAAAACCAGTAACAAGGAAAGAGAAATTTGAAAATTTATGCCAATCTAAGTTTTTTTCCTATAGAAATTTTTTTCTCCCTGATAAATTCGTTTATAAAATTCGTTCATAAAAGGATTTTGCATTGAATTTTTTCATACTCGGAGTCAACTGCAATTTTTTTTACTCATCTTTTTTCGTCTTCTTTCTCTCTCTCTCTTTCCTTCTCTCAAGACTTGTTGGATGCACTTCAGAGATTGCTAGGTGTCGAGCCTGAAAACCAGGATCATGAGAATCCTGATCCACAGGATGCCGATCCATTGAATTTGGGTAGAGACGCAGAGCAAGATGGAGAGAACGAAGCTGGAGGAGCAAGAGCAGGAGCAGGACCAGCTATTGAAAATCTGGTCTTACGCCTCCAACAACAACAGCAGCAGCAACAACGACAGATGCAACGAGAGCTGCTCCAAACAATAATGGCTAGGAGACCTCGCTCAGCTCAAAAGTTCATCGCAATGCTACGTGGATTCATTCAGGTCCAAGAACGCAAGAAAACTCATTGTAAGCTAATATTTGATCAATTTCATTGTTTATATTGGACCGTAGAATTTGAATCGTTAATGAAGAATTTCAACTAAATGGTAGGCTGACATCAATTTAAGATTTTAAATTCCATTTTTTTCCAATATTTCTCAGACATATCTCTGTTATTGGATGATTACATCTCCTCAATTAGTTGTGTTTTTAAGATCTTTAAGTTGAAATTAGAACAAAAAAAATTGATTTTCACTGAGTTGAGTGAATTAAACGTTTTTTTCTCATCTCAGAGAATTTCGATTTCCTAACAAAAAAAAAAAAAATTATTCGTAATGAACAAGAATCATTCTTCAATTTCCTGAAACTAGATAGGTACGCGCGCTTCGCGCGCGTATGGTTTGCAGGCTTCGATTCTGAAGCTTATGCTAAAGGTATATGTAAGATATTTAACTTTTCCAACTGTTAGAATATTAGCGCCTTTAGTCAGTCTCCTTTACCGACCGTACATGGTGGTTGACTGGTTCACCACAGCGCCGTTGCGCCACTTACGTTTATACAGTTTAATGAGAGTTACCACTTGTGTGCCGACCGTTGTCGAGTTCGTTTGTGTGATTAATAAAGTTTGATTAATAAATATAAAACGAGATAATTATTTATCACCACTCTCCCAGAAACCCTTCAGGTTATGGGCCGAGGAGTATTATAAAATACAAAACGCTTCCACTGCGCATATAGAGTGTTAAAGGTGTATAAAAAGAAAAGGAAAAAAAAGACGCTATTGGTGTGTACAGACGCGTGGTGTATTTGTTGGTTTTTGGTGAGAGAGGGAAAAGTAAAAAATATAAATCAACTGGAAAATGGAAAACAATAAGAAGCCAAAGACATCTCAGGCCAAAAGTAAGTAAGAAAATAATTTATTAGGTGAGAAAAACGGTGAGAAAAAGTGGCGTCGGTTGGAGAGAGGAAAATGTGGTGGCAAGATGGCGGTGGAGAATTAATTGTCCACGATGCCGATATTAAAATAAAAGAAAGAAAAGAGAAAAATAAATGGAAATAAATCAATTAATTGTGGAAAAAAAAAAAAATATAAGGAAAAATTAAAGGAAATATTTATGATATAAAAATATTAGATGAGGTGGGGAAAAGAAATAAATAAAAATAATTAACTGAAAAATTAGAAAAAGACGCATGACAATTGAATGTCGGCAGTGGTTAATGGCAACGTGGGTCGAGTGAGATACATGGGGAGACGCAACATGTGATTGCGCGCGCGGCGCGGGTGCGTCAGAGAGAGAAAAGACTGCAGTCCTATCAAATTGCTCGAGCAGGCGTGAAATAAATGGGATAGAGAGAGAAAGAAAATGGTGAGAAAAATAAAATTCTCTTTCTGCCGTCCTCGTGTGTGTGTGCGTGACTCACTGGCGTAATATAATATAATAAAATAAAATAAAATAAATTGAAAGAAATAGAGTTGAAAAATATTAGTGCACAGGAGAGTTTATTAAATTAGGGATGCATCCGGGGGTTGAAAGGAGTGAAAATAAGGCGAGAATATTCAGAAAAAAATGAAATGAAATGTTAACATTTAAAATAAGTACTTATAAATTAATTTATTTCAGCTGATAAAGAACTTCTGAATGAAGTTTGGTTGTTTTTAATAAACAATCATCCTATCAGAGAGAGACATCAGGGAGAGACTGTAGGAGTCTCTACTGTTGAGAATACAGTATTTCTGGCGATTGATAGAGGAGAGGGATATCAATCTGGTGAGGAGAGAGAAAATTTAAAATATATGCGCTTTAATGCACATGTGACAGTAGGCTAGCATACGTCACATATTATTGTGCAGAAAAATAAACAAATCAAATAATTGCAATTATCAAATAGACTCAAACGAGTTAATCAGGGATTAAGTGTTTGTGTTCGACATTTTATGATCTGATTGGCTCGAGTGCACTTGGAGGAAGTCTTGTGTTCGGATTTCTGAAGAGTAAACTCAATCTCAAGTCTAGATATACTTGTGTTCGGTTGTCTGGATTTGGAATGGAGTACCCGGCAAAATAATAAAAATAAACAAGTAGTTGGATCTTTTTTTAAATAGGTGAGAGAGAATTTGAAGGAGATCAATGGAGAAGTCTGAAAGAACTGAGTGAAGAGTTATTGATTAGAAATGAGACATGGTATTTGCCAGGATACGGTCCAAAGAGTCGAGGGTCGACAGTGGCTATTATTGAGAGTGGGTTAAGAGGCGAGACAATGAAATATTTGAAAGTTGATAAGGCGAGGGCCACAGGCGAGACAGGTGAGGATGAGAATGTGAAAGAGGAAGGCGAGGATGAAGTTGACCAAAGTAAACAAATCTTACTTAAGCCCAAAATAATAGCCGATGAGAATGTGAATCTTAATTTAAAAATAATTAATGATTTAGATAAAGCAACTATTGATTCAGAATTTGAAAAGATTGAGAAATCAATCACAGTTGAGGAGCAATTAGCAGTGCTCAAATGTATGGTGGAAAAGGTGTGCTCCACCAACATTGTTGCATCTAAGGCTGTATGTGATGGTCTGAATGAGTTCAGAGCTCAGGCGAGAATGAACAAGGAAGAAAGAGAGAAGGATAAAAAGAAAGTACTTGAGCTTTTGAGTGAGTCAGAGCAAAGACACAAGAGACAGATTGAGGATTTAACTAGGATGTTTTATGAGCAGAGACGTCGTGATGCTAGTGGTAGTCAGGTAAATATTGAAAATAGTGGGGTGAGGGTAGAGGATTCGTTGTCGGGAGGATCGGTCAATCTGAAGGAAGAAATTGAGTGTATTGTTAATAATCGAATTAAAGAACTTAATTCGGGAAACTCAGATCAAGAACAGAATTCGGATTCTATTCAGAAATTAGCTGGTCAATTGTCAAGTAAATTGCAGATTGAACTCGTGAATAAAAATACTAACATAAAAAGGGATTATAAATTAGACAGCAAATTAAAGTATGAATATTTCTATGATTATCTTGAGTCTGAATTGAAAACTTATAAACTATTGCATATTATTGATGATAAAGTCAAGTCAGATGCTAATGAGGAAACTCTTGAAGATCAAAGACACAAAGTAAGGGACATATTAATAAATCATTTAGATAGAAGTTATCATCCTAAAGTTATCAAGATTAGTGATCCTAAAGAAATTCTGGAGAAATTAAAAAGTTTAAAAAGGGCTGAGAATAATGTAACGTCTCATTCGGTGAGAAGAGAACTTTATAATATGCAGTACAATTCAAATAAAATGACAGCAGCTGAGTTTTGTGAAAAATTTGATGATAAAATTGCGATTTATGAGAATTCTCCTGACACCGAGCCTCTATCAGAAAGTGAGAAGAAGGACGCATTTTACAATGCTGTCATCGGTTCAGTTCCAAATCTTGCAATTATTGAGAATGTAACAAAGAAGGTCAGAGGTGTGAGTTTAACGTTTGAAGAATTGAAAATGAATATATTAGAAGAAGAAGCATGCTCTAAAAATAAAAGTCCTGTCAATGAAATTAAATCTGCAAATTTTGTACAGCTGAAAGGTCCAAGATGCTATTCTTGTCAGCTATACGGGCACAAGGCGAGTGAGTATCCCAATGCAGGCAAAGGTTTTGCCTGTTACAAATGTATGCAATTTGGAAACCACAAGGCAAAAGATTGTCCTCAAGGCAACAATGAAAAAGATGGTGGGAGCTCTGGTCACTTAAAGCAAAGTTCAAGGTACTATTCTAGTTCACGTTACAATAATTTTAGAGGATATGGTAGAAGTAATTATAGAGGTGTGAAGAGATCAATGAGAGGCGAGTCATATGGTCAGAATAAAAGAGGGAGGTATGATAAAAGTCGGTTTATTTTTAAAAGAGGTGAGAATAAGTCAAACAGACCATTAAATAAATCCCAAAAACAATCCAATCCTGATAAAACTTCTAAGAGCAACAACTCTACTCAAGGTAAGATTATTTCCAATTATCATCAATCAAACGCTGGAATATTTCATGTCGAATGTCAACAATTGGATGAAAATAAATTTCTATCAAAGTTTTTGGCAGATTCGGGTGCGACAGAACATTTGACAAATTCAAAAATAATATTTAAAACGTTTGATGAGACAGATCAAGGAGTTATTAAATGTGCAAACAAAAATAAGTCAGCGGACTTAAAAACGGAGGGAGCCGGGAAAATTGAAATTGAATTGGCGAGTGGAAAATTTCTAGAAATTGATACTGTAATATTTGCAGAGGCTCTTAAAGCAAATTTGTTGTCATTAAGAAAGTTTGCTGAAATGGGTTTAGCAATTTATTTAGACGATAAAAAGATAGACATATTCGATCCGGTATCAAATGAACTATTTATCTCGGGAATTTACAAAAGACCATATTGGATCATTGATCTCGAGATTAATAAAATTAAAAATAATTCAGGCGACAAAAATTCGTCAAAATATACCAACAGGCGAGTTATTGCGAATGCTGCTGATGTTACGGGTGAGCCAAATGAGGTGAGAAGATATCTTACTCGAAGTGTCACAGTAAATAAACAAAAGGAAATATTAGAGAAAACAAATCCTTCAGAGGAAAATAATGCTGGGAAAAATGATGATGAAATTGTGAATAACATTGAAAAAGAAAAAGAAGTCGAAGAAAAGAGTCATGAGGCGAGTAATGACCAGGCTAGAAGTGAAAAGATTATTGTTGAAAAGAAAGTCCCATATGAACAGTCAAACTTCGATATTACTATTTGGGACAGGAAGGTTCAGAATGTTGATGAATTTTCTTTTGATCAAGATGCTGAAGTAATGGTTGATGAAGATATTGATGAGTTTTTGATGTGTACAAGTGATGAAGGTAAAGATAAGAGTAATAAAAACGCTATGTTGTGGCACAGACGTTTTGGACATGCTTCAACGAGTTATCTCAAAGCATTACAGAGAAAATTTCCAAATAATAAAGAGTTAAATTCAGTAGTATTTAATGATGAGGTACTCAGAAATTGCGAAGTATGTTTAACATCAAAATTCAATAGATTACCATTTCCATCGGTGCGTCGGCGAGCAACTGAATCTTTGCAAATTATTCATTCTGATGTCATGGGACCTATTTCTCCTATTTCTCATCCAAAGGGATATCGTTTTATCTCCGTATTTATTGATGATTATTCTAGATTTGCAATGGCTTATCCTATGAAAACCAAAAATGAAACCGGATATTGTCTTGAGATGTTTGTCAGAAGCGCTAGAAATTTACTCGGTTACGATGGCAAAGTATGTTATTTAAGATCAGATCAGGGTACGGAATTTACAGGCGGGTATACAGTTGATGTGTTGAAAAGATTAGGCGCGGAATTGCAATTGGCGTGTCCTGATACACCTGAACATAATGGTGTGTCTGAAAGATTTAATCAAACAATTCAGAAAAAGGTGAGATGTTATATGTTTAATTCTAAGTTGCCTCCGAGTATGTGGGATCTGGGGTTGTCAGCGTCTGTGTATGCGTATAATCGTACACCTCATAAGTCTAATGACATGATTACTCCTCTGGAAAAATTTGCACCTCATCATGATTTCAATATAAATCAAATTAGAAGATTCGGATGTCTGAGTTATATCAAAATTCCTAGGAAAACCGGTCCTAAATTTGGACCAGTAGGAACTCGTGTAGTTTTAGTAGGTTATACTCCAACCGGTTACTTATTCTTGAAGCCTGAGCTAGGGAAATATTATGAAAGTCGTCATGTCAGGTTTAATGAGAAGTTGGTTTATAGAGATAAATATAAAATCAATGATATTAAAGATTTTCCCGAAACTGATGAAATTGAAGACAAAGAAAAATGGTTTGTTGAGTTCAAAAAGGATACAGGTGAGATTGAGAACTTGTCAAAACCGGAGGGAGAGATCAAGCGAAAAAGAGGTAGACCTAGGAAAGTAAAATCAAGACAGGAAGAAGCAAAGAAAATAAAATTAATTGAAAGTGAAGATAAATTAATAAACGATAATAGTTTTTCTGAGTTAAATGTTGATGAGAATCTGAAAGCTAGTGTCTGCTTCACTAGTGTTATGAGTAATGAAGGTGAGTTGAAAGTAACACAGGAAGAAGATGAAGTTTTTCATGCATTGTTATCAAGTATAAATCAAGATCCATCTAATTATCAGGAAGCTATGAGAAGCAAAGATAGAGTCGTTTGGTTACGTGCAATTAAAGACGAGTTGAGTTCTTTGAATAAAAATAAAGTCTGGAAAATTGTGAAAAGACCCAAGAAAATGATGAATGGGCAAAAGTTGAATATAATAGATTCGAGGTGGGTTTTTAAGTGTAAACATGAGGCTAATAAAACAATTAGATTCAAGGCGAGGCTAGTTATCAGAGGATTTAAGGATAAAAACATTTATGAGTTGCGAGAAACTTATGCTCCAGTAGCTAGATTGCCTTTAGTCAGAGTAGTAATTGCGATCATTAATAAATATAATCTAGAAGTGTGTCAGCTAGATGTTAAAACTGCTTTTCTCAATGGTGTAATCGAAGAAGAAATATACATGGAAATTCCAGAAGGAACAGATCATACAGAAAAAGAAAGGCGAGAGAATGTCTGTAAATTAGAGAGAGCGTTGTATGGACTTCGTATCAGTCCTAAAAGATGGAACGTAAGATTCACTGAAGTAGCCCTGAGTATGGGTTTACAGAATTCTGATGTAGAACCATGTTTATTCACTTGGCGAGATGAAGATAAATTTCTGATTTTATTGCTTTATGTAGACGACATTTTATTGGCGAGCAATGATAATGAGAAAATGTATGAAGTAAAGACTAAATTGTGTGAGGAATTTGAAATGACGATTCTTGGAGAACCGAAAGAGTTTCTGAGTATCTCTATTAGGCGAGACAGAGAGAATCAGATTATTAGATTAAATCAGGAAAGTTACACTAAAAAGATTATGGCGAGATTCGGTTTTGATAAATTATATCCACAAAGAACACCTATGAATACCACACAAACCGCAAATAATGAAAGAAAATTGAGAGAGACTGAATATGACGATGAGACATTAGAAAACACAGAAACAAGAATAAATCTTCCTTATAGAGAAGCCGTAGGGAGTCTCTTGTATCTGGCTGGTGCGACGAGACCAGATATTTCATATGCCGTGAATGTGATAAGTAGGCATCAGGTAAATCCTACTGAACACGATTGGGCTATGGTAAAAAGAATTTTTAGATATCTCAAAGGGACAACTGAGGTGGGCTTGAGGTATTTGGGTGATACGAATATCATAAGTGGATATTCTGATGCTAGTTTCTCTGATTGTAAGAATTCTCTTACAACATGTGGATATTTGATTAGAGTGTTTGGAGATTCGATTATGTGGCGAACTCATAAACAAACCTCTGTAGCTCTGTCTACATGTGAGGCAGAATATGTGGCGATGAGCGAGGCGAGTCAAGACATGATGTCATTATACAATTCATTGAGATTGATACTGGTTGATCCTCCCCTTCCAATGACTTTGTTTTGTGATAATAGAGCTGCTATTTCTAGTACTGAAATTGCAGGTGGAAATAAATTGAGACATATTGTAGAGACTAAATCCCATTACATTAAAGAATGTGTTAAGAAAAATTATATTAAGGTAAATTGGATTGGGTCTAGAGATCAGCTGGCTGATGTCTTTACGAAACCTTTGTCATTTGAGGTTCATAAACGACTGATTGATAAATTGATGAATATAAATAGTTAATTCTTGTGTATTTCTGTTTGAACAGGAAATAAATAATGGCGAGGTCACTTGGAGAGGAAAAAGGCGAGGCTTGAAAATTAAAAATTAATAACAGATGAAAATGGAAAGGCGAGGAAAGTACAAAAGAAACAAGGAGAGAAGAAGACTGGTTAGTCAATAAAGGATACAGTCAAACGGCGGGAGGGAGTGTTAGAATATTAGCGCCTTTAGTCAGTCTCCTTTACCGACCGTACATGGTGGTTGACTGGTTCACCACAGCGCCGTTGTGCCACTTACGTTTATACAGTTTACTGAGAGTTACCACTTGTGTGCCGACCGTTGTCGAGTTCGTTTGTGTGATTAATAAAGTTTGATTAATAAATATAAAACGAGATAATTATTTATCACCACTCTCCCAGAAACCCTTCACCAACATATATTGTTTTTTTTTTAACATACATTGCCTAATTCTGTTATTTTTTGAAAAGTTTCACTTTTGCCGTAGACTTCTACGTTATCACTTTTATGACATGGAGAAAGGCTCCAACCAACGCCTTTTTCAGTGAAGTACTACTACCTTTGATTCTTTATTTATATATCTACATTATTTTTATTCAA
The DNA here is from genome assembly GCA_035578325.1 of Coelinius sp. EB29. Classification (NCBI taxonomy): domain Eukaryota; kingdom Metazoa; phylum Arthropoda; class Insecta; order Hymenoptera; family Braconidae; genus Coelinius; species Coelinius sp. EB29. The sequence goes on from JAOZGT010000006.1 coordinate 3,095,943, forward strand.
TATGAATATAAATAAATAAAAAATCGAATTATCTACTTCCCCTTAAATGATGAGGAGTTACAATTAGTTATTATTTTCTGTTTATTCGTATAAAAAGGAATTTAATGTATTGAATATCATTTGAATTTCATAACAAAGGATTTTTAGATAAAATAAAATATAGGAATATATACAATATACAATGTATATTATTAATATAATGTATAATATATAATATATAATATAACATATAAGATATATATAGTATGGTATATATTATATATATATAATATATAATATATATTTATATATATATAAAATTGAATTAGATTCAATTAAATTCCTATCATAAGCTTAACTAAACTAAAATACGATAAGGATAAGTATTGGTATTTCATGAACATGATATGACTTGGCAAAATAGATCGGTGACAGAAAACGTTTCACTAATTTTTTTATAGAGGATTAATTAAATTGAAATATCACGCATAATCGTTTAAAAGGGAGAGAATTAATGTTCGATAATTTTACAAGACAGAAATCAACGTAAAAATGATGAAAATGATGATGTTCAGAAAATTAAATAAAGAATAACAATGATAATCATCACAAAAATGATTGATTTTGAGGCTCATAAAATGACCCATGTTTGTATATAGGGAGAGGCACTAATGGAAGTCAATCACGTAAAAACTGGCGTGGTGGACGTGGTGGACGTGGTGGACGGGGTGGACGTGGTGGACGTGGCGGAGGCAACGGCCATTCGATGACCATCCACTTTAACTGAAACTTTTCGAATATTTCTTCTCTGATGATCGGATAGATACAAGAAAAAACCGATAGAATGAAAAAAAAAAGAAGGAGGAGAGAAAATGACTGATAGCTTTTATTTATTTAACATATTTGGATAATAATTTATCTGTGATATTTTTTTTGTATATTTTTTTTGTATTTTCATACGAAGCCAAAATGTAATAAATAATAAAGAGCCAGCAGAACGTAAGGAAAAACCGTGATTTTATTGATTGTAAACAAAAGAAAAAATAAATGGGGAAAATGGAGAGAAAATTGGAGTGTTGAATGGAAGTGAGCTTGCGAGCGACCAATAATGTCGTGTATACTGGCCGCACCCCTTTTTTGATTTTTCATTTCTTTTTTTTCCAATTCTTCCATTTTTTTTTCCCTTCTTCTGACTCCAACACGGAAGCATCAATTGAAGAGGTGAGAGGAAGGGGGGGGGGGTATGTTGAGAAAAAGTTTCAAAATTGAAGAACTGGAAAAAAATCAAATAAACTATTTAAGAGCCGGGAAGTTATTGCTGCGACCCGCTCAGCGGGTCATACCCACTATTAACGCACCCACCATGGGAGCGAGCTTGCGAGCGACCAACAACGCACCACTAGTTTATTTTTTCGATTTTTTTCGTCTTTTCGAAAAATCTCAAAATGCATAATTTGAAGTGATTTATCATTCTTATCACACATAATATGCACGTTATGACAAAAAATTATGAATTTTGAGATTTTTCGAAGGACGAAAAAAATTGAAAAACTAAAAAAATTAATTTTGTAGGGCACATAGAATCTAACGGATACTTAACATTATTCTGTAAAGTATAACGAATATTTAAAAAGAAAAAAAAAAAAATTAAAATCAGATGAAAATTGCGGACTGAGGAGCCTTTGTAAGGTTACAACACGAAAAACGACGTTTCTCGTAGATGTGCGGGGCAGAATAGATCGGGTCCGCGATTTTTCTTAGTTTTTTATATATCCCCTCATATATCAAAAATCGACCAATAGTTTCCAAGCTCGCGCTAGGACTTTCAAAAGACCCCTTGAGAGGAAATGTCAAGAGACATTTTCTGTCAGAAATGTTCTCAGCTATGAAAAAGGTATTTTGCCATTTCCTCCTAAAAGTACTCATTACTGAGTATTCAATATTTAATGAGATAAAAAATCGACTTATTACACTTTACCACTTAATTTAGTGGCAAAGTGGTAAAGTGTAATAAGTCGATTCCGTTCTTAGCCCACATTTCGAAGAATATCTTGGAATGTGAGAGATATGGAAATTTTTTGCGGAGACCTTTTTTGTGGATCTCCTCATATTCTCAACAAAAGTTCTTTACAAAAATTGCGCTATCTCTCTTAGATCCAGAGATATTCCTCGAAAGCTCAACTAGGGGTTGAGTGAACTTGTTAGCCTCTACCACTTCGCTACTGAATTCAACTTAAGAGTGAGTTTTTGATGAATATCTTCAAATCTAAGAGAGATGAAAGAATTTCCCGAGACATCTGTCTTATGAAGCAAGATTGGCGTGATAAAAAACATATCTTGTAACGGACATGTGGGGATGTCCGTTGAAAGAACCCAACCACCTAATCAACAGCAACCTCCTAACCAGTACATCCACCGTCCACGGGTTTAGAGAGAGAGAGAGAATTAATTTTAAGGTTATTCTCCCACTTCGGTGCGGTTATTTTTCCCCGAAATGGTGGTTTTAGAGATTACCCTTTTGGAGTTCTTTCCCGAGGACAGGAAACCCTGTCAGGGCTAATTATTTGTGAGAACCCATAGAATTATCGCGAAGAAGGGCCGACATTGAGAGTCATCCGGTTTTTCTGCGGGGATCATCCTTTTGCTAATCCCACGGGGAATCGATTAGGGCTGATTGAAATATCAGCGCTCCACAATTTTAGTGGATCTAATGGAACTAGTTGGGTATGTTTTCGGTACGGTGGAAGGTCGTAAGAGACAAGCGCAACCCTTGTCTCTGCGAATTGCCAGGTTGTATTTGGGTTGAGTTAATTATTTTATTATTCAATTTTATTTTAACAGTTACGTTCCATTGATCCCGGAGAACCGATCCGTGGGAGGTGCTACAAATAATATTGGGCCTCTGGGGACTAACATCCGTCCCTATAACTCGGGGTAGTAACCCCGAAGCATTAAGTTAAAAATGATTAGAGTTACAGTTTCCCCCAATTCAAATTTGAATTGAATTGGGCGGTTCAAGGGGTCACGGCGACAAAAATTCGCCGGTTATCCACATGTCGCGCTGCGGTAGATCAGGATGATCCTGATTCTCCCCTCTACTTTTCCACCGAGTCAGTGTCACGACACTGACCCAGTGGGCAGTCTTCGTCTTGACCCCGGTCAAGACAGGTCAACTTTTTAAGTGCTCCCACCCCGTGTGAGGATTAAGTTTAGTGTGATCAGAGGAGGCCACCAGCTATAGAATGGTGAAGAAGGTGCCCAAGAAGGCGAAAAGGGTGAGTTTTTGGGTTATTTTCTGAGTGTTATCCGCGCCATTAAAATAATGGCACCGGCTTTTCCGTCTCACGACGGGTCGACCACCTTGGCCTTCAGCCCCGTGCGTCGCAATTTTTCCCCGATATATCGGGAGATAAATAAGTATTTGTGTGGGTTGAGGTGTTGATTTTTCACGAGAATCTTTCTCGTGGTTTTCCCTATCATAGGGTTCTCCTGAGGGTTTTATTTTTATAAAAATCCCGAGGTAAAAGAGAAATACCTCGCGGCGTCTCTTTCCGACGCGCAGTCGGCCATTTTCCCTCTCTGTCGGTGTTCACCGTGCAGCGTGGGCTCGAGTACGGTGAGTTGCCTCACCCCCTCTCGTTCCCCGCGCCTACGAGCGTCGGCGGTAAGTGTTGCGCGCTGAGCGGCACAGTTAGCCGTTTAAAATTACGCGTGTTTTATGTCCTCGTTTAGAGGGGTAAATTTTAATCTTTATGCCTGAAAATGCATAGGTGGTATCCGTGGATCCTAAGGATCACGGCAATATCCGAGTGGACACGATCGGCCTAGTGGTTTGCGAGTTTTCGCGATTTTAGTGCAAATGAATTAATTTCTCTGATTTATTTTTCTCCACTATCACTGCGTATGACGAGTGGCATATTTTTCTTCTCTTCTCTCTCTCTCGTTCTCACGTTCCCGTATTGGGACTCCGTCTCCGTTGATTCTCAGAATCTCGGATTTATTTTATTTTAATTCGGAATTCCGATCTCCCCGGGAATTAAAATTTTTGGGGTAAATTATTTAGCGTTGTTTCAGCTCCGTTGAATACAACGGCCTTGCGGGTTTACGAATCCGATTAAATAATTAGTATGTTTATTTTCTTTAGCCTCTCTGAGGAATTATTATTATTTTCATTATTCTTATTATTTTTGAAATTTCCGGATTTGGTACCGGTTGATTCCCGTTATGGGTTACAAATGTGAGAAATAATTTCGAAGTGTATTGTCTTAAGTTTTCAATAGTGGAACATGTAAACATTATTTTGGATAGTTTTATTTTCTTTCGTTTCAAGCCCGACACCTCCACCTGAAATCCACCCCTCTCTCCATAACCCAGCCTCCTGAGCGACACCGGCAACCGTGACCTTTCCTTTCCAATCGAGTGACCTTTCTTTTTTTTTTTTTTGGATTTTCACATTAGTTTGAGTCTAGCAATTTAGTGAATTTGCAAATTTTATTCGGTTTGATCGTTCCGGTGAAAAATGATCTGGCGCCCAATACTTAAATTTTAGGGTAAAACTCGATTGGGAGGAAGAGGGCGAAGGTAACTCTCATTTTCCAACCCCCATCCGAAAATGTCACGTTACAATCTATAAAAATTTTACAGTATCCCTCCAATTTTGAGATATTCCACAATACCAGTAAGTTTATAACATGGAACATTCAGCATAATTGACTGATCTTGTTTTAACACCTCAATACTGCATTACAATTCAATTATGGATAATATAGATTGTGCGATTATGATGTTGGCCACAACGAAGAAAATCTCAGAGATATCAAAATTTTATATGATAATATTTCATTTGCAGAATCAAGATGCTCAAAATACAGAATCACTGGAAACTTCATGGATGTTGATGATGATGATGAAGCAATGAGATCTGAAAGTAGTGACGTCTTTGAGAGTTCAGAAAGTAGTGAAGAATTGGAAGACGCCCAAATCGACGAACGCATAGTAGGAAATAGTACATTTTCTAGTACATTGGCGACGTTGAATGTCCCACTTCAAATTCGGCAGGGCGTAACTGCAAAAGATTATCTATTAGCCTTCATCGCTATAACTTTGAAGAATCGTACGACATGGGTCTCATTATTGAGTATATTCAAGTGGATTAATTCTACATTGGAAGACGGTTGTTTACCGAGAAACAAGAAAGTGTTGTGGAAGAAGTTGTGCCGAAATGATGATGCAGCCACCCGCTATGTATACTGCCGATATTGTCGTACTACTTTGGGTGAAGCAAAGAGGACCAGTGGTCGCTGTACTTGTCTTGAAGGTGCAAAAAGAGTCGGTTCTTCGTATTATTTATCAATCAATTTAAAAGCTCAAATTGAAGAATTATTCACACTTCCTGACATTGCTCACGCATTGCAGTATCGATTCAACAGAAAAAAGATTAATGACGAAGGCATAGAAGATATATATGATGGGGAGGCGTATAAAGAGTTATGCCAGGATGGAAAATTTCTATCACAGAAATGGAATTTTTCCTTTATCTTTAATATTGATGGTGTCCAAATTGCAACGTCATCTAAAGCCAGCGTTTACCCCATATGGGTAGAAATTAATGAGTTGCCTCCTCATCAACGAAAAAGACATATTATGTTGGCAGGTCTGTGGATTGACGAGGTACATCCGTCGCCTAATAGTTATTTGAGTCATTTTGTCACTCAAATAAACAGTCTTTATGAAGAGGGAATTACATGGAAACCTATAGGCGAAGAAGAGGTCTGTAGTAAATTCATTGCTATTGTCTTCAATGCGGATTCGATTGCCCATTGCGATTTCTTAAGAATGCTTCAATTTAATGGCAAGAATGGCTGCACCTTCTGTTACGCTGAAGGTGAAATACTGGAAGGTACATCCAATATAAGAATTTATCCCGTCGGTGACTATGAACAACGCACTCATGTATCCATCAAACGAAATGCACGCGAAGTAATGAAATTGAGAGCCGAACACAAGCAGCGAAGAAGTGTGGACACACAAACTACCATAGCTTATAGAGGAGTTAAAGCGCCTTCAGTTCTGGTATTATTGCCCCTCCTTGATTTACGTATTGGTTCGGTAGTAGATGGTATGCACAACGCCTATTTAGGCGTGCTGAAACAGCACACGATGATTCTATTTGGAAATCCTGGAGAAGAGTGGTATATTGGGGCTCCTAAACAGAAAGGAGAAATCGATGGGAAGCTACTGTCAATTTCGCTACCCAGTCGCATATCTCGATACCCCAGAAGTATTAACTACATGAGTCAATGGAAAGCAAGCGAGTTGCGTAATTGGGGGTACTATTGCCTGCAATGTCTTGAGGGTATTTTACCTACCAAGTACCTCAGGCATCTTGCTTTGTTTTGTGAAGAAATTTATATCATGAATTCGAAATCAATCAGTTGTGCAAACTTGAGTAAATGTGCAAAAATTATCGACAAGTATATGAAACAATTTCAACCATTTTTCGGCAAGAAAGCAATGACATATAACATTCATCTTCTTCCACACGCTGTTGAGACTGTTCGCAATTTGGGTCCCTTATGGGCAAATAATGCTTTCCCTTTTGAATCTATGAACAGAAGAATCATCACTAATATAACAAGTCCTCACGGCCGCTTAGTACAAATGTATACTAGATTTTTCATGAATAAATTTATTCAGCACTGTTCATATGATGAAACACTGCGAGATGGAACTAGAAAATTTATAGCAGATTTATTCAACATTTCCCTGGAATACAACGACCAAGAATTTGCTGGATGTTGGTTTACAGGACTTGGGAGAAAGCATATACGAGCCCCTTCAACACAAGAGCAGAATCTTCTGGCAAAAGCAGGGTATCAGGTTGACTTATTAACTGAATATGATAAAGCTCGTGTCAATAGCATTGAGTATAGACGCTGCGACTTTCGACCCAATACGAAGTTTTTGAATTCGACCATACGGTGCGAGGACATCGGCTTTGGAGAAGTTACTCACATTGTAGAGTTCGCTCATGAAGAAGTGGTCATAAGAGGCATTTTCATACAACATTTGAGCAGATGGACAAGTTTCGAAAATACAACATTTTTGAACGAAGTACAAAGAACTAATCGAATTTCCTTCATAACGATCGACAAAATCCAAGCACCAGCATTCCAGGTGAAAGTGATGGATCCACTTATGCTGTATCACTACCGAATGTGTGGGAAACGGATTAGGAAGGAGATACATCAGCCATGAAGAGGATAGTGTGATCTTCTCATGAGATAGATTCCACTCGAATTCAATGAGTGCAATTAATCAATCAATTTAGACGATTTTTTTTATCAATGTTCCTAACAGCGATGAAAAATCATTATCATTGAGACATTGAGAGCAAAATAAACAGATTAATGAAGTGACACTATAATGGAATTATCATGTAAACGTTATGCTATATTGGGAAGTATGAATGAATAAAAATTGAGCGTGAGTCGTCACACGGTAGAAGTATCCTTTTCCTCACCGCTCGGTCTTCCCCACCTCTCTCGTTATTTCCCCTTTCTTCTTACGCTCCGTTACATTGTAATTCTCATTTACCCCTGACGGCAGCTACCGAGCCATAAGAAGTTTCACTTAAAAAAATTCTCCTGAAAATGAACTCACATCTCTAATATATTGAGATTTGAGAGAATGTGCCGGATACCCCAAAAGTCAACTCTCAATCCTTGGAAAGTGAGAGTTGAGAGAGATAGTTCTATAAACAATTAACAAATAAAATTCTCCTAAAAATCAACTATCACCTCTCTAATACATTGAGATTTGGGAGAGAGTGCCGGATATCCCAAAAGTCAACTCTCAATCACCCGAAAAGTGAGAGTTGATAGACGGTTTTTGAATAATTAAAATTAAGAAAATTATCCTGAAAATCAACTCTCACCTCTGTAATATATTGAGATTTGAGAGAAAGTGCCGGATACCCCAAAAGTCAACTCTCAAACTACCGGAAAGTGAGAGTTGATAGATGGTTTTATAAATGATTGAAATAAAAAAAATAATCCTGAAAATCAACTATCACTTCTCTAATATATTGACAGTTGAGAGAGAGTGCCGCATACCCCAAAAACCAACTCTCAATTACCCGAAAAGTGAGAGTTGATAGACGGTTTTTGAATAATTAAAATTAAGAAAATTATCCTGAAAATCAACTCTCACCTCTCTAATATATCGAGATCTGAGAGAGAGTGCCGCATACCCCAAAAATCAACTCTCAATTACCCGAAAAGTGAGAGTGGATAGACGGTTTTTGAATAATTAAAATTAAGAAAATTATCCTGAATATCAACTCTCATCTCTCTAATATATTGACAGTTGAAAGAGAGTGCTGGATACTCCAAAAGTCAACTCTCAATCCTTGGAAAGTGAGAGTTGAGAGAGATAGTTCTATAAACAATTAAAAAATAAAATTATCCTGAAAATGAACTATCACCTCTCTCATATATTGACAGTTGAGAGAGAGTGCCGGATACCCCAAAAGTCAACTCTCAAACTACCGGAAAGTGAGAGTTGAGAGAGATAGTTCTATAAACAATTGAAATAAAAAAAAATGATTATGAAAATCAACTATCACCTCTCTAATATATTGACATTTGAGAGAGAATGCCGGAGAAAACTCAAAAGTCAACTCTCAATCCTTGAAAAGTGAGAGTTGAGAGAGATAGTTCTATAAACAATTAAGAAATAAAATTCTCCTAAAAATCAACTATCACCCCTCTAATATATCGAGATTTGAGAGAGAATGCCGGATACCCCAAAAGTCAACTCTCAATTACCCGAAAAGTGAGAGTTGATAGACGGTTTTTGAATAATTAAAATTAAGAAAATTATCCTGAATATCAACTCTCACCTCTCTAATATATTGACAGTTGGAAGAGAGTGCTGGATACTCCAAAAGTCAACTCTCAATCCTTGAAAAGTGAGAGTTGAGAGAGATAGTTCTATAAATAATTAAAAAATAAAATTATCCCAAAAATTAACTCTCACCTCTCTAATATATTGACAGTTGAGAGAGAGAGAGAGTGCTGGATACTCCAAAAGTCAACTCTCAATTCTTGAAAAGTGAGAGTTGAGAGAGATAGTTCTATAAACAATTAAAAAATAAAATTATCCTGAAAATGAACTATCACCTCTCTCATATATTGACAGTTGAAAGAGAGTGCCGGATACCCCAAAAGTCAACTCTCAATTACCCGGAAAGTGAGAGTTGATAGATGGTTTTATAAACAATTGTGTTTGGGAATTGCAATTGAATTGGAAGCAACTAGTTGGCGACACCTTCCAGCTACTCACCCATCCATCTTTGATTTTCCCCTCCCCTCCCGACACACATGTGTGTGTGTGTGAGTCCACTGTTTTTCTACCTCAGGGCTTTTTTGATTCACGTTTACCACAAGTTTTCTCAATTCATTTCATTTATCATCTAATTAAACTACACCGAACATTCAAATTGAGTCTCAGAAATTGCATTGATTCAATAACCATTGTAGTGGAAGTTAACGGTGTGAATAAACTAAATATTACTAGTTCAATTTTTGAGTTATTTTATAACCTCTACCCGTCCCTGTCCGGCATTCTAATTTCTAGTTGTTACAAATTGAAATAAAAAAAATGATCTTGAAAATCAACTATCACCTCTCTAATATATTGACATTTGAGAGAGAATGCCGGAGAAAACTCAAAAGTCAACTCTCAATCCTTGAAAAGTGAGAGTTGAGAGAGATAATTCTATAAACAATTAAAAAATAAAATTATCCAGAACATCAACTCTCATGTCCCTCGTATATTGAGAGTTGAGAGGAAACCTTATCTACTTGAAAAAATGACTATTAAACTGAATTACAATAGATATTTATAAAAAAAATAATCAAATGTTAATAAATAGTCAATTAAGTCCATTAATTATTCATTAACTTGATTATTCTTGACATTAATCGTCAATCTGATGGATGATAGGTTCTGTAACTCGAACTCTCACTCAACTCTCTACTTATCTCTCAACTCGTGGAACAAATAGAGAGTACGAACTGTCAACTCGGTCCGCCAGGGAAAAGATGAACAAATATGAAAAATGTCTCAAAGAATGGGTCATTTTTGTAAGAACAGGAGGGAAAGAGTGGAGAGTCGTCTAAAGAGGATAAATAATTTTTGAAAATGTTTAAAGATACGAGGTGGTTTACAGATCTGGGCTCCACCATGTTGAAAGGAAATCAAGGTGGCGGCTCCCTGTCCGGTGAGCAAAATTCAATCCCCAGAGCGTACGCAGAATGTTTCATCAGAACGTTGAAACGTTCTGAGAATGTTCCGTTTAAACCTCCCATGAACGTCGTGCGCGAACAATTGCTGATGGGGTGATTCGTCAACCACCTAGTATTTTTAAACATTTTCAAAAATTATTTATCCTCTTCAGACCATTCTCAACTCGTTTCATCCTATTTTTATAAAAATAAAATTCTTTTTAAGTGTTTTTGTTTTTTTTTTAATGTACGTTCGACTGAGAATTTATGGCGCAAAGTTTTTTCTGCATTTTAGCATTTTTTTCCATCCTTCATTACAATTTTTTTCACAATTTTTTCCTACGAATTCTTCGAAAATTATTTTCAGATGCAGGGTGGCCTTTCCATTTATTTTTTATCCTATAATTGTTTTTCATTAAGTTATATCACTTCAAACAGAGTGGACTAGTTTTTTCACTCGGACAGTAGTTAGAATGCACATAAATATGGAGCTCAACACCTCATTTAATTATCCCGTCATTAATCAGAAGAGTACTTACTGTAGTATTAACTGCACTGGTCACTGAGATTCAAGGGAAGGGTAATTAGTGCACTGAGTTCAAGGAAAATATCAAAAATTGTTAGGGAGCAAGGAAAAACGACGCTAACTCGGCGGAGGCGTCAGAACGTTTAAACACAAGTGTTGACAAGTTTAGACTTGTCCGTAGCGTCCATTTGAATCGCTTAGCCGTTATACCGGTCGGTATGGAAGAGAAAAAGATGTCAGTCGGTAGAGAAGATACATCATTTGAAATATGCAACAAACTTTAATTGAAAGGGTTAATCAATATGCAAGTGGATTTCACATTAGATATTTACAAATCTTTGAACTGAAGATAAAAACACTAGTTAGTTATTGTTCCTATTCATTCATGAAGGAGAGGTATCACAAATACTTTCATTTCACTACCCACTGAAAAATTCAACTGAACTTTGAACATTTTTGAGTCTATCTCCCGGAGTGGCACCGTATTAATTGATGTTGATTCCCCTTTTTGAAGTTCCCACATTTTCAAATCAGATGAATTAATCGGGCCCTCAAAAATTGCACTCTTTTTATTCCAAATTGTTCCTCGGATAGCCACGCTTGTCCCATGATCAAGAATTTCAATTATTTTAATTATTTGTTTATTTTGCAACAAAATGACGTTATCGGGAGTTTTTGTCGAAAGCAACCATCCTTTATATTGGATCTTCCGTATCCTACCACCTCGTTCTTTTTTAAGTATCACAACTTCTGGAGTAAATTTTGCCTTTTGATCTACAATTGTCTGCTCGTATAGACGACGACATAACTGAGCTATGGTGTTATGAGGCGACCGCAGATGACGTTTTATCTTCCCCAGTAAATTCTCAGATGGAAATGCTGTCATCTCGCTAAAACTGCATCCTATGTTTCTCACATCATCAGCCGCATGGATGATATTATGTGTATTCACAGTGGCCGAAGATTTTCCATAGATCCTTATGGAATCGATGAAAAAAAGCCGAAAATAATTTCTAGCCAATTGAATATTGCTCTGTGCTGTCGCTTTACACCACAGCAATCGCGAACCGATAGTAAATAATAGAAAATGTCGATAGCGTTCAGAATCAAGGATCCCCCTCAGAACAATTGGCCCTGTATAAAGAGCAAAGAATTTCAATTCGATTGCTTTGTACTTAGTGAATTCATTTAATGTTCTTATTTTTCTATGGAAATCACTGGGAATCTGTGATCGCATCTGCCCCAGTCTCCTGGAAACTTCAGCTTTTGCTGCATAACCAACTCGGAATTGGGATGTATTTAAAAACCAATATTCCAAAAGTTTCAGCATTATACCCAAGAATCCTAAATGCATGAAATCAAGTACAAAAACTTTGATCATGTTGATAAGTGGACTGATGAACAATAGCGGAGAGGGATAATTATGATGCTCAGGGTCCTCATAACTTCTGAATGAGTTATCAGTTCGTGGATCACAATCAGTTCCCTCGAAACATGTAGTTCCACCATGTTTCATACCAATGACATTACAGCGTTCACAGGCATGGTGTCCAACATGGCCTTGGGTACCCTTCAAGAAAGCACGAGCTGGGGTATCTGCTATGAAGCAGTGAATCTGTATTTTAAAATGTCTACCTTCAATTATTATTCCTTCTGCAAGTAATTGGTTCAATTCCTGTGTGAATTTTTTCATGTAATCTGCAGCACTCTTGGGTTTGCTTGACCCTGAATAGAGAGCTACCACGAATGGTTTATAAAATAATGAATCAGAGTGAACTTTGCAGAGGATGGGCCATATGTACTTTGCACTGGATTTTGATAAGGATAAACCATCACAGTTTATCTGGATTGGAATGATTCCTGTTTCATGGCCAGAAGTATTGATGCATGCTTCGAGGCCTTGTCGAATTCCAATATAGGCAAATTCTCCAATAGTTCCATCACCATCCTCCATTCTTTCTATTTCATATTTTGCGTGATTCGTTTCTAAGAATGTTTTGGATGATTTAGGTAGACTGGGAAGTAGTCGTCGACGTAAAATTGCCAGGAGAGGATCCAAATGAGCTTGAGAAATTTTATTTTCAACAGCTTAAATTTTAAGTAGCTTTATTTCTGGGTTTGGGTCAGTGTCTTCTTCCTCCCGGAATATCCACTGAAAATCATCCACCGTTGGATTGTCATCCTCTCCCTCATTGGAGTGATTACTAAACTCTTCATCGGTGGATGGATGTTCATGATCGATATCTGAATAAATGTCATTTAGGCGTTCTTCTTCTTCTCTTTCTTCAATAGGATTTTCATCAATTGAAGTGTTGTCATCTCCATTTGATAGGTGCATCGTTGGGCACTCCATTAGATCTCCATCGTTATCCACATCAGAATCATTCCTGCCTCTATTCCCATGAACCGTCATATGCTCATAATGATAATTTTCATCTAGGTCGGAGCTGGATGGATCCACAGATTGCATTTGAGCCAGGCTTCGACGATATTTTAGCCGAGCACGATATTTACGTGTTCTCATCATAGAGTTATGTAGTTTTCTCTTGATTGAGTCACTCATTTTGTTATACAATCAATGAGCCAATGAATAAAAAATGAAGAAATTTAGGGGGAGCCAAGAAGAGCACATTCAATAATGTTGACACGTAACCTCAAAATCAGTTGATTATCCCGACTGTTTTCATTCCTGAAAAAAATGTTAAATGATGATGACAATTTCCAGAAAACAGTTGATAACATCTAAATTCTTCAAACATACTTCTCTTCCTCTGTTTTTTGATGAAAAAATGATGTTTTCGAATATGGCACAACGTGTTTAATCAATAAACATCACGCTTACTCTTGAGAACATGTGCACATAACTACATCGAAATTCCTGTTCACTGTCCTTCCATTTCACAAACGAATGAAAAAAACAATTTCCACAATTATCACACGGTTTATATAATTAATCGAAATGCTCAACAAATAATTTTCGAGGAAAATTCCAAGTCCAAATGGAGCGGGGCCTGCACATTGTACTTTCTAGCAAGGCGTCAGATGGTCCTAGCATTCATCCAACATTTTCCGACAGAATACGCCTAACGACGGCCTAACAGAAACATTCGCGTATAGGGTTTCTCGGTTTGACCCCTTCCAGCTTATTGTCATCTAACGGAACATAGCAGTTTATACTCTGGATATGCTAGGGGCAGGCAGGCTTGTCTTCATCTAACGCAACATGGCAATTGGCGTGTAGCATATTCTAGGAGATGACAGGCCAAGAACAACCTGTCATTTTTCAATCTGACATGATTTGACTTGTCCCAAGTTTCAACCTGAAAAACCCAACACATATTTCTACCTGGGTATTGCGACCCGATAAACGGATCACACTAATATCGCAACGCATTCACCCATGGGAGCGAGCTTGCGAGCGACCAACAACGCACCACTAGTTTTTTTTTTCATTTTACTCAGGGGACCCCCCCTGACCATTTCGCAATTGGAAATTCCCAATAGCGCCCCCTGAAAGTATTTTTTCTAAATTTTTTTCATTAAAATCAAAAGGAAACTTTAGATATTCTCCTACATATATCCTTTTGACCACCCAGGAAATTGTTTTTTAATAATTTTTTTTTTTCATTTTACTCAGGGGACCCCCCTAAATATTTCGCAATTGGAAATTTGCATTCGCTCCCCCTGAAAGTATCCTCCTTAGACATTCCCCTTTCCCCTCCCCATCCCTCCCGCCATCGTAACTGCTTGAATTTTATTACCCCCATAACCATTAATTATGAATCGATGATGAAAAAATCCGCAAATACTATAAGACAAAAGGGAAATTAGTAAATCGATTTCATTGGACCAGTTTATTTATTTACAAACGCTGATAGAAACGAAACTCATGTGCTGGGAATCATTTATTACTTTATTATAGTTATCCTTACTTAAATCTTTTAGAAGTTATGATCAATGAAGAAATAAATAGTAGATATTCATTAGAAAAGTGGTAGAACTTTTTTATGTGTTTATGTGTTGTTAAATATTCGACAGTCTCAATCCATTTTGCTCCGAATTTTGAATAATTGAATGGACCTATTTAGGTAGCCGGTCAAAATATTACGATTAAAAATATTACGCCAAAATATTACGGTAAATATTATCATAATCGATAATATTACGGTAAATATTATTACAATTGATAATCTCACAGTAAATATTTTCACGATTCAAAGTGATACAAAAAATGTCATGATAGGCAAAAAATGTCATGCCATTCGTATATGTATACGTTTGGGGGGCCGCCAGGGGGGAGAGTGGGGGGGGGGACAACACACATTTTGATGATAAGCTGCACCCGTCGTTATGGTCCCGGGGTTAGGGGTAAGGTAAATTACGTACACATAAAAATGCCCAGAGTCATCCAAGTGATCGGACTATAAAGATATGTATTTACGTGGCATTGCTCATAGTATTAGCCGTTTTTACTCCATTTGTCCATAATGCTGAGAGATGATTGGGAAGTTAGTGAATAATTGTAAAACATCGATGTAAGAAGGATATGAAAATAAAAAAATAATAATGTACTTTTGTAAAATTGAAAACAATGAATAAAAATAACATTTTCAATAATATTTCAGATCGTAATAATAAATATTATAATATTTTTTATCGTAATAATATTTACCATAATATTTTGGCATAACATTTTTTACCGTAATATTTTTGGCCGTAATATTATTATTTAGTAATATTTTGACCTGTAATCCCTATTTATCACGACAGTTGGGGACGAGGTCAGAGGTTCCGAACATATTAACCAGAGAAAT
Source organism: Coelinius sp. EB29 (assembly GCA_035578325.1). Classification (NCBI taxonomy): domain Eukaryota; kingdom Metazoa; phylum Arthropoda; class Insecta; order Hymenoptera; family Braconidae; genus Coelinius; species Coelinius sp. EB29. Next base: position 3,111,551 of record JAOZGT010000006.1, read on the forward strand.
TGAGAGAAAAGATAAGAAGAAATTCCCTTCAAGTCGTCCCTCAGCTCCAAACAATGAGCCTATTCATGTCGGAAAAATATGACTGCAAAAGTTTATCGGTGTAGACTATTTGAGACCCTTTTGTAGAATTTTACGTCCAACACGTGTTGGGAGATTGTCAGGTACACGAGCCCCCATACTGTGACTTACCTCTCCTGTTACACTTCTTTACTACATTTTTATTTTTATTTTTTTCTAACATTCACATTCCTCCTTGTCATCATTTTATGGATGAAAATGAATAAACAATCATTGTCTGGAGCCTAGACCTCGTAAAAAAAATAATTCAAGGAGAGTAAATAGGCATAATTATAAAATAATAGAGATGGAGGATAATATCACTTACAATTGAGCATTTCATCATATCGAACCCTCGGATAATCGGGAATAATTAGGGTCAGTTGAGGTGGGACAGTTCATATTTTCAGGCAGGTGCAGCGGCGTCGTTGACCCACTACCCAGGTAGAGGTCCTGTCAATAAGGCCCGTGACCTTTGAAATGCCTAGATTATCATGTGCAATTTCAAATTCCCTGTTTATATTTGACAAGATGACCTGCTCAGTTATAGTCATACTCTTATAATTTATGATATTTGAATGACATTTCGTTTCCGACCAGCCAAATGCGAGGTAGCGAGGGGATTATAGTTGGGTATTAGGAACGGTACCTTTCACAATTATCAATAATTTCTGATATAATATTAGTATCTTTGAAGGGATATTGGACGGGTGAATGAATAAACAATACACAGAATTATTAAGAATAATATAAGAATGGTTTATTTTAAACTCTCTCTCTGTACGAGCAACACACAAGTGATGAATAATAAAGTATAGACGCATGCTAGCGTATACAGTGTCGAGAAACCGTACTAATGTGTCGGTAACAGGGAGCAGGCGTTCTATATTTCCAACACTCCCTCCCGACTGCTCTTCTGTTCTCTAGTCATTTTTCAACTCTTAAATTATAATTTTTATTATGAAGTTATTGTTTTGTTGAAACGTAGAACCTGCTCCTCTTTATTTAGCACCTATATTAACAGAACAAAATTAATATTTAATTTACCATTTACAATTAAGCATTCATGATTGCATCAGTCAGATATTTATGTAGTTCAAAAGCTAGAGGTTTTGTAAATATATCTGCAAGCTGATCTTTTGATCTAACCCACTTGACTTCAATGAGTCCTCTTTTAACACATTCTTTGATGTGATGAGCTTTTGCTTCAATTATATGTCTTAATTTATTACCTCCACTTGTTTCAGAGTTTACAATGGCTGCTTTATTATCGCACCATAGTATCATAGGAAGTGGAGGTTCGATCATGATCAGTCTTAAAGAATTATAAATAGACAGCATCTCTTGACTTGCTTCACTCATCGCGACATATTCAGCATGACAAGTAGATAATGCAACATAAGTTTGTTTATGAGTTCGCCACATTATCGGATCGCCAAACAATCTAATCACAAAACCACAAGTTGTGATGGAATTCCTACAATCCGCAAAACTAGCATCTGAAAAGCTCTCTATTTCTTCTGTTTCTCCTGTGTATTTTAGACCTAACCTCGTTGTACCTCTCAAATACCTGAATACTCTTTTTACCATCATCCAATCCTCCTCTGTTGGATTAATTTGATGTCTGCTTAATACATTTACTGCATAGGAGATATCAGGTCTAGTAGAGCCAGCTAAATACAAGAGGCTACCAACTGCTTCCCTGTAGGGAATATTCTCTCTAGTCTCTGTAAATTTCATGTTCTCTTCATCAAATTCACTCTCTCTCATCTTTCTTTCATTATTTGTAACTTGTGAGGTATTCATGGGAGTTCTTTGAGGTTTCGATTCATCAAAGCCAAATCTTTTCAGAATTTTCTCAATATATTTCTCCTGACTCAACTCAATGATATTATTCTCTCTGTTTCGTTTAATAGTAATGCTCAGAAATTCTTTTGGCTCACCTAGGATAGTCATCTCAAATTCAGTGCTTAGTCTTGTCTTAACTTCTTCTAATTTAACTTTATCATTACTAGCCAGCAAAATATCATCTACATACAGCAACAAAATCAGAATTTTCTCTTCATCTCGCCAGATAAATAAACAAGGTTCTAAATCTGAATTTTCTAGACCCATATTTAAAGCAACTTCTGTAAATTTAACATTCCATCTTTTGGGACTTATACGAAGCCCATACAATGCCTTTTCCAACTTACAGACTTTGTCTCTTCTTTCTTTATCTGTATGGTGAGTTCCATCAGGAATCTCCATATAGATCTCCTCATCGCTCTCACCATTCAGGAATGCTGTTTTTACGTCGAGCTGACAAACATCTAAATCATATTTATTGATTATGGCTATCACTGCCCTAACCAACGGTAGTCTCGAAACCGGAGCATATGTTTCCCATAATTCATATACGTTTTTGTCTTTGAACCCACGAATAACTAACCTCGCCTTAAATCTCACATTCCCATCAGCTTCGATTTTACGTTTAAATACCCATTTTGAATCAATAATATTTAATTTATTTCCATTTTCCATTTTAAGGGGTCTATTTACAATTCTCCATACTTTATTTCTTCTCATAGAACCCAACTCATTTTTAATAGCATTTAACCAAGATATCTTTTCTTTGCTCTGAACAGCTTCTTTAAAACTGGAGGGATCTGCATTAATCTGAGATAGAAGAGCATGTAAGACTTCATCATTCACTTTACTTACTTCCAATTCAACTTCCTCTTCAAACATACCAATGAAAAAGGCATTAGCCTTCAAACTTTCATCTAATGGTAGTTCAGAAAAACTTGTATCATTGATACATTTACTTTTACTTTCTGGAATTTCTTTAGACTTTTCATTTTCTGATGATTGAACATTCTTCCTTGGTCTGCCTCTTCTACGCTTAGACTCTCCCTCCGGTTTCAAAGATTTCTCTTTTTCAACTCTATCCTCATTAAATTCAGTGAACCATTTATCCTTATCAATAATCTCATTAACTTCCGGGAAATTCTTAATTCTATTTTCTCCATATTTATCCCCATAGACTCGTTTTTCATTGAATCGTACATTTCGACTTTCATAATACTTTCCTTCCTCTGGTTTGAGGAATAAATACCCGGTTGGAGTATACCCAATTAAAACACCACATATAGATACCGCTCTGAATTTGGGGCCGATCCTTCTTGGGATTTTGATATATGCTAAACATCCAAATCTCTTAATTTGATTTATATTGAAACTGTGATTTGGTGCAAACTTTTCCAAAGGTGTAATCATATCGTTTGATTTATAGGGCGTACGATTATATGCATACACGGCAGATGATAGGGCCAAATCCCACAAATTCTCTGGTAGTCTCGCATCATACATATATGATCTCACCTTTTTCTGAATTGTCTGGTTAAAACGCTCGGATACACCATTGTGCTCTGGTGTATCGGGACAAGCTAATTGTAACTCAGCACCTAATTTTTCTAATACCTCTACCGTATATCTACCTGTAAACTCTGTTCCTTGATCCGATCTTAAATAGCACACTTTAGCGTCGTATCCTAACAAGTTCCGAGCGCTTCTGACGAACATCTCAAAGCATCGACCCGTTTCATATTTCCCTTTCATTGCATATGCCATGGCAAAACGAGAAAAATCATCGATAAAAACTGAAATAAATCTATAGCCTTTGGGATATGAACTCGGTGAAATCGGACCCATTACATCCGAATGTATTATTTGAAGAGGCTGTGTTGCTCGTCTACGTATTGTTGGAAATGATAATTTGTTGAATTTTGATATTAAACACACCTCACAATCTAGAATAGACTTATCAAAAACTGCATTATTCAACTCTTTATTATTTGGGAATTTCAATTGTAAAGCTTTGAGATATGAAACAGAAGCATGACCGAATCTTACGTGCCACAGCATAGCATTATTATTCTCGTGAAACTTTTGATTTTCAGAGAAAGGTGAGACTTCTTCTAAGGGCTCGATATCTGGCATTTCGTCAATATTGCGAATTTCCCGATCCCATACGGTATAATCAAAATTTGACAATTCATGAGGATTGTCTTTCTCAATAGTTTCCTCATGCTTATCTAATTTTTCCTCTGACAATTCTTTGTTTTCTACAACTACTTTTATTTCTTCTACATTTTCCTTTTGAATTTCATTATCATCATTTTGATTACTTTCCTGCATCTTTGCCACTGCACTTCGCGTGAGGTACCTTTTGACCTCGGACTCTCCTTGAGCAAGATTCGCAATGATTCTCCTATTAGTGCATTTGGTTACGCTATTATCCCTTGAGTTGAATTTATTTATCTCTAGATCTAATATCCAATAAGGTTTCTTATAAATACCGCAGATGAATAATTCGTTTGACACAGGATCGAATATGTTAATCTTTTCATTATCCAGATATATTGCAAGACCCATTTCCGCGAATTTACGAAGGGATAAAAGATTTTCTTTAAGAGCTTCTGCAAATATTACGTTATCTATCTCTATAATTCTACCACTCGCCAATTCAACCTCTATCTTTCCCACTCCCTCCGTTTTCAAATCCGCTGATGAATTTGAGTTAGCACATTTAATTACCCCTTGATCATTCTCGTCTAAGGTTTTGAAAATTAGTTTGGAATTTGTTAGATGTCCTGTTGCTCCCGAATCAGCTATGAATTCAGTGATATATTTGCTTCTATTTAATTGGCGAGTTTCAGTATGCATTACTTCACAATTTGGAATTTCTCTATCTATAAACCTGGCTCTTGTTGTATCTTCAGATAATTCTGACTTACCATTGGTTGAATTATTCACCTCAGCTGGCTTCCCGGTGTTCTGTTGATTAGTCTGAATGTTTGGATTCGTCCTCTTACCCCTTTGGATCCTTCCTCTTTGTCTGGATTGAGTGATCTGTCCTCTACCTCTGTTATTTTCAAACCTTCCTCTTTTTGCTCCCTGATGATTCATGTCATAACCTCTTCTCTTTAATCCTCCTCTGAGTCTACCAGTACCAGATCCTCCAGCGTTGTTACTCTTGTACCCAGAGTTTGATGAGCCTCCTCTATTTGCATGCCCTCCTCCTCTGCTAACATAGCTATTGCAGTGTTTGGCAATATGATTACCCACTTTGTTACACTTGTAACATTTTATGCCATTCACTGGATTAGGGCAATCCCTACCGAAGTGACCAAATTCTTGACATGCGTAACATTTGTCAGTCATCTGGGCAAGATTTGCAGTTTTCGGCACTTGATTCATTCCAGTCACTTTCTTATTTGAAGCTTCATCTTTCAGTACTAACCGTTTAAGACGTTCATATGTGAGTCCTTTACCGAGAGCTTCCTCATTCAAAAATTCCAGCTGCTGAATACTTGGTACTGACACTTCTACTGCGTTATAAAATGCATCTCGTTTCTCAACCTCTGATAAAGGCTGAGCACCTGGAGAATTTTCATAATCTCTGACTGTGTCTTCAAATAGTGTGCAGAACTCTGAAGCTGTCTGCTTCCCAGGAATATAACACATCTGATTTAATTGTTTTCTCACAGCAGGTGAAGTTATGTTTAGTTCGCATCTTTTAATTTGTTTTAACTCTTCAAGTATTTTAATTGGACTTCTTATGCTCATTATTTTGGCATAATACTCTCTATCTAATCGATTTATCAAGATGTCTCTAACAGTATGCTCCTGTTCTTTTCGTGTCTTTTCATCTGCTGTTGTTACTGCACTTTCATCGATGATATGCAACAGCTTCTCAGCTCTCATTTCAGAATTGAAATAGTCAATGAAATGCTCATATTTCATTTTATTGTCCAATTTATACTCTCTTTTCACTTGTCTTCCTCTAGCTAGTTGTACAGTCTCTGATAACTTATCTGCAAGATTCTTTGATTGAAGATCTGTACTTTTATCTGACTGATTATGTGTTAATTTCTCAAGATGCTTTTGTACTAGAACTTCAACATCGTGTTTCAAGTTTGAATTATCCTCTACATAATCTTTCTCTTCCACCCCCGTATAATCCATTCGATGTTCTACATCCTCAGTATTGTTTTCAATTATTTTATTCAGTGTTTCTACAACATTACTAAGAGTACCTATCTGACTGTCATAACCTTCTTTTAATTCTTTAATCATTTTCCCTAACTCTTCCTTTCCACTTGTGGATTTCTTGTCTACTGATTTGATAAATTCTGTAATGTTCTCAGCTGAGTTTTTCGAGGCAACACAGAATTGATTCACTATATTAGTTAACTCAGTCATCTTTTTCTCTTGTATTTCCATTCTTTCCAATACTGTCATGCTTTTACCATCTTTTATAGTTTGTACTATACTTTTTGGGGGTGCAATTGGGAATGTAGGACCTTTTATCAGTTGTATCGAAATTTGACTGTCAACATTTGATATAATTTTAGGTTTGGATTTGCTCAAATCTATTGTCTCAACTGTTGAATCACTCTTATCCTTCTCCTCATCTTCTCTCTCATTTTCTTTTTGACTCATCTTTTCTTCCAAAACTTCTTTCTCCTCATTCTCTCTCTTCTCTTCTTCAACAGTTGGACACAACTCTGAATAGTCTCTTGGCATGATTAATAATTCTTCTTTACGCAACTTCTCTTCACTCCACTCAATTAGACTTTTCCACTGAGTCTCTTCGAACATCCTTTTCTCTGTACAAAAGAATTATTTCATGAGTCTTCTGTTTAATGTCTTGTGCCAAAGACTGTATCCCAAGAACAGTTGACCGAACAACAAGTGTGGCTGCCCTTGGGATGAATAGACACGTTTGAGATCCGAACACAGAATCTCTCGTGTCCACTCTAGGCAGTCAGAAGCTGTTATACCGAACGCAAGTACACATCTACCGACCGGCTTTTCAGAGTTTTTACAATTTTAATAATTGAATTTTATCATTGATTTACAAAAATTGTTGCGGTGTACTTATATTTTGAACAAGCCTATACGTATATGCGTACTCCCGCCAGCATGTATATTTTTGTTTATTGATCAATTATTTATCTCGACTCGACTTACCAGATTTATAATATCTCCCTTTCTCTGGTATTATATACAATGACTCTCCCTCTATACTAAGGGTCACCTCTTCTCCTTCATGGAACGTATCTAACTGGAATGTTTCCTTTAAATACTTCCATACCTCTAGGATTGTTTTACCAGCTGTAAAATTTTCTTAATTAAATATTTGGCCTAATCTTATGTAACTATTTGATTTGTTATTATCTGATCGATCCTATCAATTTAGTGAATACAATGTGCACTCGTATTCTCTGAAATTTATCTACTGTTTATTTGTGATGCGCACGCATGCACGGAGACAGTCACGAGGAACTTATTCTCTCTACACGTGTTTCTTTTTATTTCTCTACTCTCTCTTTTACTCTTTCTCTCTCTTTTCTCTCAAATACTTCTGAGTGGCTGCAGCCGTTCCCTTACGCTCCTGCCTCTGCGCTGCGCGCGCACATACTTCGTCTCTCTGTAAAATAATTGACTGACGCCAACTTATTTTTCTCTATTATTTTATCTATTCAACTCTTGTCTCACATCAAATCCGCACATGAAAATATTACTTTTCTGATTCTGATTTTATTTTTATTTTCCTATTAGTGTTGGAGATGATTTTCTTATTTTGTTTTATTTTCTTTTATTATTTCGGACAATTATTTCCCGTCCGCCATGTTGTCTCACAGCGTCGTTTTCATTCCTCCCGTCTATCCACCACGCTTACCCTATACTTTACTTTTCTTATTTTTATTTCCACTTAATGATCTTTTAATCGTTACTTACTTGTGTCTTGTGCTGTTTCAGTTTTCTGAACTGTCTCTTCTCCACCTTTGTCCGTCATTTTTTTTTCTTTTAGTGGTTAGCTTGGGCAACTATTTTGCGTGGCTTTTTCTTGATATATCTTTGTTTTTATTTTAATTCAATTCGCGCAGTGGAAGCGTAAATTGCACTACGCGGCTGTGGCCAATAACCTGAAGGGATATTGGACGGGTGAATGAATAAACAATACACAGAATTATTAAGAATAATATAAGAATGGTTTATTTTAAACTCTCTCTCTGTACGAGCAACACACAAGTGATGAATAATAAAGTATAGACGCATGCTAGCGTATACAGTGTCGAGAAACCGTACTAATGTGTCGGTAACAGGGAGCAGGCGTTCTATATTTCCAACAATCTTTATTGTACAATTTGATGTAATTTTTATTGTACAATGATGATCATCGATTGTCTATCAATGATTTCTGGAAAGATATAACTGATACGGAAGAATTACCCAGAACTCCCTCAAAGAGAAATGAATTCCCTGAGAATCAAAATTATTTAATTATTCATCAACAAATCGTTAATAAAAAAGGAACAGAGCACATTTCAATTCGGATTCTACGGATCACAGAACGTTGAATTCGATAACAAAATTTTCTCTACCTGCAATGGATGCAAAAAGATGGCATGAATGTTCTGATTTATAACGCCTACAATTATTAAAAATTTGTAATATAATATTCGTATCTTTATTGTGCAATCATAATCATCGATTGTCTATCAATTATTTCTGGAAAGATATGATTGATACGGGAGAATTGCCCAGAACTCTCTCCCCCCCAACAAAATGATATATATTTTATGAAAAAGAAAATGAATTACCTGAAAATAATATTGTTTAATTATTCATCAACAAATTGTTAATAACAAAGGAACAAGGCAAATTTCAACTCGGTCAATATGATAACAAAATTTGATAACAAAATTTTCTCTACCTGCGATGGATGCAAAACACCCCCCTCTGCTGAACGACTATTGTGAATAACCAACCCTTCTGCACTTCTTTTTCAATACAAAAACGGATTGACTAACTAAACAACAAGTGCGCAATACATATGGAAATACCCCTTTTGAAATTTGATTAATTACTTCTCGGAAGGATTAAAAAGATTTTGTCGGTGAATTCGTACACAGAGAAAAAATTCAGTAAAAATTCCGTCTCATTTTCGTAATCGTGGGGCGACCTTGAAATGTGGGAAAAATTACGTGACTTTCAGTAATTTTTACTTCAAGTGAACGTAGTCTTTCCGTGATTTTAAGTAAAAAATTACGGAACTTCACGTAATTTTTCCCACATTTCAAGGTCGCCCCACGATTACGAAAATGACACGGAATTTTTACTGAATTTTTATCTCCGTGTATGATCTTAATTGAATTTATTCATACTTTTTCAATATAAGTGAATTATGCAATATCATTGCATTGATATTTCAATTTAAATGATAGTAATAAGCTACGAACTCTACTAGGGATACATATATGCGTGTAATTAACAGTGGAGACCCGGGGTGGGATCTCGAGGGCATTTTTGCTGTACTTAAAACTTTCACCAGAAGAGGGCTACTAATGACGGAAATTTATTTGAGTTTCCTCTGTGGAAGAATACTATCCTTATTACATTCATATACATAAATAATCATATCAACAGAAACAAAATGAAGTCTCGTTCCAACCTCGGTTGCGAGCGGTTCTCCCCGTTTTGTTTGAATTAAAATATTTTGAGATTGTTAATAATATATTTGAGTTATAACTATGAGAACAGTTTGTTGGAATAAGTTTAGACAAGAAATTGTGAAATAAATGATTATTGAAGGTTAAAAAAGAAAAAAGTGCAAATAAAATGTCAGATGATGAGCAACACGTACCGGCGAAAAGGAAACGTGGCATACCAGACGAACACGGAATGGTAGAGGTCTTCAAGTATTCAGAGAATTCCAAGGCTCCGTTTGTTGTGCACGTTTGGGACATAACAGAAAATCCAATTACTGGTAATAATAATCTTGGGAAACTACACATACAAAAGATAGGAAAAAAGTTCCGTGAGTATTTGAATAAATTACTTGAGATTAAAGCGGTAAATAAGGAAACTCTCTCTTTAACATTCCGATCATACACTGATGCCAATACATTAATTGACAATATTAAGACAATAGATGTAGATTGGAGAGCTAGTGTGCCGAAGTTTAAAATATTCAAAGTGGGTGTTTTATTGGGTGTTAACACAGAATTGAGTGATGAAGAAGTGAATCAAGGGTTGCAACTGTATAAGGAAACTATTGGAGAAGAGCTGATTACCCCAATAAAGACAGTGAGAATTAAGAAAAAAAAGAAGGGTTTAAATAATGAGATAAGTTTTAATAATACTACAGCAGTCAAAATATACTTTCGAGAAGAAAACCTACCTAAAGTTGCTACTATTTGGTTCAGTAAAGTGTCAATTAAACCGTATGTACCACCAGTACGACAATGCTTTAGATGTTATAAATTTGGACATGTTCAATCTAATTGTAATAGTAAAAAGACGGTGACATGTGTTAAGTGCGGTGGAGATCATGAAGGTGTGGGTTGTGATAATGAATTGAAGTGTATTAACTGTGAGGGTCCCCACGAGGCCACATTCAGGACATGTCCAACAAGAGTATTGGAGTTAGAAGTTAATAGAGTACGTGTATATCAAGGTCTCTCGTACTTGGAAGCGCGAAAGCTTGTGTATTGTGATAGGAGGATAATAAGAGCAATATCCCATAGCAACGAGGATTTATTGGAAGAAAATTTGGAGATAGTGGATGATGAAATGAATGGTAATGGAGAGAGAAATTTGAGAGGGTCGAGTTCAGAATTAATAGATATTTCCAGTGAGTTATTATTCACAAAAGATCAAGTTGAAGCATTAGTTCAAAAAAAAACAGACGAGAATATGCTTAAATTATCAAATCGTTTCATGAATAGTTTAGAATCACATGTAAAAGAACAAGAAACTATACAAAGAGTAATAAATTCTTCTCAATTCCTGTATAATAGTTCTCATTAAAATGGAGAAAGAGACAAACATTAAATTTTGTCAGTGGAATGCCCGAAGTATAGTACCAAAGGTAGGAGAATTTCAGAATTTTTTAAACATTCATAACCCTGGAGTAATATGTATACAAGAATCCCACCTTTCAGAAGGGAGAGACTCTAATTTCAATCTGAGAGGATATAAAATAGTGAGAAAAGATAGACAGTCTAATGTTTTTGGAGGTGTATTCATAGCAGTTAAGGATAACATTGAATATTCAATAATAGATAATTTAAATCTTTCGGAAAAACTAGAGTGGGTAGCAATTAAAATAGAGCAAGAAACGAAACCTCTACTTATTGTTAATATTTACAGAGCACCCAATAAAATATTATCCGAAAGGGAGTGGAGAACAGCTTTCAGTGTAATTCAGTGCCTGGACATTAACTTTGTGATCTGTGGAGACTTCAATGGCCAGCATCAACGCTGGGGCAGTACGGTACAGGAAAATTTAACAGGTACTATTATTGAAAAATTATTAGATGAGTTTAAACTCAGTGTTTTAAATACAGGGAGCAGAACTAGGAGACTCCCTTCAGATCGAGATCATCTAATTAGTGCACCAGACCTGACATTTTGTTCAGAGGAATTAACTTTGAGTTTGAAATGGGAAGTAATAGAAGAACACATGGAAAGTGATCATTTTCCCATTATCTTTTCATGATTTAAATATATTCCGTTTCATAAAGTGTCTATTAGAAGTAAATTAAACTTAAGAAAAGTAGATTGGATTAAATATAATCAAGAGATTAGGAAGTTTCTAGAACAAGCTCAAACAGATATTCCATTAGAATTTTACGATGAGTTAATAGAGAATATAATTGATAAATTAATTGAGACAGGTGCAAAGAAAACGAATACAAGTTCTAGTACAGCACCTCCCCCGACAATCTGGTGGAACGAAGAATGCTCCCAACTTATAGAAGAAAGAAGAGAGGCAGAAAGAGAGTTTAAAAGATTCCCATCCACAGATTCATATGATTATTATTTATCCATAAGAAAAAAAGTTAAAAAGGAGTTAAGGAAAATAAAACGTCGGAGTTTTAGAGCTTTTTGCTCTTCTTTATCGCCAGAAAAAAATTTGCAAGAAATATGGTGTATTATTAAAGCTTTTAAATCTAGATTCAATATTCCTCATGAAAATAAATCAAACACCTCAAACAGTCCAGAGGTTATTAAAGCAATCGATAAACTTAGTAAATATCCTTTTGAAGAGAAATTGAGTTTACCTAGGTATGAGTCACCGATCCAAGAATTAAAAACAAAAATAGATGTAACTGAAGTTGAGAATGCGATTAAAAATTCAAAGAAAAAATCAGCTCCAGGTTCAGATGGAATAAATTATGAAGTAATAAAAAATCAACCAATTGAAGTTATTAAATATATTACAACAAGTTATAATCAGATGTTAAATCAGGGTATTATCCCAGAATCATGGTCCAAGTATATTGTTAGCTTAATTCCCAAGCCAGGGGGCAATGGTCTCAGACCAGTAGCAATGAGTAATTGCTTCTTAAAAATACTGGAACGAGTGATAAATAATAGACTAATGTGGTGGTGTGAAAAAAATCTAATACTTCCAAAAAATTTTTTTGGTTTTAGAAAAAATAAATCATGCAACGATAATATTTCTATTTTGGTAACAGATATTAATTCAGGTTTTCTGAGGAAAAAATATACCTCAGCGGTCTTTCTTGATATAGAAGGAGCCTATGATAACGTTCTACCAGCCCTATTAATCCAAGAACTAGTCGAACTTGAAATTCCATTTAATATTGTGAACTTTATTAAAAATATAATGGAATACAGAGAATTATATGTTGAATATAAAGGATCGTTAATTAAGAGAAATGTAACAGGAAGAGGTTTACCACAGGGTAGTATTCTGAGCCCTTTATTGTTCAATATTTATATGAGGAAACTAAATAATTTCATAGGAGATAACAGTAAATGTCTGTCATTTGCTGACGATAAAGTGGTATATAATTCAAGCGATACATATAATGAAGCAATTGGTGAATCAGAGAGGTCTATTAATCGGTTAAGTGAATGGCTGGAAAATAGAGGTTTAAGACTGTCAAATTCCAAAACAAAATCAATGATGTTTACCAAAAGAGATATTCCTACGCTAGCAAATCGTCAACAAATTGAAATTAATGGAACTGTGATTGAAGAGGTCGATAATATTCGATTCTTAGGTATTATGTTGAATAAGAAATTATTATGGGAGAGTCATATTGAATATATAAAAGAAAAAGCTAAGAAATACATAGCAATTTTAAAAGCAATTAGTAGTTTGAAGGTGGGTGCTCATCCCAGTACTTTATTAATAATATACAAAGGATTAATTAGAGCTACTTTAGATTGGGGATCAATGTTCTACCATGATGGAGCAGATAATCAATTAATTAAGATTGATAAAGTGCAATATGCAGCCTTGAGATGCTGTTTGGGGAGTATTGTTACTCCCCCTTAAATGTATTATTACACCAGGCAGGTGAGCCTCCATTAAAATTGAGAAGAAAATTTCTAACTGAAAAGTATTTAGCTCGAGTTACAGCAAATACAAATAATTTATTAATCCCTAAATTAAAATTAATGAAAGAAAAATCAGAAACAACTGCTAGTCGTGGAACGTCCTATTTACATAATTTATACCGAATTTGGAAGTCACATATATATGATTGGGAAGGTATTGAAACATCTCCAATACCATGTTGTTATTCTTATTCGTTTGATATCAATATGTTGAAAGTCTATGCTAATTTATCAGATGGATATGAAATAAAGAAATCAAAAGATGTGAAAAAAAGTTTTGAGGACATAATCAATAAGAAATACAATAACAAGAAAATCGTGTTTACTGATGGTTCTAAAAAAGAGGGTCGTACAGGGGCAGCTGTTTATTGCCCGGATTTAGATTTTATCAAAAAGATTAGATTACATGAATTGAATACTATTTATTTTGCTGAATTATTTGCGATTAAAGAAGCTTTATTATTTGTTATTAATGCTGAGATTAAGAGAGGAGTTATTGTAACAGTTTCGAAGTCTTCCTTAACGGCTTTATGTGGAAATGCTTCAAATAAATACGACAAGTTGTTATATGAAGTTAAACAAATATTAAGAGAAATGTATGAAAAAAAAATCGAGATGGAATTTTTGTGGATTCCATCTTACGAAGGGATTGAAGGTAATGAAAAAGTTGATGAATTAGCCAAAGAATCTCTAGAAGAACCAATGGAAGAAGAATTGTTTTACCAATGTACTGAATTGAATCAGAAATTTAAAAAAGAAATGTTAGAAGAAGCTTATGAATGGTTTAAAAAATATGGAGAAGAGAAGGGGAAGAAGTATGCAGAGGTTCAAACTAAATTTAAAAATAGGAGTTGGTTAGATGAAACTAACTTAAATAGAAGTCAGATTACGCTGATAAACAGAATACGCAGTGGGCATTCACTTGTCAAAAAACATTTATTTGAAAAAAATATTGTTCCGAGTCCAATTTGTGATTGCGAAGAGGGAGATATGGATGTAAATCATGTGATATGGGACTGTAATAGAATTCCAGTATCTGATAGAATAAAATTCTTCTCAATTATCACCAAATTAGGTGTACAAATAGGGAACTTGCATGCAACTCAGTTTTGTTAAATTTGCCTTTTGATAGATTCTTTATAACGTATTAAGTGCTAAAAAGCACGAAATTCGCAAAAATATACGGCAGATATTTTATAATAATTAATTAAAAATGACTTAATTTTGAACTTATTTTTTCCAACTGTGACGTCAATAGGTCCGAGGCTCATAGTTCTTAGTGCCGTCGCTAGTGGCGCGACAAAAAAATTCTAGCAGCTCACGCGGCATTTCAAACAATTAACGAGCAACAGGTTATGTTCTCGACGTTTGCATTAGTTAATTAATTACGGTATCTAAAAAATGAAATTTACTCTCGAGAAAAATTATGAGAAAGCGTCCTCTCAAAACTTACCACCAGTTGATTTCACAATGCTCTCAAACTTTTTGAGTTCAAATCTGTGTCAGAGTGTGGAAAGTCGAGGCGTTAAAGCCAGCAGGTAAGTTTCATCAGTTAAATTACATATTTTAGAAGATGACAAATGGATCAATTAGTTCTTTGATAATTCATCTAGGGCTACACGTCCCAATTATGGTGATTCAGCAGTAGGTTGGGTTCAACTCCGTCGACAAGATGACATTTGTACTGTTAAAGCCAGAATATGTCCAGAGCACAAAATTCGTGAGAGGGGATACGATGTGACTGTTGTTATTGACGAGGGAAAAGAGACGATTGAGGAAGCCAAATGTCACGATTGTGCTGCATCAGCAGGTAGAGTAGCTTTATCAATCAAATCAAATATGAAATTCAACTGGAATTTTATAAAATTTGTCTCCACTGCGCAAGACTGTAGAGATAATATTACTGATATTAATTCTGCAATTATCTCGATAATCAGTAATTTGACAGAGAAACATCAATAGACATTACTTGTGGAAGAGCTCAACGGCTAGAAAAAATGTCTTCTGATATTTTCTTTTAAAATCACTGGCTTTCGAGATATCTTTCAAAATCTCCGACTGATCCATTATTTTTAACTATTCCACCAAATTATTTTTTTCATTTCTACTGCTATTCTTCGATAAGATTTAAATTTTTAATTCTTTTCTCCGTTTTCTTCAATTTCTCTATGAATTCCATGTTTTCCACTCAATTAATATATCCTACACCTTAACAATTCCTTTCTTCTAACCATGAATTTGCGTTCTTCAGGAGGATGCAAACATGCAGCTGCTTTTGTGGCCTGGCTGCATCGCAGGTCAGAGGACCCATCGCCCACTGAGATTTCCTGTTACTGGAAAAAATCGCGTTTATGTAGCATTGGTTCCAAGATAAAATGTATGACAATTAACGAAATGGTGGAAGAATCACAACAAACTAAAAATATGAAAAATCATGTCTCGAAGCTCTCATTACATACAACAGTGAGAAAAACAACATCTAATCAGTTCTTGCAAAGGGTTATCCGAAGGGGGATTGAAGAAAAACGTGATAATCATCTGATACTATTTTTTAAACCGAGAGATACCTGGGAAAGAGCCTCTCTACACTACTTGGCTGTGAATTATACTGGGGACAAGACTGATGGCGAAGAATTTTTGCAATTTTGCAAGAACAATTATACTTACAAAGATTGTGAAAAAGTCGCAAAAGAAACGAAAAACCAAGCTCAATCACCAATTTGGTATGACATGAGATACGGGCGCATAACAGCTTCAATTTTTTATCAAGCTAGTCATTGTCACACTCCACGAGGGTCACTCCATGATCAAATCATGGGAAAAAGGACAATTGATACCCCAGCGATGGAGAGAGGGAGAAAATTAGAAGCTGCAGTAATTGAAGTTATTGAGGAGTTGATTAGTGAAAAAATATCTAAGTCCGGCTTATTGCTATCACCCCAATATCCATGGTTAGGAGCGTCTCCAGATGGTCTGACAGCAACATCAGTGATTGAAGTTAAATGTCCTATGAAAACTGAAACTTTTTCTAATTATTATCACAACAATGTCATAAATCCAAAGTTTCGAGCACAGATGCAGTTGCAAATGTTCTTTGCTGGACAAAAAGAAGCTAAATTTTGTATAGCTGACCCAAAATTTATGGAGACAAAACATGTAACCATTGTTGATGAATTTTTCGATCAGCCATTCATAAATACATTGCTCCAACAGGCAAACGCATTTTGGGTATCAGCTATTTTTCCACCTTTAATGAATTCTGTCCATTCGATTTAAATAAATTTACAATTATTTTGTTATCTAAGTGCAAAAAAAATTTGATGAACACGAAATAAAAAAAAGGTCATTCCAAAGATTCATATAGTGAATTATTTTTATTTTTTCCATCTATTCATCAATTATTTTACTCTGAAGATTTACAAAAGCTGCAGCTATTATTACTATATCATCCATCAGTAATAATAAGTTGTGATCGAGAATAACATGAGCTTGTAACATCTTAAATTCTCTCAAACGTCTTATCACTCTCTCTACGTGAATCCGTACACTTGCTACTCGTTTCGTTTTTATTACATCCTCCTCAGTTAATCTTTCATCGGTTTGAACTGAAGGAGGTCTCAAAAGTTTGCATTTTTTTGTCTGTAATAAAGTATCCACTTGTTTGAATCCTCGATCTGCAAGCACTGATGAACTTGGTGGGAGAACAGTCAAGTAACCAGAATTTTTCACAATTTCAATGTCACTTGCACGACCACCAAAACCAGGGGAAATAAAATTGATTAAACCATCTGGAGTTATTGAGATAAGATACTTCGAAGTATTACATTTTTTATAATCAGACCATGTTGCTGCTTGGTGCACGGCATCAGATAAATGTTCTATTTGAATTTCGAAACAATCGATTATTGATTGTACTTCTCCATAGTTTAAACGAAATTGAATAGGAAGATTGATTGAAATTTCTGCTTTCGAAGGCCACGTAATTAACTCCTGAAATTTTTCTGGCATTTTTTCCACAATAATTCTAAAAACTCTGGAAATTTGAGATTCAGATAATCTAAATTCGTACCCAAGGATCGCATTAGGAATGTTCTGTCGTATTTTTTTCATTGTTATGTAAACATTCTTTTTGGAAGTGTTCGTAATACTGAGGAATTCATCCAAGACATACATTGAAGACACTGGTAATCCAAGGAATAGGAGTGGATTATCTTCAATGATTAATTTGGTGATGTTCTCGAAAATATTCATTTTTAAATGTTGCATTTTAAGACTGTGATCACTGGTGGAAGGTGCGCTACTGTTATCCAGAATATCACTCCTAATAGCATCAAGTGAAGAATTGATAGTGTCGTTACTATTCATTTTAGTCTCACAAACATTTAAGCGAGGGTCTTCTGTTATTTCAGTCTCGGAGACACTTGGACGAGAGTCTTCTGGGATTTGATTCTCTACCGAATTCTCAGGAGAAACTTCAGCCATATCTGTCCCGTCTGTCGATGTTTGAACACCTCCCAACAATGGTAGGGCATTTATCAATTGACAGGTTATAGCAATGTGCCTGTTGCAAGGCCTCGCTTGAATTTTTTTATCAAATGTAACCGGTGCCACTTGAATATTGCGATTCACCGGAAAATGAGACTGAGCATCTTGCTCATCGGGAGTTTTGTGATGTTCTTGAGAGTTTTGCAGATGATGAGAGTCTTTCCTCTGCTCCAGTGGTGTATAAATAATTTCATCACCAACTACTCCATTAAGAAGATCACAATTCGCGTGGGGGGGTATAGAATTCACTGGCCAGCGTTCCGTAGATGTGGTTGAGGGTGATCGTGATGTCAGTGTTTTTTTTTGGCATGAAAAGAACCGCGGATAAACTCCTTCTTTGAGTTTTTTCCGATAGTTTGTCAATCTCCATTCTATGTCATTTTCCAAGTCCTCTTCCAACTGTTGATGATAAACATGAAATGAAAGAAGAATATGTTAAAAAACATTCCATTTTTCTCCAATAGTCAAACGATCAAAATTAACCGATGTATTGAGAAATTGGGATAACAATTCTGTACATAACCTCTTTTGGAGTGACAGTTATGCCTTTCACTCTCGCGGAGAAGGGAAAAATAACTTTTCAGAACAATATTTCCAGTACTAAAAACTCTAACAACTGTGTTTGTATAAAAAAAATACTTACTTTAAAATGATCTTCACAGATATTACTTCTATCTCTCAATGTTTTGGTGAACTTCGCAGCGGTGCACCAAAGTTTCCGAATTTCTAGAGATCTGGGAACAGATATGAACGTCTTCTCGGGTGTTCTTGTTGTCGTATTTTTACATTGCGGTACGAAACAATATTTATACGAGCCTTTTCCAACACTTTCTTTATCTTTTGACATATTGGAGCCAATTCGTCTCCAAAAATGTTTTGACTGTTTGAAAAGCGGTGAGGCTGTGGTACTAATCCGACAGATTGCGCCACATGAGAAAGGATAGGACGGACCTTTTGACGTCACGAGCGATTTTACAGCATTTGAAAAATGCAATTTTCAAAAATTCATATCTAATTTCCAAACACTTTTTGGATTTTTTTTTCATCGAAAATACTTTATTTCGATCATAATGTTCGTTAAAAAAAATTAAAAAAAAATGATGCAAGTTCCCTATTGATTCTGATGTACGAGAAATATTTTTGAATCAATCATTGCCAATATTGATGCACTTTGTGAGATTCTTACAATCACAGAGCCATATTAGTATATAAAGAAAACTTTTAGAAGAAAAAAAAAAAAAAAAAAAAAAAAAATGTGTAAATTAAGTATATGTACAGGGTGACCCAGTTAAAACAGCGCACCTGAATAACTTTTGAAAAAAGGGTTGAATGGAAAAATGTTTCATATAAAAGTTGTAGGGTTCCGAAGGGGACATCCGATGTAAGCTGTACTTTGAGCTTGCAAGCTCACGCTTGCGAGCTGCAAGCACAGAGTGCTTTTTTTTAAATGGCAACCATACTTTCCACCCACCTGAAATTTTTCCTCTCAACGAGATGTTTTCGGACACCTCCTTATTTATGCCGATTTCTTCGATTTTACCTCAAAAATACCATAAAAACAAGTTACAAAGGTGATAGGATGAGTCATCGAGAATATCTTCAGAAGGGTCATTGAGATCTGGTTCGATTATCCTCTCCTTCACGCTGAAATGCAATTATGTCAATTCCGATTCTAAAATCGAGCGATGGATTCATGAAAAATAATTATTTCTGAAATGAAGTGGTCTAACAATTTGAATTAGAGCGCAAATTTTTACTAATCATGGATTTATTATGACAACCAAGGCAGAATTTCAAGTGAATGGATAATCAACGAAAAACAATAATAGTTATCAGTGAATAACTGAGAAGATTCATTCTGATGAAAAGCCCACAATAACATACACTTCTAATTGGATAACCACGGACAGCTTCGAATACACCGAGAACTAAGACATTTCAAAGTAAACCTACAAGTACCTTACAAGCACCTTAAGCACCTACAAGTTACAAGTACCTTTGTAACTTGTTTTTATGGTATTTTTGAGGTAAAATCGAAGAAATCGGCATAAATAAGGAGGTGTCCGAAAACATCTCGTTGAGAGGAAAAATTTCAGGTGGGTGGAAAGTATGGTTGCCATTTAAAAAAAAGCACTCTGTGCTTGCAGCTCGCAAGCGTGAGCTTGCAAGCTCAAAGTACAGCTTACATCGGATGTCCCCCTCGGAACCCTACAACTTTCATATGAAACATTTTTCCATTCAACCCTTTTTTCAAAAGTTATTCAGGTGCGCTGTTTTAACTGGGTCACCCTGTATATATAAATGACGTATTAAAATGTAAATGGAGCATAATGTAAAAAATAGATTGGTTATCCAATGTTAGAAATAGTGGAGTTTGAGTTTTAAATCAGGCGCGATTACAGAGACGACATCTATAGTTGAGTTACTACAACGAGTCATCAGAATTAAGGCACATACTCCTACTTCAGGGAGTCTAGCCTTTTGGATTAGAAGAAGAAGAAGAACAGAAACAAAATAGAGATGGTGAAGCAATAATTGATTCCGAGCAATTCCGAGGATAATTTCAGTCAATGACCAATTGTGAACTTGACAATGCAATTTAATGAATTACCAGATGATTGTTTGTTGGAGATTTTTTCTCTTTTGGAGGCTAGAGACAAGATCGTTGCAGAAAAAGGTAATTAAATCGTTTGTTTTTATGGAATTAGCGATCTCATCATCATTTCAAGATTATTCCACGTTTTCAATCATTTATAATTGATAAAAATGCATTTTTTTTAGTATGTATGAGATGGAAACAACTGTTACCTCATGCTTGGTCTCACGTAAAAGAATTGAATGTAATGTCCCTCAACTTTTGATATCTCGTGAATTGAAATTACGACAAGTCGCAGGTGTCATTAAAAACTATGGAAAGTATCTGAGGGCATTAAATTTATTGCTGAAGGATCGGAGACATTTGATGGTCCAAGTGAGAAATGCTTATAAGAATTTGGAACAGCTGACTCTTCAGTTTCAAAGGTCATATGAGGACGATGACAAAGCTATCAGTACATTTCGAAAATACTCAAAGAACTCAGTCTTACATCCAATGATGTCAGCAATGTCATTTTTCTGGTGAGTGAGGTCTTCTCAATTTGTAATGTAGATAATTTTCTTCTTTAGTTAACAATCATGATTACTGTGGTCTTAGTAACTTTTGATAACAATAGTCTATTTGTATCGACAGGACATATGGCTCAATTCCCTCAATTACAGGTGCTAACTCTGGGAGTTGATTAATATTGAGAATTCGGAGCATTTCCATTCTCTCAAAATGATACAATGATACAATACGAGCTTTACACACATTGCATTGCTAAAATGTCTCGTTTCATCTCAGACACCTCGCCATAAGGATGTTTACCATAAACTCACAATATTCAAAGAAATTTCGATTTTTCTTAACATAATAGTTGAATACCGAAGCCATGAGTTGATAGCAATCTCAAACCCCCAACCCAAGCATTCTAATGAGAAATTAATTTTTCGTCACGGACGCCTCTGAAACTCAGTTCTACGACACGTTGGTAGGCCGCCAGGCAGCGCTTCACAGCGCTGCCCGGCGGGCCTACCAACACGTCGTAAAACCGAGTCTCAGAGGCGCCGTTGACAAAAAATGTTGTTCGTCATTCGGCCGCTCCACTCGGTCTCACTCTCGCTCGACTTGCTGCCCTCGCCTTCGGCTCAGGCAGCAACCGTCTCACTCGTTCGTGAGACCGCGCTTCACGGCCTTATAACGAAAATAACCACCTGAAAACTGTTCTGGGTATCATTACTCTTATGGGAGAACCGTGACCGCGTGTGCTTAAAAAAAAAAAAGCGATAGGATAGACACTCATGATCTTGAAAAAAAACTTCAAGTGACTTACACCGGGAAACGGGCAATATTTTGCCCACACGAAAAATGGGGCTACCCATCAATATAAGAGAGATATTTTCGTTTCACTTTTGAATTGACGAGAAAAATTTTGGCCGCCATTACGAGTCGAGGGACTCTACAACATCCTACGCACAGCTGAGTGATATCGGTAATGTAGTTTACGTTAAATCCTTTTTGGCCGTCAGAAAAACAACATAACCCAACAAATTCCGTAAGCTGTCATCATCATCATAAATATAATTTGAAGAATAAATAATATCCAGAGGGGATTGATAATCAACCAAACTTTTGGAGATTTATTAAAATCCAAATTATATAAACAGTTACAATCTCCCTATCAGCCGATAAATGCGACGTTGCGCGATCAAAAATTCGCTACTACTACTGTAGTCACAAATGTGTTTATATTCATTGAATTTTGCCATAATTTTAGTTTTTGTTGAGAAAAAAGTCCACTACATAACTTCTAAATTAGTAAAAGAATTATTTCATATCGTTAATCAATTATTTGAAAATTTTTTTTTTCTTTCTTTCGCGAGTTGCTCAATTAGCCGCTTTCAGGGTTGGGCAAGTAAATTACCTCAGGTAATTTACTTGGTTTCTGACGCGTCAGAAATCAGGTAAATTACTCGAAAATTTTTCAACGTTTTTGACCGTCAAAAACACCAGGTGGCGCCCTCTTTCGGCGCTAAGTGAAACTTGCAATTTAACCGGGAATATCGAAGCCGCCGGCGGCCATGCTGCTTCAAGCTCACTATAAAGGGTTAGAGTTGACAAAGAAACAGTTTCATTGAATGAAAAGTTTATTTTAATCAGTTTGATAATGAACAAGAGCAAAGAAAATGTGGGTGGAAGAAAACGACACGATTATTACGCAGAAGGGCATTTTAAAAGGGTGGAAGGTGGTGCATTATGCCTGTATTGCAACAAAGTTCAGCAAAATACGGGAATAGCCCGACTCAAAGCACACAGGTAATTAAATGAACAGTAATATGATAAATATTCATAAAAACCCAAACTAGAATAAAGCTAAGCCTCTTTGGAATGACCCTTGAACCGAAATCTTATGTAGAACTTCTATTTTCACCTTAAAAAATCAATTTCTATGATATAACCTTATTTCGTGGTTTTTTAGGAGGGTATGCTCACGTCTATCACCAGTTCCTTCATCAAATCATTCACCAGTACTATCTCCAAGACCTTCACCAACGAAACTCAACAAGACGAATTCGGATTTATATGCAGTGCCAAAGGTAATTTAGTTGTATTAATATCTGTACTGAACGAACGTTCATCTATTCCCCCACTTAGAATGGACAATGAGCATATTTTTTATCCACAGAATCCACCAATTCCACTTGAGGTTCCTTCTACTTCTAACGCCCCAGCTCTTCCTGACGGCACAATAAGTACAACGCCGAATACTGAATGTCTCAGTACGACCAGTGAAGTCACGAGCTCATCCACAGCATTATCGACACCCTTTCGTCGTAAGAGACGTGGAATGATGGGCAATTTCGTAGACACTATCTCTACGAAAGAACAAGAAAACATTGATCTAGCTATTGCCAAACTGGTGTTTGCCCGTGGACTCGACTTTTCCATCGTAGAGTCTCTACACTTCCAGAGGATGTTGAAAGTGTTGAGACCAGCCTGTAAATGTGTATCTGTACAAAATCTTTCGACAAAATTACTCTCAAAGGTATACGAAGACGTTGCAGTTGCTCAACGCAAAGTTGCTGCCTCTCAGAACAGCAGCTTGATGATTGCCACATCCAAAAAGACTGATGACAGCCAGAACATCATTACTGCTACCGCAGTGATAAAGACTGAGAAGGGTGAACAGTTGCTATTTTTAGGTTCACGTGAACCTACAGAGGGGCAAAGCTTTGAGACTCCTGAGAATTAAATAATTAATGATTCAGTTGTCTTGGGTATTAGGAAATTTAGTATCAATATTTATGCTATTGTACTAGAGAGTAAATCGATGGAAAGAGGCGTGATAAAAAGAGAAGACATGTGGTATTTTGTCAACAATAATTCTCTTGTCGACTCTGTAGCTAGTGAAATCGAGGATCCAATTCTTACTCAAAAAGTGACAGAAATTCTAGAAGAATTTCAAACAGAGATTGTTAAAGCCAAAATTAAGGACTATGGAGGTAATATCGAGTCAGACGAGGGAGCTAATGGCTGGAGGATTATTGAAAAAAGGTACTCTGATTACCTTGATAATTTACCGTACCTTAAGAAGGTAGCAGCAAATGATTCACTTGTTGATCTTCGTGGAAAAATTGTTTACTTGTATGATATTCAATTCGAAGAAGAATTAAAACGATATGTCGACATTTTCAAAGCTCTGTAGTGTCTCTCAAAGCAGTGTGAGGATCCCAAGTGCACATTAGCTGATATTACTGAAGAGTGGCTCAAATTTGAACAATTGTGTGCCAAAAATAACATAGATTCGATCGATTTTGATGACATGCTTACTCCACAAGCCATGGCTGCCAATTTTTACCATCCTTATTATCAAGGCCACTTTTTTATAGAGACTGATGACAAAACAAAGTTCCAAACAAGCAGCGTAGACACCTATGCGGCAGAAGCCGTGTGACCATTACTTTACGCGTTGATATTTTTTTTTTACATTTTATTCTACCAATTCCATTGGTAGTAAGCTTCCGAATGGTCGTTTTCTTAAATATCACAAAAGCTACTCAACCGATTTCTATTTCAAGGTGGTATGTTGATTTTTCCGAAAATTGGAATCCGTACAATGATTTTGAACGAAAAACTGTAAGATTGAAATTCTTCAAAAACTTTCTATGAAGGAGTATACTTGTTTCGATTCATTGAGATGAAGAACACATATTTCGGAAATATTCAACTCTTTGATGAAATTTATTTATATAAAAACTTGAATATTTCCCGAACCATTGAGTCATTTGAGCTCATCCAAAGTACAAACCTTCAATATTATGAGAGCTATAATCAGACCAAATTTCAACTTCCTATGTTCGTTTTTTCTCAAGTTATGGCGCGTGCAAGAATTGAAGAAGCAAAAAAACGGAAAAACTGCAATATCTCGAAAACTTTCTATGAACAGGTATACATATTTTGATTGATCTAGTTAGTGACTGTTGAGACGAGTATTTTGAAAAAAAAAAAAATCAAATCCGTTAAGTAGTTTGTGAGATATTTGATAAAACATATTTTTACAAAAAGTTGATTATCTCAGGAACCACTTAGTCGATTATGCCCATTCACAATACGAACCTTTGCTATTATGAGAGCTATAATCGTACCAAATTTCAACTCGCTGACATCATTTTTTTTAAGTTATCGTGCGTACAAGATTTTTTTTGGAAAAACAGAAAAATGATGATATCTCCTAAACTTTGTATGAACCGGTATATATATTTTTATTGATATAGATAGAGGCCATCGAGTCAAGTATTTTGAAAAAAAAAATTGAAATCGGTGCAGTAGTTTCTGAGATATTGAGGAAAAACGAAATTCAAACAAACCGTTATATCTCAGGAACTACTTGACCGATCGGACTGAAACTTCGCGACAAAGTTGAGTATATTCATAGGTACCATGTGCCAAAATTTCAGATTTTTACTAAGAAATTTTACCGTATTTATGTTAAATTTTCTAAAAATAGATTACCCAAAACCCAAATTGTCACATACATACAGACAGACATGACTCTAAAAACATTATTTCTCCACGTTTCATGACATTCTGCATCATTTCCAATCAAAATTAGAAATTCTCAAAATCGCACGATTATAATGCTTCCATTCGGAAGCAAAAATGACTGAATTTGTAGTGGCACAGCTGGTCACTGAGGAGGGTTTGAAAGGACACTCAGAGTATAAAAACAAGTCAGGAATATTCAAGTCTCTATTTACAAGAAAGCTGAGACTCTGGAGTACGTTTTGGGACGTAGCTGTTGTCTATTATCCTGAACTGACTGCTTTTGTTAGGAAACTACTGCAGGTCCCAGTAATGACGTTGAAGCTGGACTTTGTCGATATATCCACTAACCACTTAACTCCCATTCGTTCCCAGAAATTTGTCGATGTCCACCATCACCTAAGACTTCAAAAGTCTGATGATTTGAAGGAAGAAGAGTGACAGCCTTTGTTGACCCAACTTATTTCCTGGTTCGGAGAAATAATAGGACCAGTCTACATCATCATTTTTCACCATTTTTTAGAGTTAATTTTTCAAAAGTTCAACTGATTTCTATGACGTTTCTTGAAGAAGTATAAGAACAAAGATTGAAGTTAATATTGTTTCTCATTTGAAAATTTTATGAACAATTTATGTAAAATGTTTTGTTTCATAAATTTAAGATATTTTTATTGATGAAGGTTTGTAACCTTCAATTGTGATTTGTTCGCAAAGACTAGCCTTAATTATAACTGTAATTTAATCTCAAGTTTGTGATTCTTAACCCAAGATGAATGTTCAAAATGATTAAGAAGACGTTTTATGATATAAATATGTTAAGAGATTCAGTTGATATTAATAAATGATGAAGTTTTGTAGATTAAAAAGCTTAATTCCAAAATTCTTCCTCCAATACTCCACTTAACTCACTAGAAATTACATTGAGTAGATAATAATAACACCGATTAATTTTTAAGATGACTTCTACATACATTTAGTCATTGATAATGCTCGTAAGCGAGGTAATTATTCTTCCTCTTCATCCCATTGATAATTAAAAGTCGCATCCTGCATTTTGAAAGCATAATAAATTCCAACCAGTTTCATTGAGCGATCTACGCTCAGACGATTGCGTAAATCTGAATGAATGAACGCCCAATGGGAAAATAATCTCTCAATTTGTGCGGATGAGCTTGGTATGTTGGATAATTTTATGGCTAAATTTGATAAGGCGGGATAGTACGGCTCCATCAAGCACCAAAATGTTTTTGGACATTTGATGTTTCTCTTGAAGATGTCTTGGAAAGGGCCTTCCTTATTTTCAAAATCCTTTACACCTGTCAAATCTTCACCTAATTCTTCCTTTAGAAACGTAGCAACTTTTGCATTGAATGTTTCTAGACGAGCAAATTGTTTCCCTTGGTACTGAGGGTGTAAAAAGTTTGCTACCAAAGCAATTGGCTGCAACACTTTATCAAGGCGTGCCTCAAGTGTTTCATCAACTTTCTCATCATTCACCGGGATATTCAACGACAGCCAGAATTCAGCTGCATCAGCAATTTTGCAATGTGATGCTTGACATTTATTGACGAGTTCACAGACTGGATCAAACATAACTAAGTAATTTTGCAGTTGATCTATCAACGCCTCATTGCCCAGCAATTGGCGACTTGGCTCCTTCAGTAGGACAATTTTTTCTTCGACGAGCTGACGCATGATGTGAAGGTTCTTCAAACAAGACCGGAATGTGTCTCTATATGAGCACCACCGTGTTTCGCAAGCTAACATGATCCTGGTACCTTTCCGTTTCCTCAGTTCTCTTTCTGCACGAGGTGTTTTGAACTCTCGTAGTAACTGATTGATTGATTCAGCGAATTTTCCATCGACCAGTGATTTTAATAATAAATTCCCACTGTGAGAGTTGCAAGTCGCGTG
Source organism: Coelinius sp. EB29 (assembly GCA_035578325.1). Classification (NCBI taxonomy): domain Eukaryota; kingdom Metazoa; phylum Arthropoda; class Insecta; order Hymenoptera; family Braconidae; genus Coelinius; species Coelinius sp. EB29. The sequence continues at coordinate 3,139,116 of JAOZGT010000006.1, forward strand.
CCAAACTTCCACAAGGCGACCCATCTTCATCATTGCCGAAGCATTGTCAGAAACAACAGCATAAATATCCACGTTAAATCTCTGCTTAGCCATTGGAATAGCTTCATCGATGACTCTGGCTAGCTCATCACCAGTTTCCCGTAGTTCACTGAAATCCCAAGAGTTCAGGAACATACTACTCCCATCCTGAGTGTAAATGGTGCAAACAACATTCTTTGTATTCGCTGAAGAATTTTTCCACCCATCTATCAATAAAACACCCTTTATTGCTTCAGAGTATTTCAATTTTTCAGTAACTCTCATGTAAACTTCATCCAATAATTTTGTTGAGAGTTTTTTCCTTGATGGGGCTTTGTATAATGGATTTAACTTCTTGATAAATCGTTTGAATGAGTCAGATTCAACGACGTTGAACGACACATTGCAAGCAAAGAAAAATTCAGCTAAAGCCAAGTCAATGGAGTGATGATCCATATTTTCACCTATTGCTCCAAATTGCAACCTTCTACGATTCGCACCGATATTGATATGAGAATTTTCTCGGAAGATATCTGAAATTTGATTCGTTTCGTTAATTATTATTCCACTAATTATTAAATTGTGAATTTTTATTTGATATGTTGATTAATAACACTTACACCTAAAGTTACGTTCTTGTATTTACTTCACAGTTCACCATAAATTATACAGTGCGTGGGTAAGAAGTATTATTTAAGTGGAATAAAGCAATAAACAATATGATTTTTCAATTGGCACATTAATTAATTATTTTATCTAGGCACAATACGATCAATTATCACGTGGCTGTGTGCTATATCATGGGATTCAACTGAATTGTGAGGTTAGGGAGGTTTATGACAATTTTCGATAATTTTTGACGCTCTGTAGGTAAATTACCTGTTTTTGACGGCGTCACGTCATAAACCTCCATCTTTGAGATATGCCCAACCCTGGCCACTTTCCAAGAGAACCTCAGCATGGCCAATAGAGGCGCTGGCGGTTCGGTTGTAACAAACAGTAACGCTGAAGTGGGAGACGACATAACCACATTTGAACTCAATAAGCCGGTACATTTAATGGAAAACTTATTGAATAAAAATGCAAAGATTAATTCTAACAGAAGATGATGTCCCTGGGGCTAAATTACCCCATCCAAATATCACTCAAAATCTTGTAGCTAATTTAAAACGATGGCTCATTTGTCGCAATCTCTCAGCAAGTGGAAATAAACGTGAATTAATACTCAGGTAACGACCTTTTCTGAAAAACAACCAACTATTTCTCTATGTAAAATAATTTGAAAAATGTTGAAATAATCCATTAAGTTTTAAATTGTCTGAAAGGGAATTGAATAGTCATCATTTTTCTCCCCCTAGAGTTGAAGAATGTATATCGAGTGGAAATGCAGGGGAGATTTTCGTAGGAATTGACAAGGGTCGTTGGTTGCATGAAAAAAAAAATAAAATCACGAGAAATAACACAATCGTCATCACAGTTCCTTCCCTACTACCCAATGAAGGGTGGTCTACATTTCCATCGTGCTCCATCCCTCAGGCATTCTGCTACGAAAAATTACAAGCATACATCACTAAAGCCAATGAAAGAGTAGCTCCTCAACTGCACAACTCTGGTAATTAATTCCAATAGTCGTTTCAAAATTCGTCTTATTAAATCTTCGATTATCTTCATAACTGATCACTCAACGAAAAAATATGAAAACATTTGTTTCATTTCAAATTTATTCAGCTAGAAAAAAGGTCTCTTGATATTTCCTCCTGAAAGCAGTCGTTTTTGTGATAAATGTAGAAATCAACGATTTCATTTTACCAAAAAAAAGATTTTTCATTTCGCAATTAATAGCCAATTATCTCCATACTGAGTGCATTCAGGAGTAAATATGGAGCCAAATTCTTCGTAGGATATTTTGTAATAGACTGAGAGGATATCGTGACTGTTTTTGGCTTCAATTCACTCGTTCATCAGATCAATTAACAACAAACACTTAATTTCAGTAGTGGAATGGTCGAACGTAATCGAATCAGTTCAATTCCTCTATCTCGTCAAACTCCAGTTGTTTCCTTCATTTCCTGGAGAACCTGTTCTTCAATATATCTTCTTCGTTTCAGAGCATTTCCGTTCTCCAGGCGAAGTGTTGGATACTCTTGATGCCTTTTTTAATGAGTCATTAAATATTCTCCACTTTGCGTTCTAATCCAATCAAAACCTTCACCTGTTCCGCGTTGAAATTTAATTTTAGACGTTCATCCAGATGCCTATAAACCGAACTGTGGAAATTCAAAGTGCATTGGACGAGGGAGAGTTTCATTTGCCTCAGGTCATGTGAAGAAAATGCAAGATTGTTGTCAAGATGGATATCTTTTCGTGAAAGCGCTGGTGGATCCCTCCTTCAAGAATACTGCCGCTTACAAAGTCCACATTGCACTGAATGAAGAGGGAAATGTTGTTGATGCTAGCTGCGAATGTGTGGCTCGAGAGTCCAAAAATTGTTCTCACGTTATAGCTCTATTGTTTGCACTGGAGGACTACACTCTGATGTTTGGCTACCAACCCCCAACTGGTACATCAAAATTGAAAACCTGGAACCAAGGTAGAAAGAAGGGAAATCATCCACAACCCGTTGTAGAAGCAAAATATCCCAAAGAAGGTCAATATTACTCAGGCAAAGAAGAGAAAAATCGTAAAAGATTCTTAAATTTTACACCAAAGATGCCAATAATGCCAAAATATAATAAAAAACAGTCACAAGCCAATTTAATAAGAGATCTCCAATCATGCCAAAAATCTTCTATGTTCGATTACTTAATTTCAATAGAATATGAAGATTATCAACTTGATCCTGAGAGACAACATCAATTAGCATTGCAAGTGAATATTATTTTGAATAATTTGGGAGAAGAGGGATTAATGCAATTTATTCCCGTTCTTCGTTCTTCCATCGAAAGGTTTAGTCAAACTCGATTAAGAATTGATACAACAGAGACGGAAGAGTTCTTCACTGCTAAAGATACAGATTATCTAATTGCTCAGAAGTTGTGGAAACCATTCAAGCCTATGGAGATATCCCTTTTGAGAGACGAGCGGAAAGAACAGGCTATTGATGAATACCTGAAGACAAGAAATGTCACAGTTATTCCAATTCAGCAGTATGGCATTTTAATTAATGGAAGTATTCCAATTTTTTGTTGTGCACCAGATTATGTTATCCGATGGAATGCCGAAGAGTTTTTGTATTTCATTAAAGTCCACTGTTCATCACAATATAATAAGGAAGGAGAAGATTCATATTACATCGATGAAAGGGATAATACTCTCCACATCAAACACAGCCATGAATATTATTTTGAAATCATGGCAACTATTGCAATTTTGAATGTTGACTTCTGTGATTTTTTAGTGTGGAATGGTCCTGGATTTTTGAGAGTTGAGAGGATTTACAGAAATGAATTGTTGATTTCCTGCTTAATATCTAAATTGAGTAATGTTCAAAAGAATTTAATTATCAAATATTTGGAGATGCGTGATCCCAGAGATTTAAAATTATTCAACATTTATTGAAAGTTATCAAATTTATCGAATGTTACATTTTGAAATGTTTGAAGTACCACAGGATGGTAACAGTGATGAATAATTAAGTCTATCTCATTAGTTATAAGTATTTTTCTTTATTGTTCTCTTTTTTAATTATGTTATTAGTGGCTCTTGAAAGTTCACAAGCATGGCAATCACAAAAACTATTTGGGACATAATAGATGATAAACTTATTGGAAGCGTTCTCCGCAAAATTCTATATTCTTTTAATCTTCCAATTGCTCTTTCAACATGAATTCTGGCTGCTGCAATTTCTCGTGTTAAAAAAACTTCATCAGCAGTCAAAGCCTCACGGCCCTTCAAAAATGGGGGTATATATAATGAACATTTCTTCGAATTACATATATCGCGAACGTTGAAGCCACGATCAGCCATGACAGCATCACCTTCCTCTAATAACTCCATAATTCCAGACTGCCGGAAAAGTTCTCGGTCACTAATGGAGCCTTCAAATGCAGCAGAGACGAAGCATATTCCGCCTGTTGGCACTATACCAATCAAAAATTTATGAGTGTTGTGCGCTTTATAAGCTGAATAAGTGTTTCCTTGTTCTCTGTAATCTTGGGGCTTTTGGATATTTACTTCCATTCCATCGATGATTACACGTATATTTTTAAATTTCTCGAAACATGCGGGTAATCCTTTTTTTGCGGTGATTCGTCGAGATGGAAAAACATTTAGATCCTTGAATTTGATATGTAAGAGTTGAATCCATGTCACAATAATTTTTGAAATGTAACTGTCACTTACTCCAGTACGGAAACTGAGGTCTTTTAATAACAATCCACATCGTAATCTCGTAAGACATAGAGCTAATTGACTCTTCGGAGGCAATTTTTGTTTAAAATGTTTACTTCGAGGTAGCAGTGGAGTGTCTTTACCCCTCCAAAGTTGTAGTCTTGATGCTTCAGGATTCAAGAATAACCATAAGGCATCAAATTGTTGATAACTGAAGCCCGTGTAGTACTCAAAAGCTGCTTCATTTCGTCTTAATTCGTCATAGTTAAAAATATTTTTTTCTAACTGCATTCTCAACATTGCATTCTTAGCTTGCAGTTTTTTTATGTAAAGCCCTTCCACTGCCATACAAGTTTCAGTCGAAACATTTTCTGTGCACGGATTGGCCTGACACTACTGATCGCATTTAGGTTCGAAATGAGGGGATGTAAGGTAAGAATAGAAAAAGGTAATGACTCAAACCGATGAAACGATAAACAAAGAGTGGAGAGAATATCGCGATTTTTTTACATGCCAGGGACATTTGAGTGATTGATCAAATACTCCATTCATTTAATTATTATTCGGCGTGAAATAAAACCAAGATTTGTATACTTGAGAGATTTACTCCAAATTTTTTAACTGAATCCAAAAGTGAATGAATGAGAACAAATTTACGTGTGGTTCTACCTCACTGATGATGTTCTGAACATTAACAGCCTCGATAGCTTCTGATGAATCCATGTCAAGTATCGGGATTCTCACTGTATTGATATCATCATGAACCACTTCATCTAAAGCCTCTAGAATTTCGTACTCCGAATCTCCTAGCAATTCTGGAGTTTCATTAATCTCTGAAGGGAGGAGAGCTGGCCCCACTTGATTAGGAACTGTATAATTTAATTGGTTCACTCGTCGTACTTTGATCTGATTAGAGAACAGAATAATGTATATTAGTGAAGGAAGAAAAAAGCCATATGAGATTAGACTGTGAAAAACAACGCAATTAATCATACCTTAGGTTCCATACACTGAATTGGATCAGGATGCTCACGAGTTGGACCATTACCTCCAATGAAATGTTTACTACATAGATAAGTATGTTTTTTAATCTTATCCAATGAAAAATTGGAGCGATTACACGCCTTCACGCCTTCGAGTGCTTTTTTCCAAATTTATATGTGGCTTCGGAAAAGGTATGAAAAAAACTGTTTCCTTAGGGTAACGATCATCTGAATTGCACGAAGCATAAGCACAATGTTTAACAGGCATTTTATAGACAAAGTTTCCGTATTTTCGTTATTTTTTAGCAAATAAGAACTGATCTACTGAATTTAGACTTGTTCTGTTGTGATACATTGCGTTTAACCTTATTTTTTTAAATCATGGAACATTCTTGTGTTACTCGGCGGATGGCGTGACTGTTTGTTACAACCGACGCTATTGCCCCCACGTGGTCAATATTGCTATTGCGTTTTGGAAATTGGCTAATTGAAATTCTAAACATCCATAAATAACTCGCACTCTTTCGAAGACGAGGGATTTAGGATTATTGGCAGAAAGTGCGTGAGTTTAGAGATTCTAGAATTTTCAATTATTTAATACTAATGGACCGATAAATTTCAAACTCTACATGTTTTTACGCTTTTTTCATCTCAGATGACTTATGAAAAGAATTCAAGCTTTCAAAGGATAAAACGGTGAGTTGGAATTAAACATTGGTGTAGTTGGGTTTTGCCTCACTGGAAAAAATGTGCAATTTCTTTTTTTCAACCTTTCCTTTACCAATTCGGATATCAGAGTGAGGGCAGCAAAATAGGCCAGCAATTCCTGTGAAAAATACAGTCACAAAGATACTGGAAATTGCTCGAGAATAGATAATGAATATTGCATGAGAATGGAAACACTGACCAGACCGAGGATGAGGAGTATGAAGATTACAATGTATTATGGTACAGCAATTTTTATTCTATTCAAAAACATTTTATAAGACATTTTTTTACATATCGGGAATTAATTGGGAGCAAAATATTGCTGTACAATATTTCCACGTTTTTGCTGGCCTCATGTCTGTCGTTAACATCATCCTCATAAGATGACTTGATGCTCCTGATTATCACTAATTTCACCATTTTCACCTCCATTCTCATCATGTCCGCTATAAGATCAAATAAAATTGTAAGTGCATTGCTCATTTTATTCTCTCATATACCTGTAGTAGATGAATAATTTGTGAAGAATAGCATATACTTTAAAAAACATAACAGCTTTGCTTGGTTGATAGAAGAGTGTTCTATGATTTCGAACACATTTGGATTTACCCTCTAGATTCTTAAACACTCTTTAATTCATCGATCGATTATATGCGTAAAACATTCATCATAGGCCTCTTCGGGACTGTTTGCTTCAGCATTTGCAATTGGGGTGAGAAGTGATGATTGCAGTGGATATCTAGAATCATCTGTAATATTATGTTTTCAATCCACACCAATCACGAAGAATATTAAGATGGGGAACTTGGAATCACTCCACAACTGGGGGAATAATGCCACTCAAAGATTTCTAGACACAATAGATTATCACATGATTATGAGAAAAAATAAATAAATGATTTACCAATCAAATTGTATTGCACTTGGCCTTCTTCAATGAACCTTGTAACGAGTTCAAGTTCAAAAGTAGTTTATTGTTTTTTTTTGTGTTTTTACATTTTTTACATATGCAAGATACATTATTTATGGTTTAAAGATTCCTGCCCCTTTTCCTGGGTTACGCTTATTAGTATTTAGTCTTATTTGTTTCTGGTTCGGATTTTGGATTTGTTTTACATGATTATCGTAAAATTACAGGCAAAAAGTTTATTAAAAACCTGATTATTTTGATTTGTTCCTTATTCTAATAATATTTTATGGTGGTCCAGCCTCCAGATTTGGTTTTGTCAATATAATATCATGGGGTAGTTTATATTTATCCCAACTACTTCTCGGTCTTTTACATACATTTTTTAGAATTTCCAGCTTGTCTAACGTGTTTTCATAAAAATTGGTTGCTCACTTTTGGACAACATTATACAAAGGTGCCAATTCGGCTTTATCATGTAAATCACAGACTTTTGTATTTTTCTCTAGGTTTAATATCATTCTTAGGCATTTATTTTGTATTCTTTGTACTAAATTATAATTTGTTTTATATGTGTTGCTCCATATCGGACTCGCGTATGTTATTATTGGACGAATACACATAGTATAGAGTGTTTTTTTATTTTTTGAATTTACAGCACTTTTTCTAGCCATTAGAGGGTATAGAATACTGATTGCAGCTTGAGCCTTACGAGCTATTTGTTTGATGTGTTTTGTGAAGGTTAACTTAGTGTCTAATACAAAACCCAGATATTTTGCTTCACCTTATAACGAGATTTTCTCGTCACGTTAAAATACACACAGTGAGTGAGTAGAGTTGGGAGAGAGAGAGACAGGAGGAGGCATCTGACGTCAGCCGAACGAGGCTCGACCGAAGGTGGATAGATCATGGAGGAGAGGGGATACGCCAGTTCGGGTGGATTGAGCTTTTTTTTTTTTTTTCCTTTTACTGGTTATAGCCATCTATAAATGACGGCAAGTACCAGGTGGATTGAGCTTCCCACTCTCCAAAGTGACCGTTTTGTTATGCTATCGCTAATTTAGCATTCGTGCAGTTGTGGTTGGGTAGAATAGGGCCGGGCTTGAGGTCAGTGGTCCTAATGCTGAATGATTGGATGGACGGTAATACTTGAACGTCGAATTCCCTAGAGTCTAGTAAATAAGGATGCGGAAATCAAAGAACTATGAAATTTCAGGTCGTTTAAATAATAGGAAAGGGATAATGTCAGATTAACTCTTGATAGGAATAATATAAAATTTGGAAAAGAAAAAGATAAGAATATGTATTTGTTAAGGATGATATAAACTTTAGTTTTTCGAAAAACTAGTATTACTTTAAATCAGAAGAATATAATGACTTGTTGGATAATTTCCCGGGACAGGCAAAAATAAGTTGGAGTAATTCCAATATGGATGAACTTTTGGATTTGTCAATTCTTGGAAAGGCTCTTGATCAGAATGAGTAAAAATAAGTAATCAGTAATACCCGATAAATAGAAAAATCAGGGATAGGAAATACCAGAATGATTAAATATGGGAATGTCGAAAGTTTGGAATAGCCTTTAGGTTGAACGCCATTTTCTCCGTTTGACCATTTCCCAGTTCACCCATTTCCCAGTTGCGTTTAATTGACCGATAACCCATCGACGGGGCTTACCATCATCTAAAATATTTTTCTACCTTACCGATAATGTATCGCTTTCGCCAGTTGTAGTATACATGACCGTGTCCGTCTTGTGGCGCCTATAGAGCAGCGTTTTAATGAATTATTGAAGAGAAAAGATTGTTTCTAAAGTCATGATGGATAAAGAGAAAAAAATATTCTTTTTAGCAGAGCGGTTTTAATAAAAATAATTATCATTATTTCTTGACAGAAATATTTAATAGAATGTATTATGTCATGATTTCGTAGACTTATACCTTTGTGATAAGCTCCACAAAATATGATGTGTTTAATTGGAGATAAAATATATTTTGGCCTTCTTTAATTAAATTTATACAGTCAAAAAATATAATTAATAATTTATTATGTATTTGTTGATTACCTTTTTAAGCCTTCCCCTCGGAAATAGTTTGGGAAAACCACAATAAATTAAAGTTAACAACAGTAATTTACCAATTACTTGGATAGATTATTTAAAAATTATTGTCATAGTAATTAAATGGATAAGTGAAATTGAAATCTATTTGGATTATTTAAAGAATTCTATATAAAATATTAATTTTTATTGAATTATCCTCTCATAAGTTTGGTATTTCTCCAATTTTTGCTCGTCAGAATTTTTCAGAGTCAACACAATTTATAATAATCAAATATTTTGACTCGAAATAAATGAATTTAATTTTTAATTGACTTTTAATTTAAGTAAATTCCAAGATTTTAAAATGAATTTTCTTTTAAATAATCCAAATTAAAGCACAATCATAAATTTCGTTGAATTTATCAATAATAAAATTTATCAGGAAATAATCTATCCACAAACAGGATTTTAGATTATTAAGAATTGATTTTTGGGACATATTTTTTTACAATAATCTATTAATGAAATATTTTTACAATTATTAAAATGAGAAATTTAACTATTATTTTTATCAATTTCCAAGAAATATAGAGGAAAACAAAAATTAAAAGAAATTCTCCTATTTTTTCAGAGATTAAAAACTGATTATAAAATTTGAATAATAATTAATATTTGTTGATTGAGCTGGTTTAAGACTGATTGATTTTCGTCCAATTATTCCCCTTTTTAAATGGAAATTCCAAACATTATTATTCTTAGAATTCGTAATGAATTTGAAGAAATTTGCATCGTAATTATTGGTAATCTGGCAAATAAATTTTAAAGTTCTATATCCACATCGATTTTTAAAAATTCCATGGGAGCTGTGTGACAACTGTTGCACATTACCAATGCATCGAGATTCCTCGCAACCTCCAGATTCTTTGCAATGCAATTACTGCAAGAGTACCATGCCAAACATTCTGGGCATAAGTTGTTTGCAATAAATTTGACATTGCATGAAACACAGCCAACTCTATGTAATATATGTGCTGCAAAGAAAATGAAATTATATTTATTCAAAGAGTTATTAGAATGACACTTACATAATACAAAATATTAAATGATACTTGGTTGTTACAGTTGGTATACCGTTTACCAATGCCCCTTGTTTCTCAATATTATAACGATGCAGATCGGGAAATAATCGTACTAAAAAAAGAGAAACAATAAACAATATTATGCATAAAATAAAGGGGACCGACATGTTTAGTGATTAATAAATAAAGGATAAGGGAAATTTGCTGACCAATATCTTCATATTTTTGTATATTTATGAAATTGTTGACATCGGATGAAGTGACTTGAGGCATTTAATAATTTCATCTCGTCAAATATATTCGCCTGATACAACTCCCAAATTTTGTTGAGAATATCTTGGCGAATTAAATATTTATTTTCAGTTGGGCGAGTAATGGGAAGACCTCTGTTCGATGCAGCAATTTTTAATTTTGTCTCAATCTGCAGCCGCCTCAGTCGTTCTAGAAATAGAGTATGACACAGTATGAAGAATTAATGAATATAAGGCTGAAACTAGCCGCCACTGAGTTGTTTTTCGTAGGGACTGTAGGCTCTGGCGGCTACGTGTATTTGAAGTACGGTTGACGAAAAAAATTATCAAAAATTCTTTAACATTAGCAATATTGCACATTTCCGATTGCGAAATGTTCAGGGAGGTCCCGTGCCCTGATGGATCAGCCCCAGAGCATCCCATAGATATTTCCATTACGAGAAGTTTCCTCCTTCCCAGAGGGGAATGAGATTGAACCCAGAGCTGGTTATTCTCTTTAATAAAATCGATTTCAATTCATTTATTATTGATATATCTATATAGAGATCGTTGAATATTATGAAAATGATCACTTAAACTATTCAATTATTTATTGATTAATTAATAACAATTGCGGGGGTCATTAGACGTTGTCTAAATGATTTTTGGACTATATTCATAGCCGGGGGGGGAGGGGCAGAATCATTTTAACCCTCTGGGATTGCCTCTGGGATGACGTCCCGTCCCAGAGCACATCCCAGAGGTATTAATTTATTCAATAAATAAATTATTAATTGTTTAATAATAATTGGGGGTGTCATTAGACATTGTCTAGATGATTTTTAGAGCATATTTATATTCGTGGGTTGGGAGGGGGCGGGGGGGGAATTTAACTGAAATTGACCCTCTGGGATCACCTCTGGGATTGCCTCTCATCCCAGAGCACAACACAGAGGCACTTATTTATTTCATAAATAAATAATCAATTGTTTAATAATAATTGGGAGGGTCATTAGACATGACGGTGAAACTGGCCTCCTATCCTCCAAATGTCAAAATTGAAACTTTTTGAAGGGACTGTCCACCGAAAAATAGAAAATTCGGAATTTTTTTAAAAATAGTAATCTCATCGTAAAAAATCTCATCGAGCAAAATGTAGTTTTGCATTGGGGAAAGGGCTTAAATTCACTTCTCTCCAAAATGCAGTTTTCCCTATGAGGGAAATTTTTTAAATTTACAATTTTTTTTTCATCGATACCTTGAAACAACCCTAGTTGATTGCCACCCCTATCGATAATGATCTAATTTTTCGATGACGTAAAAAAAAAAATTTCGCGTGGAACACGTCTAATTTCGTATCCTATAGAAACTTGCTATTTCCATAAGACAGAATTTTTTAAAAAATCTCAAACTTTTCCCTGATACTCTCTAGACACCCTCCCATCGATTTCCACCCCTATGAAAGGGGATCTAATTTTCTTAAGAACTTGAAAAAATAAAAATCACCCCGTTAAAAACAGCCAATTCCGTATCCTCTGAAAATTTAATTTTTTTATGGGACAGAAATTTTTTAAAACTGTCAAACTTTTCCTTGATACTCTCTAGACACTCTCCCATCGATTTCCACCCCTCTGAAAGGGGATCTTATTTTCTTAGGGACTTGAAAAAATAAAAATCACCCCGTTAAAAACAGCCAATTCCGTATCCTCTGTAAATTTAATTTTTTTATAAGACAGAAATTTTTTTAATATTTCAAACTTTTCTCCGATAATCTCTAGACACCCTCCCATCGATTGCTACCCCTATGAAAGGGAATCTAATTTTTTTAAGGACTTGAAAAAATAAAAATCACCCCGTCAAAAACAGCCAATTCCGTATCCTCTGAAAATTTTTTTTTTTATGGAACAGAATTTTTTTAAAAATCTCAAACTTTTCTCTGATACTCTCTAGACACCCTCCCATCGATTTCCACCCCTCTGAAAGGGGATCTAATTTTCTTAGGGACTTGAAAAAATAAAAATTACCCCGTTAAAAATAGCCAATTCCGTATCCTCTGAAAATTTAATTTTTTTATGGGACAGAAATTTTTTAAAAATCTCAAACTTTTCTCCGATACTCTCTAGACACCCCCTCCCCCCCCCCCCCCCCATCGATTTTCATATGCTCCAAAAGAATACAACGTTTCATGAGGAAAAGATTTCTTAAAATGCTCTCATTCTTCCTTCATACTCGGAGAAACATTCCGCATTCGATTACAAGCCCTTTCGGGAAATATCTCATTATTCTAACGACTGAAAAAAAAAATGTGATTTCCCAGAAGCTTTGAACTTCGATGTTTTTGTGAATGAACATCTTCGGAAATCGTGAACCTTCGCCACATGTCCTCTGGACATCCTCTAATCAATTTGTACGCTCATTGCAATAATCTGGTTCTTCCGACGCCTGAAAAAGTAATTTTTAACTTTCAGGGGCGATTTCGCTTGCATGAAGTATTTGTATACTGCACAATATGCGTCGAGAATATTCTCATGTGTACAGTTCTGCTCGTGATACATTACTCTTTGCCTTACGATTGTTGATATCATCTCTCTAGCTTCTTTAAGCAAAAAATTCATTCAATCACTCCATAAATCATATCATCCAACCCCTCACCAACGGATTTTTATTAGAAAGGAAAAAGAATGTAGATCGTAACTGTTTTATTGAATTACACGTTTGTCTCATGTGTTCTGCAACAATTATCATCATCTATAGGAAAATTATGTTGAAAAAGTGATTTCTTCCACAGCTGAAGCATACCTGGAAATGACAAAATACCAACAGACTATGTACATGCAAATTCTACAGTCCTCCATTCATCATTATCACTATTTGGATTGTTCATTAATCCAACTCCCAACACAGGATACAGCTTTGATAGTTAATATTATTTTTTTATTTCTAATAAAAATTATCAAGTTAAGACACATCACTCGTCTACAGTTATTCTGAAATTCTTATGGCTCATTTCCTTCTCGTGTAATGCGATTCTTCCATATTGAATTTGAGAAAAGCCAAATATCTTAATGTAAAATCACAATCGCGAGGAAGTTTATATGAAATGAGCAAATCAATTTTGAGCAGAGGGAGCGTTGAAATATCGAAAAAAGCATCTGCAGTTGGCTTGATGCCGCGTTTTTTCTTCAATTTTTGACGATGAGGTTGATTCGATCCAAATAGCATCTGTGCAATACCCATCCTTGCATACTTCATATATTGTTCTGTGAATTGTGTATAGGAACTTGTTGCAATAATATACGCGTGTGATGAGACATGAACACCACAATTATTCGCTGTTTTGAATGAATCCTGCAATGGGATATCTCGTGGCACAAACACTGTCCAATCATCCCAATTAATCACATGTTTCCCGGCACAACATGTCTGCATGTAAAAACCTACACCATCAATCAATTTTTGTGGTAAATCGCCGTGTAATGAGTCCAGATATACAAAACATTTGTGATTGAAATTGATCAAAAGCAATGTCCAATGAATCCAATTGACATGAACAGGCATCAACCAAAGATCGTACTGCCAAATTTTCTTTCGTCTTGCCCAATCGTAAAATCCTTTACTGACATGACCAGTGTTTGAATGAAATATCTGGGGCAGAGATGATTGTATGAAGGCACAAGACCTTGAAATCGTTTTGAAGAGCGATATCTTCGATCAATAACAGAAAACTGTTTATGATGATATCGTTTAGTCGTACATTATTCTCAAGTGTTTTACAACTTTCTGTATCTATTGTCTCAGCGAAAAGTTTTATTGTGATGGCTTTTGGGAAACCCTCTGGATAGGTGAGAGTGCGTCGAAGAAGATTTTCTTGTAGTGCGCTGGATCCATCAAATGATGTTCTCGTAACGGATTGTGATTCTAGTTGCTCAAAGAGCTTGGGAGACTCAGAACGATCATACTCAAATTCAAATGGGACTACCGACCTGTTTTCAGTGTTGTGTATATCTGTGTCATAGTTGAAAACATCATCTGTGTCACACAAAAGCCCGTCTCTCTCGACTTCTTTTTCGTCACTTTTCATGGCAAGAGGGGTGGGTTCTTCCTCCACAACTTCTCGACACTTCATAGTCAGTCGTCGGCGTTCCCGGTTCTTCATCTCTCGTGCTTTCTTCGCATTTTTCGGCAAGCAAAAATACCGTGACCGTCGATAAGCACCATTTGGAAGCTTCACCCATCTCTCTTCCTCAAGATCCCATAGCACTGATTTTTTTTTCTTTTTTATAAGTTTATCCTCTTTTTGTTTCAAATACAATGACGGTATCACTTTCTCCCTGAATTTCAATCCTCTTGACTGGGCTTGATCACACCCCTTTGTCTTGTTCTTCTTGGCTGTACTCTTCACCAGTGGAGAATCATTCTTGTCTTCAGGTTTATTACAATCTTCCTTGTAGGGTTCTCTCGTCCTTCGTGGTTTTTTCTCTGGAATCGTCTTTTGTTCTTCAGCCTTTCTCTTTCTGCCCCATACTTGTCGTGATGTCACCCATTTACGATTTTTGGCCTTCAATAATTTTCTCAATTTTTCTTGCATCTCTCTAATAAACCGCGGAGCAACAATACGGACTTCTTTCTTGAATTTCCAGAACTTGACGAGCTTAAAATAATTCTCTACTGTGGCATTAGTATCACGAACAATATCAAATTGTTCTATAAGTACTCCCGACCACAGGGCAAAGAATGGCATCTTTTGTTCTAAGAAATAGTCAATGAATCTAGGACGATAATATGGATTTTTATCCAACTGAGCATCTTCAAGACACCCCTTGACCAACTCTTCATAAATTTCATGAAAATACTTGTAAAAAGGAGAGCCATGTCTGAGTTTCTCCTTTAAATCTTCTTCCTCATCACCTTCCTTCTTACTTTTTTCTTCCGTAGAGGCAGTGCTGAGACCCCCACAAAATGACATGTCAACTTCAAAAGTAGCTTCTTCTCCCTCAGTGTAAATTTTTTTGATTCGATCCAGATGAGTTTCAACATCCATAGAAAACGATGGGCTACAAAACACAATAACTGCACTCGAGAGAATCAACGCAGCTTCTTCAAGGCTCGTTGCATGAATTAATTTAGTAATGATCATTTTCCCAAAATTCTGAACCTCCGCATCATTGGTCATAACGTGCAGTTGTTTACGCACTGCCCGAAACATATATGCGGAACATATGTGTAAGATTGTCCATGCATACTTCAGGCCTTCATCAAGTTCACCCTTACAAAATTTCCAAGCCCATACTAAATACAATGGTAAAGTTGTATCATTGAAAGCTTTCACAATAGCATTCATTAGAGCTGTGCTCCAATCCACTTCGATTTTATCCACAATCTTTCCTAGCAAAATATTCTTACGAGCGGCATGAGCTTTTAAGGCAGTTACTACTGCACTAAGAAAAATATGAATGTCATAGACTCTGTGATAGTTTGAAATAAAGTCGGCAATTGGAAGCACAACAGATCCGTTACCAGATAATACAAGAGCATAATATCGTACTTGACGATGGGTTCCTGGTGGGCGGGCAACAATTCTCCCAGTAGAGTCCAAATGCAAAAAATTTTTTTCTTTACCAAGTAATGAAAGAAGATGTTCGATTTGCGCCCCAGTGAATGAAATAACATAAAAAGGGTCAAGCCCTATATTTTGGATGTATCCAGGTGTCAATTTATGTGGCCATTCACCCCTCAACTTTTCTTTGAGTTTGATCAAGTGAAGGTAGAAATCTTTATCCAAATTTGCTGCTTTGTTATTTTCACTGGAAATCGTTTTCAGGATTTGTAAGTGTGGTGCATCATTGTGATTCCCTGCGTCTAAGGCTTCTTTTGGAGCAATTTCAGATAAATCGAGAAATAATTCGTGAGGTAGCTTCCCTTTGAGAGTTTTGCGTAACTCGTTACGTTTTGGTCCACGAATAAATCGTGCATTTATGTCGTCAGGATCGTGTTTTATGGGTTTGTATGTTTTAACCACCACATTGACATCGGTATACGGTGCTTTAATAGAATCTTCTGCTGTGATTATGAACTTATCAGTGCACAAGCGATTTTTGCACGATCCAATGGACCAAAAATAGGTTTTACGCTTCTTATCTGCTGATTTACATTTATTGTCTTTTGACTTGAAAACACACTCGGGGAGTACTTTTTCAAAATATTTATTGAACGCATCAACCCACCCAGGCTTCAATCTCCGAGTATTATTGACCCAAAACTCAGCCCAAAAATCTCTGGGTAAGACGATGTTGAAGATGAAAGGTCCCTGTTTTTGTTTGCCATAATCACAGTCCTTCGAAAAGTAGCTATTCAACTCCGTGATCTCTTCTTCCTTCGTATCTAGCTCGTGCCCGTGATTAATCAGTCCTCTGTCAAAGCCCTTTCCCATGATTTCGGTTTCGCCCTGAATTTCATCTGAATTACTCTCACTTTCAATAGAAATGCGATCTGGTTCGATATTTATTATCGGGGGCTCGTTCACAGAAGAAGAACCATGATCGAAACAAGCACGTTCAGAGTTTCTCGATTCGTGGATAATGAGATCATCTGTTAATTCATGAAACGCATCTGTCAGATCATCATCAAAGTCACTGAACTTGAGAGATTCATCGTCTACGCAGTCCTCGATCAGAACCTTGTAGTGCTTGGCCTTAATTCCCGGATTAGCTTCCACGTTCCGAATATCTTCGTTTTGAGATGAAGATAATCGACCGTTCGCCTAGGATAGGATGTTTACATGTTATTACATAAATGGAGGGGAATTAGGATGTCAAAAATACCTGTTGTGGAAAGCTGGGGAATAGCACATCTTTTTTTGGGGAAGGAATTGAGGAATCGAGATTATCATCGGCGGAATCTGGTACGAAGTCTGGTACAATGCACTGGGTTTCTTTGATGATTTTTACAGTTTCAAAGCCCATGGTCTCGATGATCTGTCAAGCCCAATAATCAACTCATATTTTTCTATTTTAGTATCTTTTATTCATAATGTGTAATTCATAATTAGTCGTGCTAAAAAAAGTTCATTGTGATTAACGAAATAAAAAAAATTTCATTCAAGTACAATTTCCTGACTTTACTCATTGTGGCTTGAATCAAGTCAAACCCCGACTCATTTCAAGTCGCTGCAGTTGGCTTGAATCAAGTCGAGAAAGAAAATTTCAAACTAGTTCAGCGAGTTGATTCAGATAGGGCCCGACTCATTTCAAATCAGGAGCGACTTGAGTCACGTAGGGTGCTGACTTGATTCAGGTATTTCTTGACTTTATTGTAGTCAAAAAAAGGAAATGACGTCCTTCGTCTTGAAAGAATCCAATTGCCAACAAGTGGCAAGTGGAAGATTCGGATTGATCTAGCCTCAGTCATCCTACTCAAAATTACAGGGAGACTGAGGAAAAAGTACCCTTTGGTTTCCATAGCCCGCGCTCAGCCCCAATGGTGGAGGCATACGAGTCAGAAATTGCCGAAGGATACCCTTTCCTCAGTTCAATTGTTGGCATTTTATCTCCTTGAACCAAACAATTTTCTGTACTTTTAAAGGTAGTTGATATACAATTCATGATTACCCCAGATTTTCCCACGTCTATCAACTTGGAAATAACTCCGCTGATATGACTATCCATTGGTACTTTATCAAGAACTATAGTTCTTGATTCAATTCATAACCACGTGGACAAGAACTTTCTTCATACAATTCCTTATGCTGTGACCAAGAATTACCTCGATTCAAGTTGTTACTCCGTCTGGGTGGATATTTCATTTCTAACTCATTATGACATGGGGGAAAATTATTGTCGTTTGAATATTTACCACGAGGAAAATAATCGCCTTGATTGGACGAATCGTCCAGAGTGGAATTCTGATTCACCTCTGTCGAAGGACAAGAATTTTTGTTAAAGTCGTCATTATGTGGGAAAGCTTTCGATTTGAAGAACTCTGTAAATTGTGAAGAAGAGTTGACTCCACTAGAATACAAAATTTGTGAAAGAATGTTATCTTCATAGAATTCATCATCACATGTGACAGGAACGTCTTGGGCAGACTGTTTATCGTTCAACAGGAAATCAGGGGGATTGGATATTTGATCATGATGTAAAACAGAATTCCCTGGTTTGAGCTGATCGGATGTCAAGGCTGCATCTTCACTGGATTTGTGACATGGCGAGAGTGCGTCTTTCTCACGGGTTTTTTTAATCCGCGACTGAAAATCAAATGCCGTCGCCTCATCTGTCAGTAATGAATTTTTAACGGGCTCTTCATTTGACTTGACAGAGTTATTCACATTCAACGCATAATCTTGTGGAGATTTTTCCTTCTTATCGAAGTCTATACATCTACTTTTGCTCGCGTTCAGAATCGATTTAATTGATGAGGAATTGCTATGAAATGCCCACCAACACTTGGACAAATTCTTCAAGGCGTTTAGTGTTTTATCGCTATACCCAGGGAAAATTTGTCTCAAAATATCTGTTAATGCGCCATTTTTTTTCCTATAATTCTGCGTGAAAATCCAGTGAATCAATAAGTCCATATTCTCCAATACTCTATCCCAATACAGTGCAATAATAGCATCGGCTATTTGTTGATATGTAACCTCTACCATTCTGTCAAGGCAATGACCTATTTGAAAAAAAAAACATTTACGTTGAGGTGGTACTAGATCTCTGGATCAACTGAATCGTTCAGTATTCGAGCGTTCAATGTTCGTACACATTTACATAGCTATTTTGAAATAAATACCTCATTACAGAGGGTACAAAGCCTTTTCCCACCCGAAAAAATGGCCGTGTCTAAATCCTCCATTGAATGAGTCACGCGATCAACTACACGGGGTTAAATCCATGCGGTTAATTCCACGCAGTGAAGTCCACGTGGTGAACTATTGTACATAATTGAGCTATCATACAATCTATTAGTATATGACTTATCTTATTATCAGAAAATAAACAAAATCACACGGAGAAAAAACCTCAGTAAAAATTATGTGGAAAGTCACATGAAATTACCTACGTTTCAGAATGTAATTTTTACCGAACTTTCTGGGTAATTTCCCTTCATTTTCTCTGTGTGTAGAATATCATCCCAGAGTTTCAAGTACTTGGCCTCTGGAATTCCAGTTTCTTCTATTCATAGGAAAAAAGGGGTAGAAGTGACAGCAGAACTCAATTCAATTGAGAGACATGACCACTAAATAATTACTCGTAGAAATTATGAGACATGAGACAATCGAAACAATACTCAGGATTTGAACGCGGATGGGTATCGAAGCTCAGGACCTATTACTTTTCGGATGAATACACTGTCACTTACCTACACTGAGGACAATGGTTCATTTGAATCTAATAAAGTATATTTGACTTGAATATATCATTCTTTTGATTCAAAAAAATTATTTATTCGATTCAAATTAACAATTTTTCAGGGTTTACCGAAACACCGTTGTACATCAGTCTCTCCGATTTACTCATGTCCCATCAACAGCCAAATCGTTAGTAACTTACAAATTTCACTAAATAATTATTATACCCCAATGAAATTTGATGTCATGATTGCACTTACCGTCTTCTAGGATTCTTGTACTACTTCTTTCTATCTTGTCCTATCTGTTCTTTCACTCTCAACTGAAGTGATATGATCACCAGATAAAGATTATCCACAGGGATATCATCCATCTGTCTCACGCGAGAGTATTCAAGATAATGATGGAAAACAATCGCATCGCTTAGCTTGTTAAATGGTACATATAGTAACCGCGACAAAAACAAATAAGGATCGCCATCAAAAACAAAAGATCACGAATTCTGCGTCATGAGGATGGGGATTGATCAGCGGGTGTCCGGAGGCTATGAAAAAAAAACCTAAAATATTTCCAGATTCTACCATCACATCTTAATTTGTGATTTTGAGCGTATACACAGTTGAACTTTCCACAGAAGACGATTTTTATTACAACTCGTTGAAAAAAAAGGTTCCTGGGTGTCTAAAGATTGAGAGAAAAAATTTGAAAAAAAAGTGACGTAAATTTTTTTTTTTAATTTCTAAATTTTTTTATAAATTTCTGTTTTAATGAAAAAATTAATTTTTCAGAGGATACGGAATTGGCTGTTTTTAACGGGGTGATTTTTATTTTTTCGAGTCCTTAAGAAAATTAGATCCCCTTTCAGAGGGGTAGTAATTGATGGAAGGGTGTCTAGAGAGTATCAGGGGAAAGTTTGAAGGTTTAAAAAATTTCTGTCTTATGGAAACAGCAGGTTTTTATAGAATACGAAATGAGACGTGTTTCACGCGAAATTTTATTTTTTACGTCATCGAAAAATTAGATTCCCTTTCAGAGGGGTGGCAATCGATAGGAGGTTGTCTAGCGAGTATCGGAGAAAAGTTTGAGATTTTTAAAAAATTTCTGTCCCATAAAAAAATTAAATTTTCAGAGGATACGGAATTGGCTGTTTTTAACGGGGTGATTTTTATTTTTTCAAGTCCCTAAGAAAATTAGATCCCCTTTCAGAGGGGTGGAAATCGATGGGAAGGTGTCTAGAGAGTATCAGGGAAAAGTTTGAGATTTTTAAAAAAATTCTGTCCCATAAAAAAATTAAATTTACAGAGGATACGGAATTGGCTGTTTTTAACGGGGTGATTTTTATTTTTTCAAGTCCCTAAGAAAATTAGATCCCTTTTCAGAGGGGTGGAAATCGATGGGAGGGTGTCTAGAGAGTATCAGAAAAAAGTTTGAGATTTTTAAAAAATTTCTGTCCCATAAAAAAATTAAATTTTCAGAGGATACGGAATTGGCTGTTTTTAACGGGGTGATTTTTATTTTTTCAAGTCCTTAAGAAAATTAGATCCCCTTTCATAGGGGTGGAAATCGATGGGAGGGTGTCTAGAGAGTATCAGGGAAAAGTTTGAGATTTTTTAAAAAATTCTGTCTTATGGAAATAGCAAGTTTCTATAGGATACGAAATTAGACGTGTTCCACGCGAAATTTTTTTTTTTACGTCATCGAAAAATTAGATCATTATCGATAGGGGTGGCAATCAACTAGGGTTGTTTCAAGGTATCGATGAAAAAAAAATTGCAAATTTAAAAAATTTCCCTCATAGGGAAAACTGCATTTTGGAGAGAAGTGAATTTAAGCCCTTTCCCCAATGCAAAACTACATTTTGCTCGATGAGATTTTTTACGATGAGATTACTATTTTTAAAAAAATTCCGAATTTTCTATTTTTCGGTGGACAGTCCCTTCAAAAAGTTTCAATTTTGACATTTGGAGGATAGGAGGCCAGTTTCACCGTCATGTCTAATGACCCTCCCAATTATTATTAAACAATTGATTATTTATTTATGAAATAAATAAGTGCCTCTGTGTTGTGCTCTGGGATGAGAGGCAATCCCAGAGGTGATCCCAGAGGGTCAATTTCAGTTAAATTCCCCCCCCGCCCCCTCCCAACCCACGAATATAAATATGCTCTAAAAATCATCTAGACAATGCCTAATGACACCCCCAATTATTATTAAACAATTAATAATTTATTTATTGAATAAATTAATACCTCTGGGATGTGCTCTGGGACGGGACGTCATCCCAGAGGCAATCCCAGAGGGTTAAAATGATTCTGCCCCCCCCCCCCCCGGCTATGAATATAGTCCAAAAATCATTTAGACAACGTCTAATGACCCCCGCAATTGTTATTAATTAATCAATAAATAATTGAATAGTTTAAGTGATCATTTTCATAATATTCAACGATCTCTATATAGATATATCAATAATAAATGAATTGAAGTCGATTTTATTAAAGAGAATAACCAGCTCTGGGTTCAATCTCATTCCCCTCTGGGAAGGAGGAAACTTCTCGTAATGGAAATATCTATGGGATGCTCTGGGACTGATCCATCAGGGCACGGGACCTCCCTGAACATTTCGCAATCGGAAATGTGCAATATTGCTAATGTTAAAGAATTTTTGATAATTTTTTTCGTCAACCGTACTTCAAATACACGTAGCCGCCAGAGCCTACAGTCCCTACGAAAAACAACTCAGTGGCGGCTAGTTTCAGCCTTATATTCATTAATTCTTCATACTGTGTCATACTCTATTTCTAGAACGACTGAGGCGGCTGCAGATTGAGACAAAATTAAAAATTGCTGCATCGAACAGAGGTCTTTCCATTACTCGCCCAACTGAAAATAAATATTTAATTCGCCAAGATATTCTCAACAAAATTTGGGAGTTGTATCAGGCGAATATATTTGACGAGATGAAATTATTAAATGCCTCAAGTCACTTCATCCGATGTCAACAATTTTATAAATATACAAACATATGAAGATATTGGTCAGCAAATTTCCCTTATCCTTTATTTATTAATCACTAAACATGTCGGTCCCCTTTATTTTATGCATAATATTGTTTATTGTTTCTCTTTTTTTAGTACGATTATTTCCCGATCTGCATCGTTATAATATTGAGAAACAAGGGGCATTGGTAAACGGTATACCAACTGTAACAACCAAGTATCATTTAATATTTTGTATTATGTAAGTGTCATTCTAATAACTCTTTGAATAAATATAATTTCATTTTCTTTGCAGCACATATATTACATAGAGTTGGCTGTGTTTCATGCAATGTCAAATTTATTGCAAACAACTTATGCCCAGAATGTTTGGCATGGTACTCTTGCAGTAATTGCATTGCAAAGAATCTGGAGGTTGCGAGGAATCTCGATGCATTGGTAATGTGCAACAGTTGTCACACAGCTCCCATGGAATTTTTAAAAATCGATGTGGATATAGAACTTTAAAATTTATTTGCCAGATTACCAATAATTACGATGCAAATTTCTTCAAATTCATTACGAATTCTAAGAATAATAATGTTTGGAATTTCCATTTAAAAAGGGGAATAATTGGACGAAAATCAATCAGTCTTAAACCAGCTCAATCAACAAATATTAATTATTATTCAAATTTTATAATCAGTTTTTAATCTCTGAAAAAATAGGAGAATTTCTTTTAATTTTTGTTTTCCTCTATATTTCTTGGAAATTGATAAAAATAATAGTTAAATTTCTCATTTTAATAATTGTAAAAATATTTCATTAATAGATTATTGTAAAAAAATATGTCCCAAAAATCAATTCTTAATAATCTAAAATCCTGTTTGTGGATAGATTATTTCCTGATAAATTTTATTATTGATAAATTCAACGAAATTTATGATTGTGCTTTAATTTGGATTATTTAAAAGAAAATTCATTTTAAAATCTTGGAATTTACTTAAATTAAAAGTCAATTAAAAATTAAATTCATTTATTTCGAGTCAAAATATTTGATTATTATAAATTGTGTTGACTCTGAAAAATTCTGACGAGCAAAAATTGGAGAAATACCAAACTTATGAGAGGATAATTCAATAAAAATTAATATTTTATATAGAATTCTTTAAATAATCCAAATAGATTTCAATTTCACTTATCCATTTAATTACTATGACAATAATTTTTAAATAATCTATCCAAGTAATTGGTAAATTACTGTTGTTAACTTTAATTTATTGTGGTTTTCCCAAACTATTTCCGAGGGGAAGGCTTAAAAAGGTAATCAACAAATACATAATAAATTATTAATTATATTTTTTGACTGTATAAATTTAATTAAAGAAGGCCAAAATATATTTTATCTCCAATTAAACACATCATATTTTGTGGAGCTTATCACAAAGGTATAAGTCTACGAAATCATGACATAATACATTCTGTTAGAAATCTTACCCAAAATTGAGGGTTCTACGGTCCGTACCGACGGCCATATTCAAATTTAAGCCGAGCATCACCGAATCTCTCCGAGGGGGCCATTGTGCCTCTAATTTTTCAGTTAGTACTTAGCATCTCAACGTATCGTATCGTATCGTTATTATCATTGAAATTCATCTTTAGTGTTTTATTATCAGTAAATTCACCCGGAAAATTAGCAAATCAACTCAGTGAACTTTATCGAACATTATCAGTGAACTACATCGAACGTTATCAGTGAACTTTATCAGTGAAATTTATCTAATCTGTACATCAACTTATTTATTGTGTTAAATATATATTGACTTGGCTTCGGCCTAAAATTCTCTGTGTTCACATTGTGTTTCCTCTAAAAACTTTTCCTCCACCCACCTCTCGACCACCCTGATCCTCACCGAAAATCACCCACATTTTTAACATTGGTCCTTCGAGCCGGATTTGAGAGGTCAACAAGTGGTGTAGTGAATTGTGAGTTAACATTTGTGCATTGGATAATCAACGTGAGAGTGCATCGGACAGTTATCGTGAGTGAGAACTTAGTGAATAAATTCAGGGGAAAATCAACATTAATTGACTTGGGTGCGTGAGTGCAATAAACATTTATCGCGTGTGAATAAATAATCCACGTGTTGGGGACGCAAAAGTGCCACGCCTTAATTCGGGGTTGTCAAGGGTAAGCCCACGGACAGTTAGCAGCAAAACCCTATTGTGAATATTTGGTGCTGTGATTCCGGGAATTGTTTACATTTCGCCGGATCACTTATAAATCACGTGCACAGTCGGCTTAAGGCACGTGCACAGTATCGGAGATCAACGAGAAAATCATCGGAAGTGTTCGGACGACGTCGTGTAAGTCGCCAGTGTACTGCCTCTGACTATACGGCGCGTTACCAGGTCACTCACCGCACACAGCTGAGAGTGTATCCCCCTCTCTCTGTCGCGCTAGTGCTGTCTCACTCGCACTCGCACTATCAACGGGACACTCACCATGAAGGGCAAATCAACGAGGAGAACATCGGAGTCTTCTCAATTGAGGATATTGAGGCACATCAACGTGTAGTGGACACATTTTGAGAGAGTGTCCCTACCTATCATGAGAAGGTCCTTCAGGAGGTTACCAAGGAGTTGGACAACATCGTCTACGACAATCAATTATGGAAAGCAGTCTCCAAGAATATTTGGAACCCATGAGTATCAACAGACACGAATATCGTCAATCATCTTCAGGAGCGGTCTGTTAGACCAATTAAAACGGTTCTGGATCGAGTAGGAACCATCACCATCAACATCATTCGGAGAATCAACATCGACAGTTAACAATGGGAAGTCATCTACAAGAACATCAACCCCAGCACATCATCAAGGTAGTCATCGAAAGCAGCAAGCACTGGGTCACGAAACCAGTGAAATCAATAGCGGTCAACTCTTGACCTTGAAATTATCATCGAAATTCAACAGCAAGAAATCAGTCAGCAGATCATCTGGTCCATCATCGAACATCAACACAACATCTCAATTGAAACCATCTCTTTTTGGAATCATCTCATTGCAATAGTCAACGGAACTCAACTTGAAAACAATCCACAATCAGAACTGTACCACGTTGATCATATTGGAGATCAACGACAATCAGAAACGTACCAACTGGATTCCAATGACCATACAATTGAATGGCCAGTTGGAGATCATCGACAATCAGGAAAATACCAGGTCAATCATCATGGAGATCATCGTCAATCAGACACTTACAACGTCGGTCGACGAGAGTAATTTCATGTCAACGCATTCAGTAGCCTTCAACATGGATAAGTGTCAAAGCGACACTCCGAATCAACAGTCTACCTCACCTTCAACTTTTGAACCATCTACGTATTCATAAGGAACTTTCAACAACACAGATAATTACCAGTGAGAGTCCTCACTAATATCATCGAGAATCACCATCAGAAAGAACCATCCTCAACGGTAGAGATAGCTGAAGGGTCAGCTGATCTCGAGGTCAATCAACAGGGAACATCATCATCGGCATTACAATTTGGGAGCATGCATGACGTCGTCATTTGCCTTACAACCAAAGGGCGATCCAGCTGTTCAGCTCAACATCAGTGCCACACAACATGGGAAAACTGACGGCAATGAGAACCGTTCAATCGTAACTCAACAGTGATCAGCAGCGTCGAGGTATTCAACAGTTGCTCCACGGGAAAAAAAAATGTAACCTTTCAAGATCATCGAGTAATTGGGTTTCATCAGACTCATCATCATCTTATTAGAATTCTCAATCATTATCTGAATTCTATTTCATCGGACCGACACCTTTGACATGTACTAATGTCATTGGAGGCAGCTACATCGAGCTCCAACTGTTATGGATTTTATCTTCATGTGAAATCAACGCCAGTCAACGTCATGGTCATTCAAACCAGTTGACATCATCTTAATCGAAACTCTACATTTGAAACTCTATAATCCAAATTCATCGTCAAGAATCTCAACACAATCGATACTCACCTTCAATTCAAATGACATTCAACAATTGAGTGGTGAAGCCCTCAATTATTTGATCGACCATCAACATGAAGGAATTCAACTTCAATCGCTAGTAATCAACTTAATTAGCTAGTAATCTTCACGATCTTCAACATTTGATAATCTACAATCGAACTTCAACTTGATCGAATCCAACATTCATTCGACTACATCATCAGAAGTTGGTAACATCTTTGTGTGTCACTCTTGACTGGAAGAACTCATGACTCCTTCAGTTCGGGGTGAGTGCAGGGTGGAGCCATGCTTCGAGGCAATCATCATTGGGAGTTGGTCACATCTTTGGATCTCATGCTCGACTGATAGAATTCATGACTCTTTTAGCTCGAGGTGAACCCTGAGTAGACCAAGCCATACCTCAGGAACATCAACATCTGAGTGGACTTGACTGGAAAATATTGCAGTCCACATCACCAGAATCAACAGAATAATCACCTAATTGTTGAGACACTCATCAGCTCGACTCTAGTTAAGTGCACTGACTAGAACTCGGGGTCATCAACACAGTCATCACCTTCTGTTGCGACAGAAAAGGGGAGTTATGAGTCTGGGAAGACTCTTCACCAATCAATATCACCGAACTCGACGGCGACTGGGAGAATTTACGTCTCTCTCGACTCACCCGAGAGTTTAAGGGGAATTTGAGCGACATCATCACTTGGGACTTGACACAGGCATTATTGGAATGTCTCGACAGATCAAGCTTCACCAAACTATTGGAATCGTCAACGAATTCTGTGGATGGATGAGAAAATCCTCATTACCCATCAACTCACCACAGTAATCTACAGCACAACATGCGCATTGGGGCTATCAACAGGGGTACTTCATCGGCAAATCAACCAAGAAATAATTTATTAATCGGTTCCTGAATGGCGGGCGGCATTCACCTTCAGAAATGCCGCAGTAAATCACCACAACTTTATAATCATCTGGGTACATCAACGGAGAATTCATCTCTTGGGAATACGATTCATCGACAGTGAAAGTGTTGGGGCTGCATGGGCAGCCTCAGGTAGACACTTTGCACTACCAGTCTGAGACTCTCAACTGAGCAACATCACCGGGTGTATCTACAACCCATGGGGGTTAAATGGGAAAGTAATCATCAGAGAAAGATACTCGGAGAGCTGTGGCTATCCAAGGTCAGTTGGAAAAACTCATGTCCTTGGAGCGCAGTAAATCTTGGCAAATCATCAGGGAAGAACGTCAACAGCTCAACAAATTGGCAATTTCACAGAGCCTCACCTCACCTAGCAAGCCTCATGTCTACACTTGCATGACTTGCTGTCGCATCGGATTCTTCATCGACATCGCAGCACCTCAACTTATCTCAAGGTCGTATTCAACATGGACAGTTGTTCTGGGTAGTGTCAAATCCAGAGTAACTCGCTTACGAAAGATCACCAATCCCCGATCAGGACGATTGGGGGAAATGTTCGTTATAGAACACTGGAAACATGAAAATTTATCTCGGAAGGATATCAGTAGCAATCACGTACATCATCAGGCACTCAGCACTGACTTGAGAGGAATTTACGACTCCTCTGAGCCAGTTTGAGGTGACCTCCAACTCACCAACTATCTCTGTCCAATCATCAATCAACTGGGGCACCCACCAATATCGACTATGGGTCAAGTCTTCATCGGGAACAATATCAGATTGTTCATGAGTCATCAACATTGGGATTTAACTTGGCTAGACAGAGCCATTGAGAGAACATCATCGGAGCCACATTTTGGGTATCGATGGCCAACAGCGGGGCTGCCATCGACTTCACCAACGAAGCTGGGGAAGCAGAGAACAACTGGACCGAGAGTTAAGTATCATTTTCCGTTATTTATCAATCTTGGAAATGATATGGCGCTCATCCATTGTTCTCTCCAGGCCATTTTTATCGAACTTATCGAGTCTACTGTCGACTGGGAAAATTTACGCCTTTTCCATGTCGAGGCTGAGCTCAAGGAACGGCAACACGGAGGAACATTACCAGATAATCACTGAATGGCTACCTTTACTCCATTTGTCGATGGAGATGGAATTTTACGCCTTGGT
This sequence comes from Coelinius sp. EB29, assembly GCA_035578325.1. Taxonomy (NCBI): domain Eukaryota; kingdom Metazoa; phylum Arthropoda; class Insecta; order Hymenoptera; family Braconidae; genus Coelinius; species Coelinius sp. EB29. The sequence goes on from JAOZGT010000006.1 coordinate 3,167,845, forward strand.
GGCAGATTGAAGAATACCACCTTGGATCCTGATGAAATTCACCCGACAATCTTGCCCAGATACTCAACATTATCATCATTGGTTATTGCAGATGCTCATCAACGCAGTCTGCACGGGGGAACTCAACTTACATTGGCTCATATCCGACAAAAATATTGGATTATCGGAGGACGAGCTCCAGTCACCTCACACATCAGGAAGTGTGTAATCTGTGCAAGGTATCGAGCAGAGAGGGCTCAACAACTTATGGGGCAGCTGCCAGCTCGACGAGTGACACCTGCCAGGCCATTTCTCCATTCTGGGGTAGATTTTGCAGGGCCATTTAATCTACTCAGATGGAGAGGATCAGGAGCAAATGCCAGGATGTATAAGGGTTACATCAGTGTGTTTGTATGCATGGTGACATCAGCAGTTCACCTGGAGGTGGTGACTAATCTCTCGGCCGAGGGATTCATCGCAGCCTTCAAGAGATTCACCGGGAGACGTGGCAAATGTGCTACCATGTCTAGTGACAGAGGATTGAATTTTATCGGTGCTTTATCAACGAGAATTGAGGGAATTATTTGACAGGGCGTCAAGTGAATCCGAGAAAATCAACGCATTACTCACGTCAGATGGAGTTAAATGGAAACTCATCCCCCCACATTCTCCACATATGGGTGGAAAGTGGGAAGCAGCAGTGAAATCTGTGAAATATCACCTACATCGAGCCATCGGATCCTCAACTCTGACTTACGAAGAACTTACAACTCTTCTGAGCCAGATTGAGGCGGTCCTCAACTCCAGACCTCTGTGCCCACTCACCAACGATCCAGAAGACACATCAGCCTTGACACCAGGGCACTTTCTCATCGGTGACAGCCTGACAGCTGTGCCCGAACCATCACTGTTGCAACTCAACTTGGGAAGATTGGATCGATGGCAACTCATCACCAGAAAATTTCAATATTTCTGGGATCGATGGTCAAAGGAATGCCTCCATCGATATCAAGCCATTTATCGATGGCGTCAACCAGGTCAGAATCTCGAACCAGGGGCCCTGGTTCTCATCACTGATGAGGTGCTACCTCCATCAAAGTGGCCACTCGCTAGAGTCATCGCAATTCACCCAGGAAGAGACGAGCTCACCCGAGTCGTTGACCTGAGAGTTGCTAATCCAGAGGGTAGTAGAGCTGCCCACCGCATCACCTCACGAGCAGTGCATCGGCTGGTGCCACTGCCTATCGACGCTGACTGGCTTGAGGGTCAGCCAGAAATTCAACCACCAGGAGGACAATCACCAGGAAACGCTTCGTCATCAGGGGATGACGAGGGCGGGCGGAATGTTAGAAATCTTACCCAAAATTGAGGGTTCTACGGTCCGTACCGACGGCCATATTCAAATTTAAGCCGAGCATCACCGAATCTCTCCGAGGGGGCCATTGTGCCTCTAATTTTTCAGTTAGTACTTAGCATCTCAACGTATCGTATCGTATCGTTATTATCATTGAAATTCATCTTTAGTGTTTTATTATCAGTAAATTCACCCGGAAAATTAGCAAATCAACTCAGTGAACTTTATCGAACATTATCAGTGAACTACATCGAACGTTATCAGTGAACTTTATCAGTGAAATTTATCTAATCTGTACATCAACTTATTTATTGTGTTAAATATATATTGACTTGGCTTCGGCCTAAAATTCTCTGTGTTCACATTGTGTTTCCTCTAAAAACTTTTCCTCCACCCACCTCTCGACCACCCTGATCCTCACCGAAAATCACCCACATTTTTAACACATTCTATTAAATATTTCTGTCAAGAAATAATGATAATTATTTTTATTAAAACCGCTCTGCTAAAAAGAATATTTTTTTCTCTTTATCCATCATGACTTTAGAAACAATCTTTTCTCTTCAATAATTCATTAAAACGCTGCTCTATAGGCGCCACAAGACGGACACGGTCATGTATACTACAACTGGCGAAAGCGATACATTATCGGTAAGGTAGAAAAATATTTTAGATGATGGTAAGCCCCGTCGATGGGTTATCGGTCAATTAAACGCAACTGGGAAATGGGTGAACTGGGAAATGGTCAAACGGAGAAAATGGCGTTCAACCTAAAGGCTATTCCAAACTTTCGACATTCCCATATTTAATCATTCTGGTATTTCCTATCCCTGATTTTTCTATTTATCGGGTATTACTGATTACTTATTTTTACTCATTCTGATCAAGAGCCTTTCCAAGAATTGACAAATCCAAAAGTTCATCCATATTGGAATTACTCCAACTTATTTTTGCCTGTCCCGGGAAATTATCCAACAAGTCATTATATTCTTCTGATTTAAAGTAATACTAGTTTTTCGAAAAACTAAAGTTTATATCATCCTTAACAAATACATATTCTTATCTTTTTCTTTTCCAAATTTTATATTATTCCTATCAAGAGTTAATCTGACATTATCCCTTTCCTATTATTTAAACGACCTGAAATTTCATAGTTCTTTGATTTCCGCATCCTTATTTACTAGACTCTAGGGAATTCGACGTTCAAGTATTACCGTCCATCCAATCATTCAGCATTAGGACCACTGACCTCAAGCCTTCAGAACGGGCGCTCGTACAGAGCGGAACATAGAGATGACTGGCGAGTTATCGGAAGGCGTCACGTCGCATCGAGCGGGGAGGCGAGCAGCGGGAGATGCTCCTGCATCTCCCGAGTAGAGAATAGCGCTGGTTTCCGGTCGCGTGGAGTGCTACGTGGCCGGGCTTTGGATCTTCCGGCGAAACAATTGGGTGTTGGAGTGGACGTGTAGGTCGGGAGTTAACAGGGTCTCTGGCTGGGCCTTCGTCGCATTCGCCTCCCAGTCAAAGTAGCTGAGGGAATCTGACTCGCGATGATATTGCTGTTACCGGATGTGGAGGGAAAACCGCGTGAGTGTGTAGATCGGGAGTTAACAGTGTCTCTGGCAGGGTCTTCGCTACACGTGCCTTCACATTCCGGGCCCCGAGGGGTTAGAAGGATTCGCAAATCGGTCAAGGCCACTCGCCGTTAGCGATAACGCCGAGTGCGAAAGTCGGCTGATCGGGTAGAAATAACCCAGAGGCGAAGTACACGAGACTATGAGTCGGTTGAGAGAAGAATTCTCTCCGTATTCGCCGTCGGGGACGTGAAAACAGCCTCGATGAGCGAGCGGAAGCACTCCTAACATGGTGGACCTCGCCCCTCTACCGTGAAATACTGATGCTAGCGTGGCATCCGTGGGTCCCGTCCACGAGAAGTCCTCCAGGTGACGAGTTTTCCCTGGAGGCCGGTTTAGTTAGGTTTTCCGGATAAAATCTAGCTGGCGCCCAAATCGTAGCGATATGAGGAATGGGTAAAGAGTAGTTTGGGATTATTTCCCCGGTGAAAAACTGGAGAAAAATCCCTTACAACCTATCGATTCTCTGTTTCACTTACGAATTTCTCCAAATTGTAGAATTGTGTGTGGTGCCGGGATATGTGTCAATTGATGTTATTCGAAGTTTGTCGTCACAAGTGACTTACGCGTTGATGGAAAATAGTATCGATTATAATTAAGATAATTTCATTTTTCTACATGAGGCCTTCTCATTGTAATGTGAGTGCAATCAATCGCACCAATTACTCCGCAATTCCAATGTGTCCTTCAAACCTATAGTTCCAGTCTTGATTGTAATATCTATGTATAAATTAATGTTGAAGAGACAGTAAAATTCTTACGCTTCAGATATTCGCTGTAATCCTTGAGGATCAACAGGAAATTTCACCCAATCGTTTTGCAATATTAGAATTGCAAGAGTGACGTTGTTCATTATTTTACTCATGATACTCTGTGAACAACAGGTATATGAAAAGTCGCCGATGCTCTCTTGAAAGGATCCAGTTCCATAGAATCTTAGGGTACTCAAAATCTGAAAAAAATATGGTTATTAAAATTCATCCCTTTTATGTCGCCTCAAGTCTGCAATTCTGATGATTCTTTTTTCGTCTTCGTTCTCCTCGTCTGCTAAAATAGCTGCAAGTCCAAACACTCCCACAACATTCATTGTTTTTTTAAATTGATTTGATCAACTTGATATTAATAAATATATGCTCTGTCCTCTGATGAACTGTCACTTTTAAAAATACACGCAACGTTAAATACGAAAGTGTAGGGGAAATACTTTATTGAGATTTCCGTCACGGTTAGCCCCCTTCAGGCAAAAAGATTTATCTCACCAAAATGCCCTAGAGATCCCACCCCGGGTAAAGCATCGTCAATCATTGGAGGGTAGGTAAAGCAGATTCCAGAACAGTTACCGACCGGATCCGTTTGTTCTGCAATCTGCCCAGCAGAGAACTTATCAACCGCTTTAGTGGTTGATAATAAGAAGGATTTGATAGTAAAAGTCTTAAAAATAAAGATATCGATGAATATTCAAGAATGGCTTTTGAAGAAAGACTTTTTCCCAAGTATATGAAGATATGACTGGTTGTTTATATTTACTGGTGAGTTATATCAAAGAAAATGATGAATAAACATCAAAAATAAAGAAATTTTTTAATATTACAAAATCAGTTTTTATAATTTTAGGTTTATCTCGTTAATGAGTAGGTTTAGAGAAAAATGTCAGAAGACCTTTTTTGTAGACAATTGAATTTCCAACAAAAAATATATCTTGACATTTTTCTCTAAAACTACTCATTAACGATATAACTCAGTATTTAACACTTTTTCATTTCTAGGGTCATTTCCATATTGACAGTTTTTGTAAATAAAGCTCTACTTTCAAGTAAATAAATACATTTAGATGCACCACTATTTGTCATGTGGTTTCAATGTATTGTGAGCACAACAATTTGTTTCTCACTCAGCAAATTGTCGATATTATTGCCGATAAAGGAAATCCTTATACCAAAAAAAACATGAGGAAGGTGCAGTATTAATTGATGAATTTTATATGATAATGAAAATTGATCTTTTAAGTTGAGTTAAAATTATTATTCAGGTTTTTCCACTGTAAATTTTATTCACACTGATGATAGCTAGTAATAATTTATGTCTACAATACGTTGGTGTTGCTTTTTATTACCTTGGAAGATCATTAACAACAGTATTCAATTTTATTTTTACGTACCTGATTCTTGGTGAGTATATTTTCTTTAAAATCAAATTATCTCGATAACGAGTGATTTTAGATGAAAATTTCAGAAGATCTTTTTTGTAGATCACAAAATTCTCTACAAAAAATATCTCTTGATATTTTCCTCTAAACTCACTCACTCCGGAGATAATCAAACATTTAAAAACCGAAAAAAAAATTTGTAATAATTTCCATATTAATCAATCAAATGAATTAAGACAGGTCAGAAGACGTCATTTGGGTGTTATAATGTGTTGCATAATAATAGTAAGAGGATTTTGGCTTGGTGTAGACCAAGAGAATGTAGATGGATCCCTATTAATAGCTGAAACAGTTTATGGAGTTTTGGGATCTCTTAGTCTATAGTATTTTTTTTTATCTTTATACTCCATTCACACGAAACGAATACTTCCACTAGTTGATCAAGAAATTTGGCTGTCATCCTACTACAATAATGCCTACAGTATATTCCTATTTTTTTGTCTGATGTCGTTCAATAGTGAATACAGTGTTATTTATAATTACGAGAAATTAGATGAAATTGGTTTTTTTGGTTTGCAATGACAATTGGAGGAATTTGTGATTTTGCCATTGGATATGCAACAGCTTCACAAATTCAAGTGACTTCTCCATTGACTCATAACAACAGTGGAACAGCTAAAGCATGTGCTCAGATTGTTTTAGCTAGTTATTGGTACAATGAGTGGAGGCAAATTTTATGGTGGACGAGCATTTTTATAATTTTTGGGGCATCAGCCATGTATGTAAGACTCAAACAAATTAATATTGAGAGGAGTCACAGATTAGACAAGAATTTACTCCAGGAAAAAGCTTGATTTGCTTGAAATCAGTGGATAGGTTTTGTTATTTGAGCTTTTCCAAGGGAATGAACGGTTTTAGAAGAAAATGTCAGAAAAGCTTTTTTGTAGAGGAGGAAATTCACTGCAAAAAAGGTCTCTTGATAAATTTTGATAAACCTCTTGGTTTAGGAGATATTTGGGAAATTATTGGAAGATGTTCTCTAAGAATCTAGGAAAATACAATTTTTAATTTTTGTTAATTGTTGATTAATCTGGAGAACAAGGAATTTTAGGGAAAAATATCAGAAGACCTTTTTTGTAGCTGATTAAATTTACTACAAATAATGTCTCCTGACATTTCCATTTAAATCCACTTGTTTGCGAGATAATTCAATGTTTAATGACGTGTGCAATATATAATGGTTTGTAATATTTGATAAAAAAATAGACTTGTAATGAATAAATTGTTTAAATAGTCATTTTATTAGACAATCCTATCATCTAACTCTTCATACATATTTAAATTAATAATGATAATCACTGATTCGTGGCTAAATTCCTTGCAAAAGCTCTTGTGCTTGTCTTTTACCTCCTCAACACTATTTTGATACCCAAATAGTAATCATCAATTATCTCGACAACTAGAGATTTTAGAAGAAAATATCAAAAGACTTTTTTCGTAGAGAATAAAATTCCCCACAAAAAAGGTCTCTTGATAAATATCTGTAAGCACCTTTATTCAAGAGATATTAGTAAAATAAACCCCGAAATTATTTCCAATTTCTCTAGAAGAACGGAATTAATCATTTTTGACTTTTTTTTCTAATTATCTATTTATCTTAGAAACGAGTAACTCTATCAAAAAATGTCAATAGACTTTTTTTGTAGGTAATGAAATTCTCCACAAAAAATGTCTTTTGACATTTTCCTCTAAACCCACTCATTCTCGAGATAATTCAATATTTAAGATGTGAAAAATTGACTGATTCTGTTATTTTCATCTCACCGCTTAATCAGATGTTCTTAAAGTAATTAGCATAATTATCATTCTCATGATCACTCGATGTGAGTGAGAGATCTCTAGTATTGCATGGAATAGTGGCAATTGTCAATCTTTGAAGAGTAAATCCATGGTAATCCATGGTAATATTAGGGGAGAACCGGGCAAAGTGAAATAACAGCAATTTTGCATTGTTTTTTAGCTTTTTTTTATCGCACTCAACATCGTTCCGACTAGTCTCTGATGCAGGCTACACAACTACGGGCTAAAAAAGTTCAAATTCAGGGTCCTTATGGCCATTTTAAACCCTTATTTCACTTTGCCCGATTTTCCTCTATAATAATGATGAAAAAATTTAGATCGGGCCGTCTCCGCGTACATCGACCCTGCAGAAAACGGCATGGGTATTACAAAAAGAGCATCTCTTCTCGGGCCCAAAGCGAGCTTGCCACATCAATCCACACTCATTACAAACAACCAGGTGATTGCATGGCGTGGCCATGAGGTCCACATTTCTTTCCATACAAATATGACAAGTCCATTCATAATCACCATCTGCAGGAAAAAAATTAAATTAGTTATCAATTTGGAAGGGATGTCAAATGTAAATTATGCGTTTATCCAAAGAACGATTAAGGTTTAGATTATTTATCGGGATCGCGATCAGTTTTAGGTGAACAAATTTGTTTCAAGTCTCGAAAAAAGTGATGGAAAAATTGGCATGAACCCTCAGATTAATTTTATATAATAAATAAACGGTTTATGTAGTGTTCTTGATGTCTCTTTATGATCGTCAATGATTTTTTATAATAATGATTGGACATACACAGTCCTGAGTGAGATGCACAGGGGATTAGAAAGAGATCGTTGTCATCCAATCATTTGTTGAAATTTATTGTGCAATATATTCACGCAACAAGTTGGCGGTATCAATCAGGATTTGTCGACCAAATATCGCTCTTTACCGTGGTAGGTTTTTTTTAAGGGTCTATCGTCAATTTTTTTTTGTGGGCAAATAACTTCCTGTAAAAATCATATACTGTCCTATATTTATCCCACTCCCATTTGACCGTGTGTATTTTCAATTAATTATATTGTTTCCATTCAACGTGACAAATTTGCAGAAAATTTGAGAAAATAGAAAAAAAAGTGCTTTTGCAGATGAATGTAATTCAGTTGGGGCTCTTCCCTGGAGGCCGAAGCGTTCATTGTACCTTAATATATTTTTTCTTAGAATTTCTACTTTTAAATATCTGAAAATATTTGTCTGAAAGTGTGGAGAAGTCCAATAGAGATTGAGGGATGGTAAATGTGAAAATTATGAAAGAGGAGGTAGTATGTGAGTGCTCACCGTCTCCTCGTATTAAAAAAACACGTTGTAATTGACGAATATTTCCGTCACACATCGGACATGGAGTGTCAAGAGGGGCTTTCGCGTTCGGCAAATCAACCTCAGCCTGAACCGCTCTCTCACATGCTCTGCAGTATATTAAGCACATACAGGGTATGGCTATAAACTCAACAAGATCATGATCACACCTGAGACACCTGGAACGTGGCCTCAACATCAATGGATTTGGATCTGGAAAGAAAATGTTATGATAGAAACAAGTAGACGTCAACTCCGATGTGGCAGGTGTTAAGCTTTCGAAGAAAATGGATCATCATTGACGTTTCGGTTCGTTTCTACCAATTTAATTGGTAGTATGTTTCCGAATGGATTACCACTCGTGCGTACAAGGAATTTAGGGAAAAAATGGAAAATGATCAATATCTTAAAAACCTTCTATGAACGGGTATACATATTTTGATCGATCTAAATTAGAGTAATCGGGACGAGTATTTTGGAAAAAAAATTGAAATCGGTTCAGTAGTATTTGAAATATTGAAAAAAAACGATTTTTCGAGAAATGACTATATATGACTATATCTCTGAAACCTATTAGTCGATCAGGCTGAAATTTGGCAGAGAGGTGCATCTCAATGATACCAATTATGAGCCAAAATTTCAGATTTTTTCCAACGAATTTCATGGTATTAATGTTTTATTCTCGGAATAATGATCGACTAAAACTCAGTCTATCACATACGGACATACAGACATTTTGTAGAAATATCATTTCTTCACGTTCCATAACATTCCCCATAATTTCCAGGCAAAATTGGGAAAAGTCCAAATCCGACAAATACAATGCTTCCATTCGGAAGCAAAAATTTATGTCGGTGTGGTTAAATTTGGTTACGTAGTTGGGAATAGAATAGGGGGGAGTCTTGATGATGAAGTTGGCGGAGAGACCATTACACAGGGAGGAGAAACTGTGAAAATATATGTACATACATTATAAGAGCCTAGGGCATCATGCGCGCTAACGCGCGCGATGAGCTTCCAGTAAGCGCTGTAGCGCACAACTATTCAAAATAGCTGTCCGGCTACTCAGAAATCGCGGAAAAAATAGAAAAGAGTTGAATTAGAGAAAATGTCAAAATTGGCCATTTTGGCTGGAAGAAGGCTCACCCCTGGTACCGGCCAATCCAAAATTTCGTCTTTTCGATTCTTTCTCGTTTGATATCTTCATAATTGGTACCCGGCTATTCAAAATTCCGCGGAAAGAAATAAAAAAAAGTTAAATTAGAGAAAATGAGAAAATTGGCCATTTTGGTTGGAAGAAGGCTCACCCCTGGTACCGGCCAATCCAAAATTTTATCTTTTCGATTCTTTCTCGTTTCATATTTCCATAATCGGTGCCCGGCTACTCAGAACTCGCGAGAAGCATTGGAAAAGGATCAAATTAGAAAAAATTTCAAAATTAACCATTTTGACTGTAGAATTCACCCCAAATTCCGACTCACCAAACATTTGTCTTTTCGATTTTTTCTCGTGCAATATTTCGTGAATTACCTCCGGGTTATATAAAAATTGTGAGAAAAACTGGAAAATAGGGAAAATGTAAAGAAAAAAACAGTTATAACTATTTATGAATAACAAAAAAAAAAAAAAAAACAAAAACTACGCATGAACTGCGCGCAATTCCATACAAATGAAACGATAACATTCTCGTAGTTATGGAAATTATTAATTGATCCATTGATCCATGAACCAATCAGAACATGAATAAAAAGTTAACAATCAAGACAATGTTTCATTGTCAATCAACTTTATGATAAAGGAATCGGCCTTACCAGGAATTGGATCATCATCATCAGGTAGATCTGGAAGAGCTTGTGCTTCCTCCTCTTCTAGTTGAAAGTAAGGAGCCTGTGCTTCATTAAAATCATCTGGAGGCATTTGTGGTTGAATCTCTGGGACTTGGACTTGAGCAGCATGTGCCTCACCCTTTTCAACTACATCACCGAGTGGCTCTTGGAGATTCTCTTCTTGTAGAGCTTCATCCAGATATTCTTCATCTAAATGGATAAATTGCATTAACTGCAATCAAATATGTATATGCACGGAGAGAATAAAACAGTAAAGGCTCCTATGCCTGATGGCTCCGATGTCTCGAAAACTTTCTATCAACGGGTATATATATATTTCGGTTGATTGAGATAGATGATATCGAAACGAAGATTTCGAAAAAAAAAGTGGCGCGGTTGTAGTGGGCGCGACAGAAGCTGTCGCGACTGATACAGCCGTAAGTTGTTACGTGGATACGTCTATGGAATCTGTTTTTTCGTTCTTTTATTTCTTATATTATGAATAACTAATGTTGTATGGTCCGCCTTGTGGTGGTTCAGTTTTCATCGAGATGAATTCGATTTAATTCCACTAATTCGTGGAAGATCTATAAAATTTACAATCATTTGAAATATTTTGAGAGATTTCCAGACTTTTGAGAACGTTCTAGAACTTTCTAGAACATTCTAGAACTTTTTAGAACACCTCAGCGCTTTTCAGAAAATTCCAGAACTTTCTAGAACCTTCTAGAACTTTTTAGAATATTTTAGCACACTCCAGAAAATTCTAGAGCTTTCTTGAACATTCCGGAACTTTTTAGAACATCCTAACACCTTCCAGAACATTCTAAAACTTTTTAGAACATTCTGAAACTTTTTAGAATATTTTGGCATACTCCAGAAAATTCTAGAGCTTTCTTGAACATTCCGGAGCTTTTTAGATCATCCTAGTACTTTCCAGAACATTCTAGAACTTTCTAGAATATTTTAGCACTTTCCGGAACATTCTAGAACTTTTTAGAATATTCTGGAACTTTTTAGAACATCCTATTTACCACGCGCTTATATGCAATCAATCATCGTAAGTGTTTAAAGTAGCTCATCAGTACACATAAAGTCGTTGAGTGTACAAAAATTAAACAATTTCCAAAAATTATTGTTTTCATTTTTATATTATTTATAAGAATTATTGAGGTCAACAATATGAAAATTATAACATTTTTTGATTTTTAAAAAAGTAAAAATTAATAAACAGTAATTCAGTTGACTAGCTTGCAAATATACGTGGCAACGCTGGATGTTAAAATGACCGGCGGGAGTCGAGTGGAATAACCTCTTTACTCGAGCAGACGTTGCCATGTTGATTTCGGTTCCGGTTTCTCGTCAATTTTAACTGTTTATTGTTAATATGAACAAAACTAAACGGTTGAGCCTCATGAAACAAGTGTCAATATTTTTTATTATTTTTTTCATATTTTGAGTGAAAAAATTCAGATTTTAATCTTTATTCAGAAAAAAGTTGAGTTTTTCCATAAGACGTTGGGTTAAATGTTGATTTTTCAAAATTGATTTTTTGAAAAACTAAAACGTTAATTAAATCGAGCAAAAAATTACGATTAAAAAATCTAATAACACTTTCAGGCGATTCTTTATAGTTTTCAAAAATCTTTAAATTTTATTCCACTGATGAGCTACTTTAAGCGTAACCAGGATAAAGAATAGAGAAACCTCTATCGTCATGATAATTAAATTTGATTATTATCAACCGTCGATAACTTTGAGTAATCATCAATCGATAATTTATCCATATATCGTTGAGGCGTTAGTATAAAAAACACCTACTAGATGGCGTTAGTAAATGAAGATTTTTTCACAAAATGACACCCCAAAAATGAAACCATAGACGTATCCACGTCAAAAGAAAAATAAATCGATTGAGTCTCTTTCGAGATGTTCACGAAAATTGATTTACAAACGAATCACTTTTTCTCAAAAACTACTGGATCGATCGAGTTGAAATTTGGTATAGAACTAGCTTTAACTAATACTAACTGTTTTTGACAAAATTTTCAGATACTAGATTTTCAGTTACCTTCGTAATCGTCAGAGTCTAGCTCTTCTTCAACGAAGACAGCGTTCTCATCCATTCTAAGAAGAGCTGCCCTGTTGGGAATATACCTCATCCCTCGTGGATTAACATGGAGTGATTCTTCAGCAAAGAGAGGTCTGGCATCCGTCCAGTCTCTGCTAAAAATCATGTTCCTAACGTAGGGATTTAGAATCAGCCTCCCAGATGTGAAAACATCCAGCCAGTTAAGGTGGTCTCCCTCAAAACGAGTCCAAAATCGATTGAGAATGGGATATTCGATCGATTGTCGAATTCGTAGGAGAAGATTACCCCTGACAGCTTGATTATTCTCCATACGAAGAAGTCCATTCCATTGATCGTTCATCATTTTTAACGCATTTCCTGAATTAGGAGATGAAAAAAAAATAAAAGTCAAACGAATGGTCCGATCAAACTTTTTCTTTATGCAATCGACACGTCTTCATGGGACTTAGACCTGATTAGATTATGAACATGATTATTTCAGCGGCTCCGTGATTATGGGAAGAAAACTAGTGAAAAAATCTAAGAATCGTATTTTTTCACATATTCTGCTATTTCTCAGGGAAAAACGATGGAAATTCAATTTTTTTCTTTTGCAATCGATGTGTCTTTGTGAAACTCAGACCTGATAGACATTTCAGTCAAATCGTCTCAGCGGTTAATGAGTTATTTAAAGTAGAACTTTGTGAATTTTTTCCCGATTTCTGCAAAACAATTGTTCCATGACCGAAAGATTTGTTTCAATATTTTGCCCACTCATGGTGAATCAAACAGCCACTCAGATAAATAAATCTGATAGAATAATAGAACGATAAATATAATAAATATGTTTCTATATTTTTCTTCAATCAACGCATTTCCATGTAACTTAGAAGTAACTAGTTTTTGAAGACGATCGTCTCAACAGTTCTTTAGTTATTTGCTAAAAATATGCGAAAAAATGTCAAAAATGAATTTTTTTTTCACAAATTTCTCTATTTCTTTGAAATAAATGATACGATTTGAAATTTTCTTCATGCAGTCGATGAGCCTTTGTGAAACATCGCTTATACTCACCATAAAACTTCCAAAATGGGGTTTGCCTCCTCAGGTTCCTCATTGCTATGATTTTTCTTTCATGCATAGTTAAAACTGTATTAAATGCCTCGTTCTGTCTGAAAAAGCTCAACCGTTCTGGCCCCATGCCCACCATCACAAAATAGTTGAAGCGTTCGAAGAACGGCTCGTACATTGCTCGACAATCACCAGGCATGATACTTTGCAAGTAGCTCATAGCCATAGGCATACGATCCCCAGGGCACATCATTACAACTCCCATGTTCAGGAGCATGCATATATCATCATTATTGTCTAGGTCGATCTCAGCAACTGGACTCGATGCCTTTACCAGCGACTGAAAGTTGTCCAATTGTGAAGGATTAATTCATATATTTGCTATATTATGAACAGAGCGTCAGTGCTATTTTTATTATTTTGCTCTCGAATGAGAGCATTATCCCTTTTAAAAAAAAAGCATGTAACGTTTTTTGTCGCCGTTTTCAGCGGCACCCACCCAATGTTTTTAGTGACTGTTGAGACGAATATTTTGAAAAACAAAAATTGAAATCAGTGCTGTATTTTGAGAAAAAACGAAATTGAAACAAACCGTTCTATCTCAGGAACTACTTGACCGATGAGGCTAAAACTTTGTGACAAAGTTGAGCATATTCATTCTATTCACACACGGAGAAAAAAATACGGTAAAAATTCGTTTGCTAGCACGATAAAATGGGTGCAATCGCCAAGCACCTAGAATTTTCCTGTACAGTACAGTAATTTTCCATATATTTGTAGGAATTTTTCTGGTATTTATATGAATTTTTCTCGTGTTTAAAGGAAATTTTCCGGTGCTTCCTATAGGAAAATTCCAGGTGCTTGGCGATTGCACTCATTTTACTGTGCTAGCACCCGAAGTTTTACCGTATTTTTTTTCTCCATGCATGGTCCACGGCAAATTGGGGGTTTTTACCGTGGATCTAAGGTAAATCTGTTCCGTTGAGAAGGTGAGGGAGGGGGGGGGGCCGAACCACACATGTGTACATATCGGAGTGATACAACGCACCCGGAGTTACGATCCGAGGGATAGTTTTTGGGGGTGTGTGTCATAATCCACGGTAAAAACTTCCGTGAATCCACGGTAACCCTGATGGATCAGTCACATAGCATCCCATAGACAATCACATACTGAGAAGTTTCCTCGATCACAGAGGGGATTGAGGATAAACACAGAGCTGGTTATTTTCTTTAATAAAATTGATTTCAATTAATTTATTATTTATAAATCTATATAGAGGTAATTGAATATTGTGAAAATAATGACTTAAACTATTCAATTATTTATTAATTAATTAATAACAATTGCGGAGGTCATTAGACGTTGTCTAATGATTTCTGGACTATATTCATATGGGGGAGGGGGTGGGTCAGACTCAATTTCCCCCTCTGGGATTGCCTCTGTGATTGCTCCCCGTCACAGAGTACAACACAGAGGTATTATTTTATTCAATAAATAAATTATTCATTGTTCAATAATAATTGGGGAGATCATTAGACATTGTCTAGATGATTTTTTGAGTATATTCATATCCGGGGGGGGGGGGGGAGTATCTCACTGAATTTCGCCCTCTGTGATCACCTCTGTGATTGCTTCTCGTCACAGAGCACAACACAGAGGTATTATTATTTTTTATTTCTTTTTCCTTTGGTCTTACTGACGCAACTACTCGGTTTGAGACCTACACTTGCCACCCTATCTTTCCTCTCTCTTTTTGCGGCCCATGGACCTACTTTTCTAATCTGTACTGCATTTGTCCGAGGACTAAGGGAAACATGGAAACCTTAGCCAGTACAGTCGGCCGATAATGTAGAGTTCCAGTGTACCCCTCTGTCACACTGATGAGAGGAGCACACTGGGTCTCTACACCCGTGCCTACCGCTCAGCAATTTTTGGTACGAGAGACGGTATTCCTAAACGGTCACCCATCCAAGTACTAACCCAGCTCAACGCTGCTTAGCTTGGATGTCCTAGCCCGTCGTTTATCCGTCGGAGCAACACCTCGCTCGCCCATTACTGTCGGTCACAGAGGTATTATTTTATTCAATAAATAAATGATTAATTTTTCAATAATAATTGGGGAGGTCCCCCCCCCTGCCCCCCCAGATATGAACATACTCCAAAAATCATCTAGACAATGTCTAATGACCTCCCCAATTACTATTAAACAATTAATAATTTATTTATTGAATAAAATAATACCTCTGTGTTGTGCTCTGTGACGAGGAGCAATCACAGAGGTGATCCTAGAGGGCGAAATTCAGTGAGATACTCCCCCACCCCGGATATGAATATACTCAAAAAATCATCTAGAGAATGTCTAATGATCCCCTCAATTAACATTGAACAATAAATAATTTATTTATTGAATAAAATAATACCTCTGTGTTGTGCTCTGTGACGGAGAGCAATCACAGAGGCGATCCTAGAGGGCGAAATTCAGTGAGATACTCCCCCACCCCGGATATGAATATACTCAAAAAATCATCTAGAGAATGTCTAATGATCCCCTCAATTATTATTAAACAATTGATAATTTATTTATTGAATAAAATAATACCTCTGTGTTGTGCTCTGTGACGGGGAGCAATCACAGAGGTGATCCCAGAGGGCGAAATTCAGTTAGGCCCCCTCCCCGGATATGAACATACTCCAAAAATCATCTAGACAATGTCTAATGACCTCCCCAATTATTATTAAACAATAAATAATTTATTTATTGCATAAATAAATACCTCTGTGTTGTGCTCTGTGACGGGGAGCAATCACAGAGGCGATCCCAGAGGGCGAAATTCAGTGAGATACTCCCCTCTCCCCCCCACGGATTTGAATATACTCAAAAAATCATCTAGACAATGTCTAATGACCTCCACAATTATTATTGAACAATTAATAATTTATTTATTGAATAAAATAATACCTCTGTGTTGTGCTCTGTGACGAGAAGCAATCACAGAGGTGATCCTAGAGGGCGAAATTCAGTGAGATACTCCCCCTCCCCCCCCGGATATGAATATACTCAAAAAATCATCTAGAGAATGTCTAATGATCCCCTCAATTAACATTAAACAATAAATAATTTATTTATTGAATAAAATAATACCTCTGTGTTGTGCTCTGTGACGGGGAGCAATCACAGAGGCGATCCCAGAGGACGAAATTCAGTGAGATACTCCCCTCTCCCCCCCACGGATTTGAATATACTCAAAAAATCATCTAGACAATGTCTAATGACCTCCCCAATTATTATTAAACAATTGATAATTTATTTATTGAATAAAATAATACCTCTGTGTTGTGCTCTGTGACGGGGAGCAATCACAGAGGCGATCCCAGAGGGCAAAATTCAGTTAGGCCCCCTCCCCGGATATGAACATACTCCAAAAATCATCTAGACAATGTCTAATGACCCCCTCAATTAACATTGAACAATAAATAATTTATTTATCGAATAAATAAATACCTCTGTGTTGTACTCTGTGACGGGGAGCAATCACAGAGGCGATCCTAGAGGGCGAAATTTAGTTACACCTCCCCCCCCCCCCAGATATGAACATACTCCAAAAATCATCTAGACAATGTCTAATGACCCCCTCAATTATCATTAAACAATTAATAATTTATTTATTGAATAAAATAATACCTCTGTGTTGTGCTCTGTGACGGGGAGCAATCACAGAGGCGATCCCAGAGGGGGAAATTGAGTTAGGCCCCCCCCCCCCCCGGATATGAATATACTGAAAAAATCATCTAGACAATGTCTAATAACCTCCCCAATTATTATCAAACAATTAATAATTTATTTATTGAATAAAATAATACCTCTGTGTTGTGCTCTGTGACGGGGAGCAATCACAGAGGCGATCCCAGAGGGGGAAATTGAGTCTGACCCCCCCCCCCCCCCCATATGAATGTAGTCCAAAAATCATTAAGACAACGTCTAATGACCCCCGCCATTGTTATTAATTAATTAATAAATAATTGAATAGTTTAAGTCATTATTTTCACAATATTCAATTACCTCTATATAGATTTATAAATACTAAATGAATTGAAATCAATTTTATTGAAGAAAATAACCAGCTCTGTGTTTATCCTCAATCCCCTCTGTGATCGAGGAAACTTCTCATAGCCACATCTCTGTGATTGATCCATCAGGGAAAAGCTACAGATTTATCTTTTGTTAGATCTACGGTAAAAACTCCCATGAATCCACGGTAATTTTTACCGTGGACCGTGTGAATAGACACTGCCGATAATAAAGTCGCTGTTTCATATGTCAGGTTGATCTAAATTCCCATTTATCATATCGAAGTGAACAGCGTGTGGATGATAATACGTGAAATTGATGAGCATGCCAATGATGATTAAATTGAAATAATTTTCTCGATAAATTTGCTAATATAAAAAAAAATTTTTTGGTAATTTTACTTTCAGATTTGGATGAAAAAATTTCCCCGTATTTATGTTAAATTTTCTAAAAACAGATTACCCAAAACCCACATTGTCACATACATATGTACAGACATATGTCTCTAAAAACACTCGTTCTCCACGTTTCATGATATTCTGCATCATTTCCAGTCAAAATTAGAAATTCTTAAAATCGTACGAATAAAAGGCTTTCGTTCGGAAGCAACAAGGAAAAAAAATATATACCAGTTTCTGGTATACAAATATTCTCGATTTGAAATTGCCATACTTGAATTGGGAATATAATAATTATATTCGATAAAGACGTCATTTTCTACGATTTTGGGGTCATTTCTGGCTTGCAACGAGGGGAATCATATCAAGAAAAGCGTAGTATGTATAAGTCCAATACCGCCAAAGTGGGCCCTTTTCATGGGGACGTCCACAATTAATGTACTTGATTTGAAAATATAGGTTATACCCAAATCAGGTATTAATATACCAGATTCGGGAATTTGCTTCTTTCCGTGTATCAATCTAATGGAACTGGAAAACTGGAATTAAGCTTTCAAAATGCACAGAATGATGTTCTTCAAACACTTAGATTGTTTTTCGAAACTCGTCATCTGAGTCTCATTGTACTTTCACCTCTTTCTTTTTTACATAAAAAAAAAAAATAAGAGCCTGTGACACTTTGGGTGTCAAGGTTAAAATTGGGTATTTTAAAATTAAATCTGAGTCTCAGGGGGAGTTCACACTCCTCTCACCCTATTATTGATGGTTGAACCATTGGAACAACGTTGGTAGAGGACAGAGGTTTAACCATGGTTGATGTTGAAGAGTCGAGAGAGAGCGAGGAGGACAGAAACTCAGTAGCAGGAGCCCAAGGGCTCAGAGAAAAATCTCTTTGAGCTCCACCGAAGGAATAATGATGATTATCATCGAGCAAGGGCCTTGAAAAGGGAATGATGTCACGGGACGATCTGCAAATCCCTAGTAGCATCGTCAGAGGCAACAACTGGGGGAAGACATCCCCAGGAAAAGAAGAAAACGATATTAAAATATTAAATTCAAGGTCCAGGGTCAAGCAAAATAGAGTTGTGATAGGTAGTGGTAGGAGGGGCCAATTTCCCTCTCCTTTTGTAATTTTGGGGAACTAAGTGACGGCAATCAAGCGTCCCTTCAGTTCTCCCCGAGACATTGATCAGGCTAGTATGCAATTTCGAGCAGTGATTCAATCACTCATCTATTTAGAGCAATTTGAACATTCTGATAAAGCATTTAGAGCAATTAGAGCCTGCTAGAACTATTATTATTATTTCTAAATTAATTTTGATTATTTTTAACTTCCCGGGTTAGGGAAGTTATTGTAATCACCCCGAAAAACGAAAATCGAATTTTCATCATATCTCCACGTTTCAAGGTCACCACAACACTCCCCGATAATTTTCAAGATGATGTATGTGTGTGCGTGCGCGCGCGTGTGTGTGTGTGTGTGTGTGTGTGTGTGTGTGTGTGTGTGTGTGTGTGTGTGTGGTGTGTGGGGGTGTGTGTGTGTGTGTGTGTGTGTGTGTGTGTGTGTGTGTGTGTGTGTGTGTGTGTGTGTGTGTGTGTGTGTGTGTGTGTGTGTGTGTGTGTGTGTGTGTGTGTGTGTGTGTGTGTGTGTGTGTGTGTGTGTGTGTGTGTGTGTGTGTGTGTGTGTGTGTGTGTGTGTGTGTGTGTGTGTGTGTGTGTGTGTGTGTGTGTGTGTGTGTGTGTGTGTGAAGGTGTCTGTCCGTGGCCGAAATTTTGTCGAACAATATCTCGCGAACGGATGATGCGATCAAGGTCATCAATGACATCGAAGCGTCTTCATCTAACTTAGAGCTGAAAGCATTTTGGAAAAAATTATTCCAGTCGTTCTCCAGTTTTTCCAGTAAAACATAAAATGAAAAAAAAAATTGTTTTTTTTTGTTTATTTTTCTTCTAAACAATAATGAGGAAGAAACCGGGAAGTTATTGTTGCGACCCGCTAAATGGGTCACACCAATGTTGCAACGCACTCACCTATGGGAGCGAGCTTGCGAGCGACCAACAACGCACCACTAGTTTGAGTTTAATTCAGCCAGATAGGCATTTATAATTTATTGAGAAAACTTTGGTGACCAGTTGAAGCCACTCAGATGGATTTAATTATTTGATGTTCTTGATTCGCGGACCATTGTTGAGCGTGCTTTGCACATAATTTTGGGCTGATAACGGTCACTTAAATTGATTATTATTTGAATATTTAAAATTTCGAGACACGAGCAGTATTTTTGTGTTCAACATTACTATTATTTTACTATTATTATCATTATCATTTGATTTTCTTGAATATATACGAGATACTTTGGAGAATAAAATTATTTTCGTTAATGTTTATTTCGCCCGAGATCCCAAGAATCTGAAGAGAAGGTATCGTCCCTCCTCCCCCTCGAGAATTTGAGTAAATTATTGATTATTCGATTGAAATTGGTAAGTACGAATTAGAGTTGCCAAGGTTTTGTCTATTTGGCCTAGGAGAAACGAAATAGACTGTGGCGTCCAACACAGAGAAGCGGTGCGTTGGGTCATCGGATGATGTTTGGGGCAGTTGGAATTGATTAACGTTAATTATTGAAATTATTATTATTATTATTTTGTATTGGAATTCGTCACAAGCCTGTGAAAGATAGTACATAAAAATTGGGTTTGTAGATTCAGATGCAGGTTTCTGAGAAATACGTCTTTTGACTCGGAAACGTTTGGTCTTCATTCCAACAACTTTGATTTTTCAAGGTAGCGGGGACTTTTGTCAATTCAGTAACGAAAGAACAAAAAATGCACTTGATTTTCGCTCCGTACGAACATGATTGATGTAAATTCTCTCCTCCATACTGCTCTCTCACGTCAACAGTCACTGACAACTCGTTAACTGAAACTTCTCGCACAATCCCCTGTTCTAGAATGTTTTCTTTCTGGAAAAAAGTATTCACTACATTTTTTATCCTCTTCATGAGTGCATTACGCTCCTTTTCAACATTTTCAAGGCAAGATATTGTTAATAATGGTTTTGTGTCCTTTCTCTCATTATCCAACATCCAACGTCGTATGGGAGATTCTCAGAAAATATCGATTTTTGATATTTAATTTTTGTTTTGTTTTTTTATTCTCCCGCAGACATCAGTGACTCTGTCGGTAATACGACGTTTCGATACTTTCTGAGAATTTCACGAGGTCGTACAAGAAAATACGCATTTTTTCTCACCGAATTGTTTTTTTTTCTATGTGAAAAATAACACACGTAAATGGGCATGCTACGTATAGTAGAAAAACGCAACACAATAAGTAAGTCGAAAAAGTTTCTCTTTAAATTCGTAAAGGTCTCTGGGGGTGAGTTGCTGATTTCATGATTTCATGAGATTTCACCGATTGCAAGAGATTTCAATTGAAATCATCTGAAATCGATGAAATCCCAAGATTTCACTGATTTCACCTGACTTCAACTGATTTCAGTCCGATTTCTTGCGATTTCAGTCCTGAGTGACACACACGGAGAAAAAAATACAGTAAAAATTCGGGTGCTAGCACGGTAAAATGGGTGCAATCGCCAAGCACCTGGAATTTTCCTATGCAGCACCAGAAAATTTCCTATAATCACGAGAAAAATTCATATAAATACGAGAAAAACTCCTACAAATATATGAAAAATTACTGTAGTTACAGGAAAATTCCAGGTGCTTGGCGATTGCACCCATTTTACCGTGCTAGCACCCGAATTTTTACTGTATTTTTTTCTCCGTGCAGTGATTTCACAAATGAATGGCCCCTCGGTTTATATACACGTGTTAAACAATATTTTTAATATTTTTAAAATCTTTTAACGTGAAAATTTGAAGATTTTACTCTCTCTAACCCCCGAGTACCGGCCCCAAGGGGATGATTTTTGGCCACAGGCTTTGGGGAGCATCCTCCCACATATTCCAAGAGTATTCACGTGGTCGCTGCGTTAAATAATATTTTTAATATTTTTTTTCATTTTTTTAAAGTGAAAATTTGGAGATTTTACCCTCTCCATCCCCCGAGTACCGGCCCCAGGGGGATGATTTTCGGTCATAAGCTTTGGGGAGCATCCCCCTACATATTCCAATGGTATTTACGCGGTCGCTGTGTTAAATAATATTCATTAATGACTCTTAATATTTGTGATTCTCTATACAGGTTTACAGTGGCAGCGCGCACGCTATCATCATGGAGGACAATTTCTTCTACTGCATACTTCCCATATTCCCGAGGTATAAGGAATTGGTGAGGATTCTGCGTAGTGATAACTGGTCATCACTACGGCACCTAGAAACTGCCACCTTGACGGGCTCAATCGTGCACACCCCAGCTGGCTCAAAAGCCTTGCTCTTGATTGACCCTCTCTTCATACGAAGGTGCCCATTCATCGAGCTGTTCATGGGAAACTCTGGATGCTTAGGTCCAACTGTTGGGGGCACCCAATCTATTCTTTCCATCATTGGAAAAGTTGAGCAATGGGTAAGTCTTTCATTTGTTACGCATTTTAGTACCGCCCATTGTCCCACCCCCTTACTCGAATAAGTTTGTTCCCATGTACCGGTTTGTTCCATAATTGTCCCCTCCCCAGTTAACAGAAATTGAAGGGGAGTGGAGTCGTCATGCAAGTCCCTCCCACTTAATGCGAAAGGGAGGAAACTTCTAGCACCTAATTTCATGAATGTGAAATTATTAAATTTAAGTTTGTTATTATTACTTTTCAACATTTTTCTGTTCAGAACGAAACTTGTAATAAAAAATATCTCGGTCTCGTCTATTTTTTTATTTCGATTATCGAGGATCGAAGACTTCAAAAATTAATGTAGATTCGACTATCTTTTCAATTCTGGACTTGACTCAAACTTTTAGATGAACACACAGAGAAAAAAAAATCTTCATTAAAGTGAAAAATATTCATTTTATCATTCCGTTTTGCCCTACCCTCGTCTCTTTTTAAGTGTACAATGCGACTGAAAAATTTCGAGCCGAAGTTTCGAATCTCGATGATCTCTGGAATTAATAGAGCTAGAGTGCTGTCATTTAGACCAGAAGAGCGTCTAATAATCGGGTACTAAAACATATCCAAGATTGACAAAAATCGAAGACATGGCTACAAATGATTGACTGGTTTCTTGTGAAATGGCTCATATTTATTTTGATCTTTTCAAGGCGTTTGTGGTGGGCTGGGTATTGCTGACTAGCAACGCAGACGATCTTCTCAGGTCCGTGCTGGAAGCAGTTCACAGAGACATGGGACCTAATGATCGACCCAACAGAATCTTTGGGTCATTACACGCACAACACAGTATTACACATGAATTCCCTGCTGCCCAAACGGGGCTTGCATTTGATGATATCATACGCGTAAGTTTTGCATTCATTCTATCCAATTCTTCTCCACATATTGTTGCCATCCAATAGAAGCAGCGTAACCACACTACAAAAAGTAGGATCTTAGGAGGGTTCTTAAACTAAGATCTAACGTCTTAAGAACGATAAAGAGTCTTAAAATAAGATCTATTTCGTATCTTATAATGATGTTCTTACGCAATTAAGATCCTTTATAGATCTTAGATAGAAATAAGATTCGTTTCGAATCTTAAATTTTAAGATCCCCAATTTAAGATCCAAATAGAGTCTCAATTTAAGATTCTCAAAGTGATTTAAGAACATGAGGTGTAAGACACTTTGCAAATGTAAGATGCGCGTGGCGATTAAGATCCAAAATGTAAGACTATTTCCGAGTCTTACGATAAACTGATATTATCAATTAATGAATCCGTTTATTGGTCAATCGATCGAAGTTAAAATCCATTAATTAATAAATTAGTGGTTTCTTTATTTATCCATACATTAATTAATTAAATTAGTTGAATAATTGATCCAATAACATATGTATTCTTTTGAAAAAAAATGACAATAGACAGATATCGAAAGCTCCGAATCACGGCATCAATGTTATAAGACAATGTCAAGGGAAGATTTTTTTTTGGTAATTATCAAGAGACTAATAATTTTATTGTTCTTTAACAGGAGTATAATGCCATGTGACAAATGTCAAAGGACAATTTTTTTTTTTTTTTTTTTATCAAAGGACTAATAATTTTGTTGTTCTTTAACAGTAGTATAATGCCATGTGACAAATGTCAAAAGACAATTTTATTTTTTTACTTTTTTTAAATCAAAGGACTAATAATTTTTTTGATCTTTAACACTAGTATATTGCCATGTGACAAATGTCAAAAGACAATTTTTTTTTTCATTTTTTTTAAATCAAAGGACTAATAATTTTTTTGATCTTTAACACTAGTATATTGCCATGTGACAAATGTCAAAAGACAATTTTTTTTTTTCATTTCTTTTAAATCAAAGGACTAATATTTTTTTTTTCTTTCAAAGGACTGATATTTTTTTTTTAAAGGACTAATAATTTTTTTTTTTCTTTGACAGTAGTATAGTGCCATATGACAAATGTCAAAGGACAATTTTTTTTTCATTTTGCTTCCGAATGGAAGCATTATAATCGTGCGATTTTGAGAATTTCTAGTTTTGATTGGAAATGATGCAGAATGTCATGAAACGTGGAGAAATGATGTTTTTAGAGTCATGTCTGTCTGTATGTATGTGACAATTTGGGTTTTGGGTAATCTATTTTTAGAAAATTTAACATAAATACGGTAAAATTTCTTAGTAAAAATGTGAAATTTTGGCACATGGTACCTATGAATATGCTCAACTTTGTCGCGAAGTTTCAGTCCGATCTGTCAAGTAGTTCCTGAGATATAACGGTTTGTTTGAATTTCGTTTTTCCTCAATATCTTAGAAACTACTGCACCGATTTCAATTTTTTTTTTCAAAATACTTGACTCGATGGCCTCTATCTATATCAGTAAAAATATATATACCGGTTTATACGAAGTTTAGGAGATATCATCATTTTTCTGTTTTTCCAAAAAAAATCTTGTACGCACGATAACTTTAAAAAAAATGATGTCAGCGAGTTGAAATTTGGTACGATTAGAGCTCTCATAATAGCAAAGGTTCGTATTGTGAATAGGCATAATCGACTAAGTGGTTCCTGAGATAATCAACTTTTTGTAAAAATATGTTTTATCAAATATCTCACAAACTACTTAACGGATTTGATTTTTTTTTTTTTCAAAATACTCGTCTTAACACTCACTAACTAGATCAATCAAAATAGGTATACCTGTTCATAGAAAGTTTTCGAGATATTGCAGTTTTTCCGTTTTTTTGCTTCTTCAATTCTTGCACGCGCCATAACTTGAGAAAAAACGAACATAGGAAGTTGAAATTTGGTCTGATTATAGCTCTCATAATATTGAAGGTTTGTACTTTGGATGAGCTCAAATGACTCAATGGTTCGGGAAATATTCAAGTTTTTATATAAATAAATTTCATCAAAGAGTTGAATATTTCCGAAATATGTGTTCTTCATCTCAATGAATCGAAACAAGTATACTCCTTCATAGAAAGTTTTTGAAGAATTTCAATCTTACAGTTTTTCATTCAAAATCATTGTACGGATTCCAATTTTCGGAAAAATCAACATACCACCTTGAAATAGAAATCGGTTGAGTAGCTTTTGTGATATTCAAGAAAACGACCATTCGGAAGCTTACTACCAATGGAATTGATAGAATAAAATGTAAAAAAAAAATATCAACGCGTAAAGTAACGGTCACACGGCTTCTGCCGCATAGGTGTCTACGCTGCTTGTTTTTTTAAATCAAAGGACTAATATCGAGGGGCTATTCACATCCGTAATCATGGTGTTACTTTCTTGCGTAATCAAAGTGTAATCACAATGAAATCAATGTAATCATTGTAATCACGGTAATCACGTGATTACATTTCTGGTAATCATTTTTCGTAATCAAATTGTAATCACGGTAATCATTTGAAATTGTTTAAGCCGTAATTATTTACGGCTATAAGCAATAGATCTTCATGGATACATAGATATAGAACAACACTGTTAGAAAAAAATGGAAATTTCGTGGACATTTTCGTAGTAATTTTAAGACGAGGGGCACTAAATTCGCTTCAGGGGGAGAAAAACGTATGAAATTTCATGTTTCAAGCAAAATCCAGGTGGATTCATAATTTTCAAGTAGGAAAAGTAACACTGGAATTTCGGAAATGACTTGGATTTCCAATTGAGCATGAATATTTAGTGCCAAAATCACCTGAATTGTCAATGAATTCAAAATTCATGAACATATTCACCTGAATTTTCGAAATTGTTTGAATTCCTACTGAATAATTGCCCTGAAATTTACAACTTTGATTGATTTCCTTCATCCGCTTGTGGAAAAATCAATGGATTATATAATTTTTCAATTCCAAAATTTTCTGAAATGTCAGTGGAAATGTCACTTGTTAAAAATTGCCGGAATTCGGTGTGGAAAATTCAAATTAAAATTTTTAACCGTGAATATAGGCAAACAGTTTCTTCTCCTCTAATAACTGAAATAGGTGATTTGCAAGTTCATGATACCACGTAGGAGAAAGTCCTATAAGAAACCCTATAGGGAATGCTATGGGGAATGCGAACTTCTCCTATAAGTCCTTTTTTCTTCTAGAAATTTCAAAGTTTATAAGATTTCAGATTTTCTGCAAGGATTTTTTCCATAAACTATTTTCTATCGGATTTTACAATTCTTATGGGATTTTTTTCCTATAGAAGAGGGTTTTTAAGGAGAAATTCTATAACAATTCTAAAATCCTATAGAGGAAGGTTTATAGGAAAGTAGTCCAAAAGAATTCTAAAATCTCATAGAAAATGGTTCATAGAAAAAAATCGTATGGTAATTCAAAAATCCTGTAGAAGAAGGTTTATAGAGAGAAATCCTATGAGAATTCTACAGGGAAAAATCCTCTAAGATTTCTAAAATCTCATGGAAAATGGTTCATAGAAAAAAATCCTATAAGAATTCAAAAATCCTGTGGAGGAAGGTTCATAGGAAAGAATCCCATAATAATTCTGAAATCTTATAGAAATTTGTTTATAGAAAAAAAATCCCCTAAGAATTCAAAACTCCTATGGAAATAAATCCATAGAAAAAAATGCTATGGAAATAAATCCATGGGAAAAAATCCTATAGAAGATAGTTTATAGGAAAAAATCCTTTAAGAATTCTAAAATCCTATAGAAAATGGTTTACGGAAAAAATCCCTATAGAAAATCCGAGATCCTATAAACTTTGAAATTTCTATAGGAAAAGAAACCTATAGGAAAAGTTCGAATTCTCTATAAGATAATTCCTATAAGATTCCCTATAAGACTTTTTCCTACGCGACAATATACGAAGATATGAAAAAATATTTTTTGTGCTATGATTTATCGTTCTGTTTGATTCTAATGTATTTTATGTGATAAAATAATAAAAAGATCAAAATAGTTCCAGATTTTTTACTTTATCAAGTCGCAGGAGTATATAGTCGCTAAATTAATAGATTGATGAATATTCATTATTACATAATTTAACAACTGATGAATTCATTAATTGCAAAAAAAACTTTCTGTGATTACAATGATTACGAATATTCGGTAATCACTGACTGTAATCACTGTAATCATTCGTAATCATGTAATC
Source organism: Coelinius sp. EB29 (assembly GCA_035578325.1). Classification (NCBI taxonomy): domain Eukaryota; kingdom Metazoa; phylum Arthropoda; class Insecta; order Hymenoptera; family Braconidae; genus Coelinius; species Coelinius sp. EB29. Next base: position 3,195,246 of record JAOZGT010000006.1, read on the forward strand.
ACCGTTTTTGGCAGTGGTAATCACCGTAATCACATTCAGCGTAATCACGACCGTAATCACGTGTAATCACGCACATTTCGTAATCATGGTGTCACCCAATTTAAATGTGAATAGCCCCTCGACTAATATATATTTTTTTTTTAATCAAAGGACTAATAATTTTTTTTTAATCAAAGGACTTAAAAAATTATAGTCCCTTCATTTTAAAACAAGTAGGCGGCAGCGACATACGACTATAGATTTGTAACTACAGATTTGCGGTTGTGGAGTTTGTTAATTTTACGTGTGCATTTTCTTCTCACCATCAATCAATTAATGGAGCGCTTCCGAATAGTCCTTTCAATCCTTTTCGCGTATTATTATAGTAAATGTTTTGCATTTCATATCTCGAAAGTTGAATATCTCCGGAACCACCTGCCCGATTAAGCTGATTTGAAATACCAAACATGACAATCATGAGTCACCTTCATGCCAAATTTCAAGTTGATATCTCAACTTTTTCAAAAGTTAGCATCTTTACAAGGATTTTCAGTGAAAAACAGAAAAATAGCCATATATCGAAATTTTTGTATCAACGGGTATACATATTTTGATTGATTAAGATAGAAGACATCGAGATGAAGGTGTTGAAAAAAAAAAAATTAATCGATTGAGTCGTTTTCGAGATATTCGATAAAATCGATTTACGTTCAACGTTGAATATCTTCAGAACCGCTTGTCCAATTGAGCTCATTTTTATTATCAAACATGAAAATCATGAGAGTCACTTTCATGCCAAATTTTAAGTTGATATCTCCATTTTTTAAAAAGTTAGCGTGTTTATAGGAATTTTCCGCGAAAAACAGAAAATTGGCCATATCTCTAAAACCTTGCATCGACCGGTATATATATCCTGGTTGATTCAGATAGTAGACAACGAGACGAAGATTTTGAAAAAAAAAAAAGCCAATAGGTTTGGTAATTTCTGAGATATTCACAAAAAACGATTTACAAACAAATCACTATTCCTCAAAAACTACTCAATCGATCGAGCTGAAATTTGGCACAGAATTAGTATCAGCTAATACCAACAATCTGACAAAATTTCAGATTTTTCGGAAATGATTTTCTTAATTAATTGGTCAATATAAGGAAAAGTGACCCCCGAGTGGGCACGCGACAGACGGACATTGGCTCCAAATTCGTATTTTCATGTTTCAGACCATTCTACATCATTTCCAGCCAAAATTAGAAAATGTTAAAATAGGTCGATGACAATGCTTCTATTCGGAAGCAAACAAGCAGGCGGCAGCGACATGCGGCTATAGATTTGTAACTACAGATTTGCGATTGTGGAGTTTGTTAATGTTACATGTGTATTTTTTTTCGCCATCAACCAATTGATGGAGCGCTTCCGAATGATGCTTTCAATCCTTTTCGCGTATTATTATAGTAAATGTTTTGCATTTCATATCTCAAAAGTTGAATATCTCCGGAACCACTTGTCCGATTGAGCTGATTTTAAATACCAAACATGACAATCAGGAGAGTCACCTTCATGCCAAATTTCAAGTTGATATCTCCATTTTTTCAAAAGTTAGCGTGTTTACAAGGATTTTCAGTGAAAAACAGAAAAATAGCCATATCTCGAAATTTTTGTATTAACGGGTATACATATTTTGATTGATTAAGATAGAAGACATTGAGACGAAGGTTTTGAGAAAAAAAAAAAATTAATCGATTTAGTCGTTTTCAAGATATCCGATAAAATCGATTTACATGCAACGTTGAATATCTCCGGAACCGCTGGTCCGATTGAGCTCATTTTTATTATCAAACATGACAATCATGAGAGTCACCTTCATGCTAAATTTCAAGTTGATATCTCCATTATTTTAAAAGTTAGCGTGTTTATAAGAATTTTCTGCAAAAAACAGAAAATTGGCCATATCTCTAAAACTTTGCATCGACCGGTATATATATCCTGGTTGATTCTGATAGTACACAACGAGACGAAGATTTTGAAAAAAAAAAAAGCCAATAGGTTTGGTCATTTCTGAGATATTCACAAAAAACAATTTACAAACAAATCACTATTCCTCAAAAACTACTCAATCGATCGAGCTGAAATTTGGCACAGAATTAGCACCAACTAATACCAACAATCTCACAAAATTTCAGATTTTTCGGAAATGATTTTCTCAATTAATTGGTTAATTTAAGGAAAAGTGACCCCCGAGTGGACACGCGAACAGATGGACATTGGCTCCAAACTTCGTATTTTTACGTTTCAGACCATTCTACATCGTTTCCAACCAAAATTAGAAAATGTAAAAATAGGTCGATGACAATGCTTCCATTCGGAAGCAAAAAGAAAAAAAAATTGTTCTTTGACGTTTGTCACATGGCATCATACTACTGTTAAAGAAAAAAATTGTCTTTTGATGAAAAAAAAAATTAGTTCTTTGATTTTGAATAAAACAAAAAGAAATTATTAGTCCTTTGACATTTGTCACTTGGCATCATGCTACTGTTAAAAAAATAGTCCTTTAATTAAAAAAAAAAAATTAGTCCTTTGTTTTCAAACAGGAAAAAAAAATTATTAGTTCTTTGATTAAAAAAAAAAATTATTAGTCCTTTGATAAAAAGAAAATATTAGTCCTTCGATTTAAAAAAAATGAAAAAAAGTTATTGTCCTCTGACATTTGTTACATGACATAATGCTACTGTTGAAAAAAAAATAGTCCTTTGATAGAAAAAAAATTATTAGTCCTTCGATAAAAAAAAAAAAAATTAGTCCTTTGATTTAAAAAAAATGAAAAAAAAATTGTCTTTTGACATTGGTCACATGACATAATGCTACTGTTGAAAAAAAAAATAGTCCTTTGATAGAAAAAACATTATTAGTCCTTCGATTAAAAAAAAAAATTAATCCTTTGATTTAAAAAAAATGAAAAAAAAAATTATCCTCTGACATTTATCACATGGCACTATACTACTGTCAAAGAAAAAAAAAAATTATTATTCCTTTGAAAAAAAAAATATCAGTCCTTTGAAAGAAAAAAAAAATATTAGTCCTTTGATTTAAAAAAAATGAAAAAAAAAAATTGTCTTTTGACATTTGTCACATGGCAATATACTAGTGTTGAAGATCAAAAAAATTATTAGTCCTTTGATTAAAAAAAAATGAAAAAAAAAAAAAATTGTCCTTTGACATTTGTCACATGGCATTATACTACTGTTAAAGATCAAAAAAATTATTAGTCCTTTGATAAAAAAAAAAATGTCCTTTGACATTTGTCACAAGGCATTATACTACTGTTAAAGATCAAAAAAATTATTAGTCCTTTGATAAAAAAAAAATGTTCTTTGACATTTGTCACATGGCATTATACTACTGTTAAAGATCAAAAAAATTATTAGTCCTTCGATAAAAAAAAAAAAAAAAAATTGTCCTTTGACATTTGTTACATGGCATTATGCTACTGTTCAAAAAAATAGTCCTTTGACATTTGTTCCATGATAGAAAGACAATCCGAATAAAATTAACGAAAGAAAGGAAAATAAAAAAAGATTTAATAAATCATTTTCAAAAATTAATTAAAAGAAACAAAAATAAAAAAATAAAAAATAAGATCCGAAATGCATCTTAGCCTCAAGATGAAAAATCAATCTTAAACTGAGTCATATTTGAGTACTTAGAAATTGGGACATTTCGATCTTAAAAATCGGACAAATGGATCTTGAAATAAGATCCGAATTTTTGTAGTGTAGTGACTAATTATGAGAGACACCTGAAAAATTGTACGAAGAAGAGGAAGAGGTCAATCCCTTCATTCACCCCCCTTGTAATAACTCTCATGCTTGAGCCTCCGTGCATTAATATAATGCATTTCTTTCCCCTCGGGTTCTATCCACATTCCTTCCTACTCCATTCCCTCTTCCTCCATTGAAGAGGTGAAATCAAAAATTCGAAATCACTCGAAATCGTTTGAAATCGCGAAATCACCAAAAAAATCCCATGCAATTACATGAAATTGGTGATTGCATGAAATCATCTAAATCGCGCTGAAATCACGTGAAATCAGCAATCACTGTGTCACCGGATTTTCAAATGAATGGCCCCTCGATATAAACTGGAAAATGGACATGATATATATCACAATATGTTTGGGAATTTCACGTAGGTTTACCTAATATGTATATTCATGCGATCACTGTGTTAAATAACACTTTTTCATAATTTTTTACCATCAAGATTAACAGTGTTTAGCCTCTCCACCCTCCGAGTACCGGCCCCAGCGGGATGATTTTTGGTCACAGGCTTTGAGGAGCATCCTCCCAAATATTCCAAGGGATTCACGTGGTCGCTGAGTTGGATGATATTTTTCATATTTTGTCATTTTTTTAACGTAAAAATTTGGTGATTTTACCCTCTCTACCCTTCGAGTACTAGCCCCAGAGGGGTGATTTTTAGTTACAAGCTTTAGGGAGCATCCTCCCACATATTCCAAGAGTATTCACGTGGTCGCTGCGTTAAATAAGATTTTTAATATTTTTTTTCATTTCTTCAACGTGAAAATTTGAAGATTTTACCCTCTCCACCCCCCGAGTACCGGCCCCAGGGGGGTGATTTTTGGTCACAGGCTTTAGGGAGCATCCTCCCACATATTCCAAGAGTATTCACGTGGTCGCTGCGTTAAATAATATTTTTGATATTTTTTTTCAATTTTTTAACGTGAAAATTTGAAGATTTTACCCTCTCCATCCCCCGAGTACCGGCCCCAGGGGGATGACTTTTGGCCACAGGCTTTGGGGAGCATCCTCCCACATATTCCAAGAGTATTCACGTGGTCGCTGCGTTAAATCATGTTTTTAATATTTTTTTTCATTTTTTTAACGTGAAAATTTGAAAATTTTACCCTTTCCATCCCCCGAGTACACGGAGAAAAAAATTCAGGAAAAATTACGAAAAAAATCACGTAATCGTGAGCTGAAATGTGATTTCAGCGAAATTTTATTGAAAAGTTACAGAAAAAATAAGAAATGAATTGTAAATTTTACGATTTGCTCCGGAAAATTTATTTCAAAGTTCCGTAATTTTTTCTATAAATGTAAAATTTACTGAGTTTTCATTAAAAAGTACAGAAAGAAATGGAAATATTACTCAATTTCTCGAAATTTTTCTGTGACTCTTACTGTTTTTTTTACGTTTCCCAGTTCCGTAATTTATTTCGTTACGTGACGTAAATTTTCCTGTCTAGTATGGAGAGTGGGCTGGCTTGACCTTGCATAGAAAGTGTGCCCCCCCCCCCCCACCCTAATGATTCGGAATCTCTCGATTGTCGTCGGACAATTTCGGGGGTACAACTGCGCGCCACGAAAATGGCGTTTCCCCGGTCCCACGACACGAAAAATAAGTATTTGTATTTATATCAACGTATTAATGTTAACGAATTTTTCATATATTTTTTTTATATTTATATTTTATTCTCCTCCCACTAATTTGTTAATTAATGCGTTATTTTTTAGATTTATTATTTACGCTGTATCATGTGCTCGCACGCAATAATGAATACCGCACCTCCCGTTCTCCGTTGCCCTCCCCTTTCTTTTCACCCTCCGACACCGAGAAAAGAGGGGGCACGGGGAAAAGAAAGAAAGAGGCAGAGCTAATTGCGTTGGATATTATATATATATATATATATAGTCGGTTTTACTAAAGCGTCTGACCACTCAACGTGGGTTTAGATACAGGAACTTTAGTTGAGCACTGTATACATATATGTATATGACGCATACTTGTGAACGGACTATCTGAAGAGAGTTTCAGGTATGTAGGATATTATTCACATTATTTAATCAAAGTGTTTATGTATTTTTATTATAGGCTGATTGTTTCTATTAGGGCACTCAAATTACATACGGAATAAGCCAATGAAGAATCAGTAAATCATCTGATACGTCAGTTAGAAAATTTAATTATGCCGTACATCCCGAGAAAAAAAAACAAAAAATATCCCAAAATCTACCATGAACCCACGAGACATGTATTCACCTATAAATCAGGATGGCGTACAAGTATTAAGTAAGAATTATCTACGTTCTATTCAAATATTTTCAATGAAATATCGAATTATATCAATAATCATTAATTATCGGAGCAAATGTCGTAACCAATTTTTTATTGTCAATTTACTGAGTTACAATAATCTAACTCTGATATTTACTCAAAAAATCGCTCATTATTGAGGCAATTCGATATTTATTGACGTTTGAAAAATCGAATTCTTACTCTTTACTACTTTATCGCCGACTTAAAAGCAAGTAACAATCATACACGGTCTTATGTTGATATTTTGAGTAGTTTAAATGACAAATTTTATATGTGTAGGTATTACGAATGCATTAAAAAGAACACCGATCAGTGCACAGTCCGAGGAAAATTACTGAATGGCGAACAATTCATAATTGTTGGTGAACAGCAGCACACTCATATTCCTGATGAAACGTTCCTGCAAATCGAAGCATTCAACGATGATTTGCATGAGAGGGTGACAAGCTCATTGAGAGACTTTAGACTCGTCTATGATGATGTGGCTACCGAGTAAGTGTTTGATATCATACAGCTATACATCCCCTAAATTTCTGAATGAGTTCACTCTCAACGAGCAATTGATACTCCAATGAAGCTGTGAATATCTCCGGAAGTAAAGGGTTTATTGATAAATATCAAGAAAATTTTTTTGTAGCCTATAAAATTTCCCACAAAAAGCCTCTTTTCCTATTTCCCCCTAAAGTCCGTAGTTCACCAGATATCCCCCCTTAAACTATACCAGCTCCTCAAAAAACCTCATAATTAGAAGAATAATTACTGTTCAGCTAATTGCAAAAGTGCCATCAGCATCCATTGGCCCACGACCTCTTTCTCCACCCCTGATGACCCTTCCGGAACTTCTTGAGTCTCCCAACAGTACTGTTAACATAATCACAAGACTGTAGTTTTCTCTCGCACGGTTCTCCTGAATAATCTACGTATATTGCTGTCTTGCTTCAAGCTCGGTAAATATTTCGCTATCAGCTCTTCCACAGACTGGAACAATTTTCCCCAATTTTTATCCAACAAAATCCAACAATTTCGATAGTTTTTGGTCGAAATTCATAACATCATAGTACAAATGCACTAAGAAATTCAGTCTGCTGAGAGTTTCAGGGGTTTGGGGACCTTGACCATATCCCTCATTACTCCAGATCCAATTCTGTTTGGAGCAATTATCCATTCAGACCCTCAAGCTTGAGAAAATCAAGAGATTGAGCTTCCACAACTGATGAAGCAGTTGAGAAAGGTATTTCTTGTCGATAAAAATGTAGTAAAAATATACCTAATGAATGATTGTTTATTACACAAACTTGCTTAACTCCTCCAGTAGTCTCCTTAAACCCAATTTAAAAATAAATCAATGAATTCCACTTTTGCAAAAACCTCAAATGGAATTGATGTCCCTTTAATTCCCTCAAAATCCGTTTATTTCCATAATATTTCTCCATCCTGTTCAGAAACTCCAAACTCTCGTTATATCTCTGATAAAAAAGTTCTGGATTACGATTGAGCTTCCGATTATCAATTCAAAGTAATGTCTAATTGGAATTTGTTTCAATTGCATAGGCACCCGGATGTAGCTTCGGTGAGAACTTTTGTGAGTGCTGAGAGGTCAATGCGGCGTTGGCGCCAGAAAATTAGACCACCAATACCTAGAACACTCCAACAATATGCAAACATCCTGAACAACGACCCTCAATGGAATCATCTGAAGCAGCATAGATTGGGAGAATTGACTGTGGAAACACTTGAAGTGGCTGATGGGACTTTTGTGACTGTACTAGCTGACATACAATTACTACGCACTATTGACCCAACAATTCTGACGATCGACGCGACCTTCAATGTGTGTCCGAAGGTTCCAGCGAATCATCAATTCCTCACAATCATGGGAACAGTGCTCGATACAGTAAGATGCAACAAATATTAGCGCCTGCTGAGAATAATTAACAATATATATCTGTAACGTGTATTTTTAATTCCAGGACTTACCTATTGCTTACGCTTTTATGCAGAGAAAGAGCACGTTAGCTTATGAAAGAGTATTTCGTTACCTTGCTGTGGTCCTAGCACCACACCTGCAGCCCAAAACCACCTGCGCCGGGTGTTTTTCTGCACCTGCTGTCCATACCATTCACATGGACTATGAGCAGGCTTTGAGAAACGCCATCAGACGAGTCTACCCTGATGCGGATATAATCTACTGCTACTTCCATTATCTCCAAGTGAGTTGTACAATGAATGTAATTTAAATCAGTTTTTAATCAGTAGCAAATTAGTAGAAGCCATCAGGTCGTTTTTTCTAGCTCCTTCAGCTTTTAATTTTTTTTTTTCAGTGAGTGACATTTCGCGAAAAACTCGAGACATTCTCGATAGAATTTTCCGTGATCTCTAACCTAGGAAGGGGAAAATAAACGATCTTTAGCCGCGTGCAAAATTATCAGCCGAGCCGAAGGCAAGGTTGATAAGCATGCAGCTAAGTATCCTTTATTTTCTCTCCCTAAGTTAGAGATATACTATTTTAGCGGGGGAAAAGCTCCCTTTACATTTCCTTCTAAAATTTCGCTTTCCCGACATTTATGAACAATGAACAAAAGTGAAATTTCAGTAATGACAACTTATCACTCATCCTCCAAAATAGTAGAGAGATATGTCACAATAAAACAATAAATTTACATCGTAGGCTTTGAGAAAAAGATTGAGGAGAAAGAAGAATTTGGCTTCAAGGAAGCAGCTGCAGCGTTGGGACCAAGGAAAAAATTTCTATAGGAAATTGATGGCTCTGCCCTCACTCCCAGCCGATGACATTGAACGTGCATGGAGACTACTGAAAGACAATGCATCGCCAGCTATTAAGAGATTCTTTTCTGATCTAATCAGTTATTTTGAACGCTGGTGGTTAAGAAGAGTAACTCCACAGGGTTTTACTGTATATTTGCTACATCGTAGAGTGTCAAACCCCATTGAAGCATATCATCGAGTACTCCGCAAGAGATTGGGCACTCATCCATCAATTTGGCAGTTTACCGGTGCGTAATTCCTCCAATTTCAAACATTGTATCAATTAAGAGTTATATATTACTCAGTAACTAAATTTTATTCATTAATTATGCATAGCTACCGTAATTGTCTCATTTCAATATATATGTAGGGATTTTCTTCCAATGTTATTAAAACCTATCAACTCCCTCGGGTTGTTATACTGAGGGAAAGTTGATGGTTAATATCTCGAAAATTCAGTTTTCACAAAAAAGTCGCATTTCTTCACGATAGATTTCAAAAAACATCTTAAATTATTAATTCTCTAATGATAATAAATTTGTAGCATCTCTGATGAAACTACAACTCATTACGTGTACTGAAAAGTCAGCACTCGCTCAAGGAAGATCAGTGAGACGGAGGCGAGCTACCAGGTACATTATCCAAGAGCAAGTGCTACAAAGGGCTTGGCAATTGTATGGAGAAGGCCTTCTTGACACTCAACAATTCCTCGCATGCGCGAATCATTTCCTCCGCGCTTTTGGAAACAAGAGATTGATTCGTAATGCACAAGTGGTTGACTACTTCTCAAGGGTACAAGAGCATGTTGTCGGTTAGTCAATTATTAATCAATTAAATTTAATTTAATTAAAGTAAAAAATAGCCCGGGATAAGTATTACAAAAATTTAAGATATTTGTTACGTTTTTATCATTTTCTAATGAGAGAATCGCTTTCAGGGATCCCACCCGCTGGGCACGAAATTCAAGCAGTCATAGCCGATCACCTAATTGGAGGAATTCCCATCGTAGCTGCTGCTGCTGCTGCTATTGAAAACGTTGGAATCTTATTGTGTAAGGATAGATGAATCCAATTCATTCATTAATTTTTTATAGCCGAGAGAGGGACAAACAAAAGATATTCCATGACATTTCCCTAAAAAAATTACTCATTTTCAAGATAACTCAATACTTGATAATGTAGCCAAAAATGGTCTTATTACTCTTTACCACTTCACGCCGGAACTATTATTATTATATTTTTCCTTCAATTATTTCAGTGAGGAGATTAGGAGAATGTATATGTGATCTGTGCAACGATTCAATTGTTGAATACGTTGTATTACCATGCCATCACTGGTTCGCCTGTCAAAATTGCACAATTAACTACGTCCAATCGTCATTGGACGTAAATGCTTTCTTGAAGTGCCGATGGTGTCCTCAGGAGTGTCGAAGATTTAGACTAATTCTTGTAAGTACACTTTTGCAATCCTTCAATAATACATAATGATTACAGAAAGAGGATTTATTTTTTAGATCACTTAAACATCTCTCTGGAAAGAGCAACGATTCCTTGACCATTGTGCTCTAATCGACGATAGTTGTGCACTTGTTTTTCCTCCACTGACGAAATGCACTGATGGCTGTATATTTGGCAGATGTATCCCTGCTAGTCTAATGTCTAACTTTTCTCCCTATTGATGTTTTATTTCATTGTCTCACCCTTTGTTGGCCTCTCTGGCTCTTGTTTATGTCTAATAATGAATTGATTGAGCTATCTTTCTAATTCATAGAGTCAACAATTTGATATTTAACTTTTAAAATGCGATAATTTTCGTTTCGAATGACTGTTTTCGCTGATTATCTCGATATTCAAGGGAGATACCAAAATTTGTGAAAAGACCTTTTTTTTTGAGAGCAAAACAAGATCTACGAAAGAAGTCTTAGCAAACTGCAACACAATAAAAATATTTTTCGTGCGATAAATTGATTCAACATGATATTCGACGCAATCCACCACTCAAGGACTTCTGCTCGACGGCAGAATCGAATGGGTTATTTCCACTTAAATGTATAATCCAGAAGGACGAAGTTCCTCATGGTGATCAATAATCACATTAAAATTGAGTAAAAAATGGAATTTATTCGATATTTTGAGTTTTCATGAGATGAAAAAATCGAGCTCAGATCAACTTGCGATTGTTTGTTCATGATTTTAGGGATTTCCATCGAATCTATAGTTTTTCCCATGCCTGAGAGAATGTAATACATTACAGGTCCACTGTACTCGATGACCCAGGAGCTGGTGGATATCCTCCTTGAATTTCAGGACGATTGCTACACAAAAAATCATATTGAGCAATTATTTATTCTTCCTATATATTTGTCACCGTAGTCTGTATACTGATATAATAGACATTGATTGATGTAAGAGAACGTTTCGATTTTATTTATTGTGAAAAATTACATGTGTACTCAAACAAAACTTTTTATTTGGATAAGGGAGAGGATACTGTCTTTCAAGTTTTATTCGAAATCGAAAACCCTGTGAGGAAAATTTAATAACTATCCAACAATTACATGATTTATATTTTTTTTTTCCTGTTTATGGAATTTTCAAGTAGAAAAAAGGAAGATGGTATTTTCACTAGGAGAAATCCTTTATCGATTACAGTTCCCTTCAGTCTGCAATAGAAATCGTTCTTATCGGCGGTTTCCATCGATAACTCTTGCCCATATCTTTTTTACCGACCACAAGGCTGGTAAAGAAATTTCTCCAGTTCGTTGGAAAAGATTTTCGACTCTTTGGAACTTTGTAACTACAAACGGTTGATGAGGCGGTCTCTCGGTGCTTTGCTATTTCGCAATTGGGGACGCTAAATAGCAAGACGCCCTCTGGACATGGCTACTCTAAGGCGCTAACATCAGCTCACATACATTACATATGCAAATTGTGAGCTTGTGTATGTACGTACGTGAGCGCCTTAGAACGTCCATATTGGTGAAAAACAACGCCGCCATCGGTAAATAGCGAGTCCAATTAGGTTATTTTCTTTGCAAGACAAATGTTAAGTTTGCGTTATTGAACGATCATGCAATCGGAAATTTGGAAATCTCGTCGCTCACATTCTCGATAACGCGCATAATTGATACATTGAGTTTTGGTGAGTCTTGGACATTCTCTCCTTTGGCACTCGGGAAATCTGACGGCAAGCCGAGTGCTTTAGCACTCCACGGGCAACGGACCTGCCACCTGGGTTATATTCCACCAAAACTCAAAGAAGTACGCAACACCCCACACCGCTACTACGCAATCAATCGAAATTAATTAATTGTGGGGGTTTCATGCTTCCCCAAATGATTTGGTCTTCAGGAATCGATTCACCAAATCATTTAGGAGCTACTGAGTAATTTTTCAAATTTTTTAAATCAATTATTTACTAACTATACGTAATAACTTGATTAATTCATAAAAAATTGAATAATTTTCCCCAAATCTTAAAACAACTTTCCAAAATATCACCTAATGATTCCCAAACGAATGAACATAATTAGAATGCATAATTAATTTCTCATCTGCCAAGTATACGGCAGGTACTTCTTCTACAATACCCAAAGAGGATAGACTAAAGCACCCTTCGTGCTGTTATATGGATTCTCAGATGTCACTAGGGAAAGAGCGCCAATTTCGAGTTGGCGGATTCAATTCAATTGACGGGGAACGTTACACAGCTGAAGCCCGGATGGGCAATCCAACGAAGTCCCTCGTTCTCTCGTACTCTTTGGATAATTATTTTATTTGAGTGATTGGCTGGGAATAGGATGAGGATAAATATCAATAATTAAGTAATCTGAATGCTTCGGGCGAGCACGTTAACTATTTATTTCACTTCAACTCAAACTTTTGTTTTCTGCAATAACACTTGATAATTATTTTAGAGAGAAGAGAGAGGCTGAAGGCCTGAGCTGGAACTAACTCTAACTTATTCAAAAATGCCCCTCGAAGGGCCCTACAACTCCCACTCTACATTTATTGCGCACGCACTTCTTTTCTCACTTACACCATATAAAACATATACGTACAGTTTAAGATGGTGGGTAGGGGTTCAGGCGACGGTGTGACGGAGTCAATCGTCGCCAGTCGTCCCCACATTCCACTGGAAATGTTAACACACGTGGTACTGGAAAAGGTGACTCATTCTGCTGGAAAATACAAAGGACATAAAGAGAGTCTTGTTCGGACTCGTTCGTAAACTTTCTCAGAAAGGTTGATAGGTTGAATTTATGATGTTTAGACGATGCTTCGACACGCACTCTCAATTCTGTTTATTCTTGACTTGGTTTCATTTCAATATTATTTTGCCTGTTTAATTTATTCTGTTTGTTTCAACCTTATTAAAACTGTTTATATGGTTTGTAAAAGAGAATATTTATTAGAGAATTGAGAACTGAATTTATGAGTCATCTCATCCAAGAGCACACGTGGTAAAGTAATGCGCAGAAAATAAAGTAAAATCAAATTCTTAATTAAATTGCAAATAAAAGGTAGATAATTTAAATTCGCCGCCAGGTGAACACAACGCCACCTGGTGTTTTAGTCACGAAGGCTCACGACAAAGAGGATAGACTAAAGTAGAGGCTCAGTTCGGGGGGTTTTGGTGACCCCAGCAAAGTGTAGTGACGACCCCACGGGAGGGATGGCGCCACGGGAGTTTCTTCGGGTAAGATCGAGTCGGCTGAGCGGATAACTCGGCAGTCGCAGTCCCAGTGGACTGTCCCACTGCTCCCGGGACAGGTTGAGAGTGTAATTCTCGCTCTCCCTGTCCTTAAATATGTTTTTTATGTTTTTCAGGGTAAATTGCATGTAAAGTAGTATAAAAAAATACTACTAGTATAAGGGCATTCTAGTATTATCTTAAATTTAAGAGATATGGCTAAAAAAAGATGATACTAGAAGGTCATTTCAAAAAAGAAAAAAAAATCCCATTGCCACAGATACAAAAAACATTGAATATCTATTATTGAATAATTAAAATTCCAGGTTTTCCCATTTCCGGTGCGATTATTCAATTAAATCCATTTTTCCTCTCTTTTCTCTTTTTTTCCTTCTGTTTAAACATAATTATGCTTATGTTTAATTAGATGATCAATTAAATAACATCAACATTTTGTTACGTTCAAAAAATTATTTTTTTTAATAATAACAATAATAAAATTAATAAATGATGAATTAATAGATTAAATTGATAATTTTCTGGAATTTATCGAATTTCTTTAAAGAAAATAAAAACCAAAATCTGTTTTTTGGGAATATCTCGAGACCTAGTGAGTTTAGAGAAAAATATCGAAAGACATTTTTTGTGGGAAATTTAATTATCAACAAAAAATATATCTTGATAAATTTTGCTATCTCTCTTCTTTAGGGAAATAATTGCAAAAGAATGAGAAGGTTTTTTCTTTATTTCCGATTTTAATTAATTTTTTAAAAAATTAATTGACTCTCTGAATAAACAATTGATAAAACCAGACTGTTTAGTTTAGAAAAAGAGATTGAATCTTCAAAATAATTAAAAAAATCGACAATTTCAGGAGAAAAAGGATATAAAGAGGATGAAAACAAAATTATTGAAAAAATTTATTTATTGAATTAAATTATTTTTTTTTACACATAAATTCGAAAAAAAATCATAAAAATGTCAAAAAATATTCCAAACCAATTGTTGAAGCGAGCTCGTCAGTACATTTTATAATAAGTAAATAAAATTGAAATTTTAGTAATGTATATTAAGGGATAGAGGATAAAAGGCGTCAAGTGAGGCTAATTGGTTTTGTCCCGTATATACAGCAAATCGGTATTTTCAAAACAAATCGTGCTTGGCGCACAGTCAGAGTGACCTCGAAAGTAAATATTTCAAATCAATTTATCAATTATCTGGTATCTTGAAAAAACTTCCAAATAAAAAATCCTCAAGTTTTGATAATATCCCCCACATTGCCATTAAACACATACCTAATGATTTAATCACATAACTAGTAATTCTATTCAATAACGCACTTAACAATAAATATTTTCCTGATGCATGGAAATTAGCAAAAGTAATAGCATTAAAAAAAAAAAGGTAAAAACACCAAAGACCCATCTAATTACAGACCAATATCTCTGCTACCTAATCTCAGCAAAATCTATGAAATTTTAATTAATAAAGCAATAATCGAACATTGTGACAAGGAAAAACTCATACCAGACTATCAATTCGGATTTAGACGAAGACATTCTACCATTCATGCTGCCAACAAATTTGCCTCTGACATCTGCTGGGCCCTAAATAACAAAGAATGTACAGGAGCTTGTTTTATAGACTTAGAAAAAGCTTTCGATACTGTGTGGCTCGATGGCCTAATATTCAAATTAATGACAAAAAAATTTCCAAATCACCTAGTCGAATTAATATTTAACATGATTTACAATAAAAAATTTATAGTTACAAATCTCCACGATAAATCTCATAAAACTTTCACTGTCCTCAATGGCCTTCAACAAGGCACAGTGAACTCTCCAATCTTATTCAATATATATACATGTGACCTTCTTGAACTATTTGGTATAAACAATAATCCTAAAATAAAAGCACTAGCCTTTGCAGACGACCTATTAATTTATATTTCTAACGAAAAAGTATCAGAAGTACAATCAGATCTCCAAATAATTTATAATAAAATTAACAAATATTATAATAACTGGAAACTTAAAATAAACCCAAGTAAATGTGAAACAATTTTATTTACTCCAGCCTTAAGTACAGCTAACGCCAATGTTCGTAAAAACTGGAAAAACTTTCACATTAATGAAAAAGAAGATGGTTCAGGTATTCTGATCCCTCATAAAGAAGTGGTCAGATATCTGGGCATCTTTTTTGACAACAAATTAAACTCCAGAACCCACATTCAAACTCAATTAGAAAAAGCAAACAATGCATTCAAAACTTGTCTAAGATCCACTTATAAAAAAAGCGTGTAACGTTTTTTGTCACCTCTTTTAGGCCGCATAGCTTAGCTAACACATATATATACATGTCTATGTATATATATGAAGTATATAATATATACCATATATATGTATATACATATAATATAATATAATATAATATAATATAATATAATATATATATTATATTATATTATCATAATATATAATATATATATATTATATTATATTATATTATATTATATTATATATATTATATATATTCTATTATATATTATAAAATATAATATAATACACATAATATATATAATATATATAATATAATATATATATATTTTAAAAAAATTCAAACAGAATTAGAATTTCGAGAAAAAAAATCGATATATATGATACATGATATATATTTATCTAATGTTTATTTTAAGGCCATTTTCGCCCATGTATAGTATTGCTTGGAGACATCTGGCTGTTTTGAGGACACGAGAATATTTGTTTGATTGAATACTACGGGGACGTATAGAATCTACGCGAATATTCAATTTTTACTATATGCTCATTATGGGGACGTGGTGTTATAGGTGTAAAAGTATATTCAAAGGACTGCTCCAAAGTATGTTGATAATTAATCAAGTTGGGTTGGAAACTCTAAGTTGGGTTATTGAAACGCTTGCATGGAACAAATGGAAAAGATCTGATGATACGGAAAAGGTTGATGACATTGATTCAGACATTTGAGGGTCAAATTTTCGCGATGTAAATCTGTATTCGACACTGTCATCATTATTGTTAGAGAGGAGAGGAATCTCCATAAGTGCGTACCGTGGATGTACCAGTTACCGGACGCTCAAGGATTCGGTACCAGTTTCCGGACAACTTGAGCATTTGGCCGTCTTCTTTCCATTTGATAGTACTCACATCATAAATTCCTTTTATTACATGACCCTCAGGACTCAAAACGAGTGTTTGATTAATTAATTATTCCCTTAATATCAGTACTCTGCGTTGAT
>JAOZGT010000006.1:3212174-3357823 GCA_035578325.1 Coelinius sp. EB29
TGAAAATAAGACTTTAAGACCGATTTTTTGGTCTTAGGTCTTATTTTGAGACAGAAATCTAACTATCTGAAAATAAGATAAGAGAATAAAAGAATCTCAAGAAAAACTTAAATATTAGGACCTAAGATGTCTTAAACATGATCTGAATGTGATTTAAATGTACTTTTGGAAAAAAATGATCAATATAATTTAAGTAATTAATAGGTTGTCTGAATTAATATAGTACATTTCACGTTCAAGTCATGAGAAACAGATCATCCTCTCCCACGTGCAAGATTGCCGTCCGAGCCGAATAGGCAAGCACGTGGGGGAGGGTGATATGCATTTCATGACGAGGCTTGAATAATATTTTTGGAAGTGTCTATTCACACGGTCCACGGTAATTTTCACCGTGGATATACCGCAGTTTTTACCGTGGATATACAGCGATTTTACTGTGGATATACGATTCGAAGGCTCCACGGGAATTTTTGAAACCTCAAATTTCTCGAGTCGGGTAATTTGGCATATTTTGCCTTTTAACACTCTCCCTCACTTTTGAAATAGCCTGGACACTTTTTTCTTGCTGCCGATTTAGGAGTCATTTCTCCAGGACCCCCCGATGAATATCCAATCGAAAAATCGCGGCCATAAACCTTTTGAAATATCGAAAAAAAATATCAAATTCGGAACCTCCAATTTCTCGACTCGGCTAATTTGGCATATTTTGTCTTTTAAAACTCTCCCTTACTTTTGACGTAGTAGGACACTTTTTTCTCTGCTGACGATTTAGGAGGTATTTCTCCAGGACCTTCCGATGAAGGGTGATCAGTCAATAATTTTTTTTAATCATTCTCCATGGCTGAGATAGTCTTCTGGGGGGCCAGGGAATTATCCACGGTAAAATTGCCGTATATCCACGGTAAAAATTACCGTGGACCGTGTGAAAAGACACTTCCAATATTTTTCATGCGCCGAACCCGAAAAACGCTGTTTTTTGTGGCGCGCAGCGCCGCGAAAATGGCGTTTTTCGGGTTCGGCACACGAAAAGAAAATTATGTGAATAATGATCAAAATAATGGGGGAAGAGTTGATTTATAGAAGGGAAAAAATCTCGGAAAAAATATTATGGTTTTCTATTGACATTCGTCTCATAATATGAAACCGGTGAAGAAAATTGTATATAAAAAGACTGATAATCTTAAATTAAGACATTTTCATTGTAAGATAATGTTAAGATCTTAAATTAAGACCTGATGACTTGAGATTAGACAATTGTTTTTTATCTTAAAAACGGCTACAAAATCAGTCTGAAAATAAGATCCCTGTTTTTGTAGTGAACAGAGTTGAATGAGAGAAAATGTCAAAATTGGCCATTTTGGTTGGAAGAAGACTCACCCCTGGAACCGGCCAATCCGAAATTTCGTCTTTTTGATTCTTTCTCATTTGATATCTTTGAAATAGCTGCCCGGCTACTCAGAACTCGCGGAAAAAAGTGGAAATTGGAAATTGAAAAAATTCGGATTTTTACATATGACATGTCAAGCTAGATATTTTTTGAATCCACCGATGGATTCTCTTCCCACTTTTTGAGTAGTTTGTGGGAAGGGTACTGATAGACTCTATGAAGCGACAGCCCGAGGAGGGCATTTTAAGTGGAGGTTTCACTTCCCTTGGAAATTACAAAAATTCGGATTTTTACACCCCTGGAACCAGCCAATCCAAAATTTCGTCTTTTCGATTCTTTCTCATTTGATATCTCTAAAATAGCTGCCCGGCTACTCAGAACTCGCGGAAAAAAAGTAGAAAACAGTTGAATTGGAGAAAATGTCAAAATTGGCCATTTTGACTGTCGAATTCACCATAAATTTCGACTCACTAAACATATTGTCTTTTCCATTCTTTCTCGTGCGATGTATCGTGAATTGACTCCGGGCTATATAAAACTTGTGAAAAAAACTGGAAAATAGGGAAAATGTAAAGAAAAAAACGTTTATGTGTTTAACTACACATGAATGACAAAAAAAAAACAAAACTACACATGAACTGCGCGCAATCCCATACACATGAAACGATAACATTCTCGTAGTCATGGAAATCATTAATTGATCCATCAACCAATCAGAACATGAATAAAAAGTTAACAATCAAGACAATGTTTCATTGTCAATCAACTTTATAATAAAGGAAAGAGGCGTAAGTGCGTTTTATTTATTGAAATGAAAGAGGCGTCAGTGTGGAGATACGTCCCTATCCCATTAAAAACTGGTAATTACGCCTGTTTATCAAAGATATTTTTTTAGAAGTTTTTGTTCAGAAATTGGATAAAAACATAAAAATCATAATTTTGGGACATGCGCCTCTTTAACTTTAGAAATTCTGTTTTCTGGCACTTACGCCCCTTTAACTTTAGACCGACGATATTATTTCAATGATAAATAAACAAATATTCGGTTATTTTTTTCTATATAAAAAAATAAAGAAATGATGTTTTATCAAGATTCTTCAATCACGTTGCTAGTGCAAAAAGACAATTAACACGGTTCGAAAGGCGAATGTCAACAGACCATGTGATGAAACGAATGCCAAAGGACAAATTTCTTTTTTTATTACGATTGTTTCATATTGTAAGACAAATGTTAAAGGACAAGTATTATATTAATGGAACTTGAAGGGTAAAACGCACTTACGCCCCTTTATTGTTATATATTGGGACTTCAGATGATGTATTTTTTTTTGATTAACATGAGAGGGGCGTATCTCCCACTTACATTTCGCGAGTTCTGAGTCGTCGGGCAGCTATTTTAGAGATATCACATATGAGAAAGAATCGAAAAGACGAAGTTTTTGATGAGTCGAAATTTGGGGTGAACTATTCTTTAATTAAACTGGCCAATTTCGAAAAATCAACTATTTTAACTATTTTGCAGTTTTCCTTGTGAGGTCTGAGTATTTGTGCAGTAAGCACAAAAATATAACAAGCTTTCTTATTCGAAATGTTACGAAATTATAGAAAGTGTTTGATTATGCAGAAAATGTATAATTGTTGTCCAGTACAGCGCTTACTGGAAAGTCGTCGCGCGCGTTAGCGCGCATAATGCCCTAGTATTGTTATATATATTGGGACTTCAGATGATGTATTTTTTTTTAATTAACATGAGAGGGGCGTATCTCCCACTTACGCCGCTCTCCTACCGAAAAAGAAATTCCCTCCATAAGTTACTCCGGATTCATCCTTGTGAAAATATTCATGGGAGTTATGTACGGGAGATACGCCTCTTTGTTATTATAATTTTTCGGGATGGATACAAATTTTGCCGAATGATTAATAATAAAGGGGCGTAAGTGCTTGAGTTACGCCCCTTTATTATTAATTTTTCTCCACATTAATTAGAAAATTACCAATAAGGATTAAAGTAAAGAGGCGTATGTACTGGACATACGCCCTTGTAGTGTTAATTAATTGGACTTACACCCATTTGCCATTTTAAAACGAAGTTGATGGAAAAATCTCCTACGGAGGTAGAAAACTCCAATTTTAAAGAAAAAAAAAACATACGCCCCTTTACTTTAAAAAAAATCGAACAATAATGGCACTTACGCCTCTTTAAATACTATTTTATCAATTTTTTCCCATTAAATGACACATGTAAATTATTTAAAATATTGTCAAGATATTCTATAATTTTCTATCTTCAACGCTAAAAGTAGTAAAATTATTAATTAATTTTTTTTTACTCAATAAATAAATAAAAAAAACTATTTTTTCAGCCGTTGGGTACTTCCGGGTCCGATCAGGCGCACCCGGGATCGCCCAACCACTACCCGCGTGCTCGAAACGAACAGGCACTTTAGTCTCATCTAACAACAACACACGGTCGCGAGTCTAACGACAGTTTGCCGGGAATCGCGTTCCAACCTGTACGACATTGCCAAGTTTCGCCAGGCTGCGTGCGCACGAGCTCAGTCGTCAATTGGTCGGTAACTTAGGTACACTCTGAATATCGAGTTGACCGAGTATAGATCGATCGAGCACAAGAAATGCTCGTGCGCAAGCGAAGTTGATCGGTGTACATCGGAAGAGCTCGAACGGATCTCGGACGACGCTCGAGCGCATCTCGGACGACGCTCGATCGCATCTCGGACGACGCTCGATCGCATCTCGGACGACGTTCGAACCAACTTCGAACCACGTTCGAACCGCCCTCGAACCATAAAGGCGAGGCCAGAATAGACGTACGTTGGATGTTTGCAAGCGAGTTGCGTGCCGAGGATGCGCGCTGATCCGTTTATGAATTCCGTCTGCAGCTGGCACGAAATCACATGTAACCTGTACATAATGGACATTGATAGAAAATTAAATTTTAACGAGGGAAATGTGATTATTTACAGGAGAAAAACATTGAATTAATCTGGGAAAACTCTGACTGATGCTTATGTGATGTAGAATAGACATAGTTGGTCAGAAACTAACCTCGAAATTAATATTTTTTCATCTCGTTAAATATCGAATTACCACGGTAATGAGGGCTTTTAGGAGAAAATTTCAGAAATTTTTTTTTGTAGTGAATTTTATAAGCTACAAAAAGTGTCATTTGATATTTCCTCCTCAAATCTTTAGTTTCTGAGATATTAGCAGAATCAACTAAAATTTGAGATTTGATTTGGATGAAAAGTCGATCCTTTAATGAATAAAAAATTGGTTATTTTATTGAAAAAAAAATTGCACAACTGAATTATTGGTGTGGTTTTAATGAATACAATAATTTTTCTAATGATATTGTAATGAACGTCATGAGATAACTATAACTATTGATCATTATTTCAATTTCTTGTTTTCGTCCATTAATTTTTCTGTAACCTGGAGCATTCCTCTGAGACATTTGACCTTCAATCGTTTATTGAGTAGAAGTGAAAGAGTATATGGAATTACCCTTGTAGCCTGACGAATGTCATCTATTTCTGAATCGGATTCTATTTTCTTGTGTGAATTATTGACAATTTTCTCCAAAACATCTACAGTTTTGGAAGCAGAATTCACCAGCTCACCCCCCTCCCCACATTCCTCTGAGCGATTGGTTTTTTTTCGATTTGTAGATGTCTGAAGGAGGTACAACAGGCTTGATTGGTCTCTTATTCCTCATGTCTAATCTGATTTTCTTCCTCAAACTTACCAAGGAATCAATCTGTTCACTGTCAGATGAAATAATTCCAATTAGAAAAAAAAACTAAGTAGTATATCCTAAGTCATGATTCATGACTACTGGGACATACAGTTTTCAATTAAACTGCTTCCAATATTGTCTATCTAGATGTCTGCATCATAGGGTAGTGTTGGCCTTTTCGAAGTGAACTGAAATGACATGGGTTTGGTTGTTGTATTTATAATTTCTGCGGTAAACTGAGAATCCTCTACATCTACAATGGTAGATTGTCGTTTCGTTGGTGATGAAGGCTTTGGCAGATTGTCGTGATTTTTTTTCGCTGCTCCAAAGCATTTAGGGTCATCAGACAACTGTTCTTGGTCAGGTATA
Source organism: Coelinius sp. EB29 (assembly GCA_035578325.1). NCBI lineage: Eukaryota > Metazoa > Arthropoda > Insecta > Hymenoptera > Braconidae > Coelinius > Coelinius sp. EB29. The sequence continues at coordinate 3,217,688 of JAOZGT010000006.1, forward strand.
AACAAATCTTCATCTGGTATATTTAACCACGAAGCCACCCCAATCAGTGTAGGCTCTGGTTTTTCGATCAGTATCAGTGTCTCATATGCAATATGATGATTGAAATTCACGTTAGAAGTAGTCCTAGGAATCGAAGGAAGATGAAAAGGTCTGTAGCGGAGTGGCAAAAGGGAATAAGTTAGAAAATTGGAAGGTTAATTTTTATAAATTTGATGAATTACTCTCGTGGGAGCAAGCAGTTTCTGAGGAATTCTATTGATAACAACCAAGTCTTATGACATTTCCTCCCAAAGTCACCCATTATCAAGATGATTAAATATTCAATTAAACAAATGGGAAAAATCGACTTTTCATCCAAATCAAATCTCAAATTTTAGTTAATTCTACCAATATCTCAGAAACTAAAGAGTTTAGGAGAAAATGTCAAATAAAACTTTTTGTAGCTTACAAAATTCTCTGCAAAAAAGTTTCCTGACATTTTATCCTAAAAGCCTTCACTACCGAGATAATTCGATATTTAACGAGAGAAAAAAACATTAATTTCGAGGACACATTCATTTTGTTGAGTCGGTGGTTTTGTCCCTACGGTCAGTGTAGCCTTGTCATCAACAAGGCTTTCTTTTTACAAAATATAAATATTCAATCTCTGGCGATTTGTTTACACCTACATCTGATGGTTTGAAGGTTATTATTCAATCGAAAGAAGTGCAAATTTCAATCAATTTAATTCAAAAGAACGGAGTGTCAGTTACTGGAAGACCTCAGTACGGCTTCTTGCCAGTTATAAACCCATCATCAAAAAGCAAATGGCAGAAGAGTAATAAATGTTATTGATTATTTTAGAATATATTTATTCATAACAACAGTTGTATCATTTGAATAAAAATAATTTCATATCTATATAAATTTCTCATATTTTGGAAAACTTAAACTAAAATGCAACCGTCAGCTCCATAACCAGTACGCTCATGGTGTCCATAAATGGCACATTCGGTTTTCGAGGTGTCTATAACAGGTCCATGCGACACTTGTCATATTTTATCAAATATTAATTCACTTCTTGATACTGCAATGGTGGAAATATACTTAAATGAAAGCGAAAGCATTGTTTCAATGATTATAAAATTTAGAATGCATAATTGATGGACAAAATAATTTTTAATGGCCTTTCAAACATGTTGCACTTATAAAAGTGTCCATAACTAGTACACTGACAGTACACATTGATTATGGTGAATGATTTTTGAAGAATATTAAAATTCCACACAGCCCAAGTCTTCCTCAGTTACGTCTTTTCTAATTCTGATTTAGATACGTCTTTTGAGAAAAGATAATGGAGATACGTTTTTTTTAAATCAGGAATCTGGGATATACTTCTTTTTTCATTATCTTTCTGAGATACATTTTTTTTCCTCAGAGACCGTCAAATTATATTTCAGCTTGTTATAAACGTTATTATTTTTTTTTATTTATTACTCCGTGATTATCTCTGCATGTACGATCAGATAGTTGATTAAAATTTTTCATGCAAATCATCCACAATAGATCATCTAATCGATATAAGAACTCGCTAGAGTACGAAACGATGTGATAATTCTTGTAGTATTCTTTGGGACTCTAGGAGAACTAGAAATGTGCACGGTTTCGACAATATTCAATGTATTACATATCTAGCGCCTCGTAAAAATTGCTTACGAAAGCGATCACGCTTGCGTTTTCGGAAAGGTGATGCGCCTTTTTCTGAAAGTTAGTATAACAAAAGTATCGTAAACGTTTCAGAATGGCTGACCTCTTCACATCAACTCAGCCACTATTTGGTTTCCTTAACTCCACATTGCACAGCTCCGTGTTAATAGTACAGTACTAAATACTTCACTCCTTTTTGTTCTTCATTCCGACTCATGATACTCACTATACAAGCACCATACTTCTAATATCTTGATAGAACTGTCGACAATTATCATGTTTTTAATTAAATAAATAATTTAAAAAAAAAAAATTCCCTCGACAATTTCCTCATTTGGTGGTGCAATCTGGACCTCATCAGAATAATAAACCATCCACGAGAAGAATACCCAACTCGAATACAAAATAATCTCATTAAACTTGTTGTTAATCAACTTAAAAAAAAAATGGAAGATAATAATGTTAACAATCGCACACGGACCCTCTTAAATCAATAATAATAATAATGAAAAATTACAGGGATTTTCACCAAATGCAACCACAGCATGAAAATCGATATGATTGAAACAATCAAAGTTCGATAATTATCCTTCCGAGAATGCAGGAGAAAATGCTCGATAATATGCTCCGAAATGAGCATGGCATCGAAGATGAGCACATTTTTACCCCTTTGATTTCTCCGTCAACACAACGAACGCGAATGGAATTGCTTTTATTATTTATAGTGTTTCCACATTCCACATATGTACAATTGCGACCGAAGATCACCCGTTTATTAATTTTAATGCTGTAGAAGTTAAACCTGTTTAAATTTAAATAGAACTAAAAATTGAATAGATCCACTACATTGTATCTGTATATAATTCGACAAAAGTAATTGTCGATAATATAGAGACCATACAGGTTGCTCGCTTAAGGGCGGATATTAAACGACAATTGTTTATTTGCACTTATCTAATTAACAATGCATCTACAAACAATGAAATTATAAAATTTGAAATCTACTAACGATTTCTGATGAAATAGATCCCTTTTGACAATTAATTGAACAATTTTTGATTTCTCGTCGGCCAGCATCATGCCTAAAATTAATTAATTAATTGCAGCTAATTGATGAATCTACTAACGAAATTTCACCTCGTAAAATCATGTACTAACGTTGTACAATCACCTACATAAGACCATTTTTTTAATTAGTGCAATTGTCGGCTAAGTACCTAGGGGTCACAGCTGTGGCATTCTTACTTTTGTATTATCAAGTATTAATTAATTCTAATTGAGAGATAATAAATATAGTTTGTCATAAATAAATCAATATCTAATTAACTTAAGTGAGACATTCAAATCTCCATAGTAACTCATTTGTCGAATGAGTTAGACAAAGATGGACTGATAGATGCTATCCTTGTCTGGCCCATGCAAAGTGACCTAGTTACGTGGCGCCATTAGTGCGTGCTTTGGCCACCAACATTCCTAGGCGTGACTTTTCTCCTCCTGGCAACCCGCCCGCATATGCGCAGTGCTCCTCAATTCATCTGAAATACCAAATAATCCACCAACATCCGAACACGACTCAAGACCATTGAATCTACTCTATTTATTTAAAACATCCGTCAAGAGGATAAAATACTTCAGTTTACAATTATAACATAGAGTACATGAACAAACATCTATAACAGTTTTTTTTCGCAAAAACAAATACGTTATATTACGAAACAATTCTCAGTAAATAGTAATTCAATAATATATCAATAATACGTTTCTTAATTATTCATAATTCATCATAGAGTATCGAAGATTATTGGATCAGTAAGGCGAAGTACAAATCAAATCAGAAGTATGTCGTATCCTCTCAGTTACAAACTATTCCGTTGATCGATTCATTTAAATATCTAGGACTACTCAGGTCTTCTGGCATTTTGAGTAACATAGTCCAGTTTACCATTTAGAATCAGAGAAATTTCTACAACATGTTAGATTTTACTAAGCTCGTTTATCCACCAGCATTCCTCGTCAGGTCAGTCAGATACAACGTGTTATAGTAATCCATGAGAAATTCATTCGAAACATTTTTCACATTTTTTTTCATGTCAACGAAAATGACCGAAGAAGAATGAATACATCATCGAAATCTTCAAATAAAATCAAATAAAGAAATCGATTTATTCTGAGTTGGAGAGACTGAACAAAATCCCAGTGTTATAATTTAAATAAAAAACTCGCAAATAAAATGAAAATTTCCCGCAAAAAAATTACGAAGAAATTCCACAACTCATCACCAATCCGAAATTATCGATTAAATGAAGATTAGAGTGAGTTTTCCTCCGGGTAAATGGAAATGATAGCAAAGAAGTGGTAAAACTTTCCTATCAAAATATTCCTCAATCATTACCAATTATTCCGGGGATTATAAGATTTATGAGAAATGTTTAGGAGACCTTTCGATTCTTCGATAACAAAAAGGTTGTATGACGTTTTCTCGTCATAGAACCCTTCATTCCCTAGATATTCCCATAATTCCTAAAAATGTCGAATTTAACAGCTGATATATCCCTCATCATCCATCCTATTCAGTAGTGAAATGATAAAACGTAACAATTCGATGTTTTCCATCCTGATGAATATTAAATTATCTCGATAACGAGTAATTCTCATGCAAAACGTCAGAGACATTCTTCATTGGCAATTTATTCACCTTCGAAAAAGGTCTCTAGACTTTTTCTCCGAAAATCACTCGGTTCCAAGATAAAACGTAATTTTAAAAAATGTGGAATAATTTGCCACTTCGTTACTGAATTATGTCACTGACAATCTCCAAATTTCTAAATCTCTCAAGCCAACTCGTCAGCATTTTACCATTTCCCTCCTAAATTTCTAACTCCAGAACTCCTCAATCCCAAACTATTCCTTCATCTTTTCCTCCGGCACGTCTTCAATCATGACACTCTCAGTCGACACTAGTTTGACCTTCTCCAAGGATTTAGGCCTCATAAGAATGAACGGTAGCTCGGCAGTTAGTTCTCCCCCAAGTGCACCCAGATACAACTTGACCTTCACTGCATACGAGACAACAATTCCAAATGAATCCCTGACATCAGGAGTGGTCAACAAGGTACTCGAAGCCAGTTGATCTTCCTCCCTCTTCAGTCTGCCATCAAGTGCAATGCCCCTTCTCTCTCGATTACACTCCAGATCGGGTTTCAGGTACACCACCTTCTGCAACGTAGACCCTGGATTGATGGGACAACCATCCTGAGTCTCAACAGCATCGATAACTGTTCTAAACTGTCCATTCTGGAAAATAACGACATCTATTCCCTGTTGCACCAGAGCCTTTATCTTCTTCACCATCTTGTTGCTATTATTTCTTACGCAAATATTAACAGCAATCGATTCTCCTTGATTATAAATTTGCTTATCGAGTGTCACCTCAAGCTCCAGCTCTCCAGGACTCAGTAAAAAATCCTTTCTAACTACAGTACAAGGTTGTCTGCCCACTTTAGTCGGTGCAAACTGAATCTTCCTAACTCCAAGGCAAATAGTGCTTCTCTTATGAGTCAAATCGTTCTCACTCTCACCACAGAACATTTTGATGTAGTAGCTGACACCACAGGGCTCACCATTCTCCTCCTTTCCTTGTTGAAGAGTTACACTTGCTGGAGAGGTTGGGGGGAACGTGAAAGTGAATGGAACAGCGTTCGATCCTAATTTCTTCAAGAGACGGTCCTGCAGACGAGTCGTGTTGTTGTTTGTCTTCTCAAGAGGGTAGATCTGCTCTGAAGCCAGACAAAGATCCTTCTGGAAATTGAGACCCATCACCTCATCCTCCTCTCGTCCATAACGAAAACTACAGATCAGCTGACCAAAGACCTTTCGACCAGAGTCCACGTAATCCTGGTCCACACGCAGAACTCCATCAATTGGCTCTGTTCCAGATAAGTAGTCGACAAACTCACGCTTACCGAGGTAAAGAGCAAGTTTCCCGTTTGGGGAACATTTCTTGAAGACTTTAAAATTTACGACCATTTTGATAATTTGAAATTTACAATTGTTGAATTTAGTTCGAGCAATTGGTTGTGATGATATTGCTGGTAGAGGAGAAACTAGACTGTGCAATGTGGGCGACGCTCTTATAGGGAGGACTTAGCAGTGGTTGGATGTGATGGGGCTTCGTAATCTTGTTGGGAGGACTGATGAATACTTTCGACTTTGCGCACGTGGAGTTTTTTTTTTCATTAAATGACTGGGTGGGGGTGTTTGAATTGGGTAATTTATGGAAGTGACGTGATAATTGACGCGAATTCGATATGTGTTCTTTTGAAATTAAGAGAATTATGATTGAACAAAAGGTAGAGTATTGATACTGATGACTTGAAAATTAATTTCTGGAGGTATCTTGACATGGAATGATCTTAGAGGAAATCATCGAGGGATCTCCATTGTGGGAAATTTTTATAGCTCGAAAAATGTTCCTTAAGTTTTTGTCGTAGCTACAATAGTTACTGCGACAAATACGTAATTAACAAAAAGTTCACGGTTGACTTTAACAGTCCTATCACTTGAGATGAGAAAGGGGAGAGGGATGTTTGAATGGGAGTTGGCAAGGGTTACATAAGGAACTGACGTAGGGATAGACGTATTTATTGATAAGAAGTGGAAATACTGACTTCAAGGGATTACTGATGTCGTTGAATTTAATACGAATATGGTCACATGTAATCAAACAAATTGATTTTTTCAGATAACGAGAGGTTTTGAAGGAAAAAAGTCAGAAGACATTTTTCATTGCGAATTTCTTCAACTACAAGAAATGTCTTATCCCATTCTTTCCTAAAATAACTCGTTCCCATGATAAATGCATAACGGTAAGAACGATAAATTTGATTCATTAAATTTCATAATATTAACACAAAATTCAGTGGTAAGCTATGCACTTCATTTTGTGGAAGAACCAGTTCACAGGAAATCATGAGCTAGATTTCGATGTTTAGAAAATTAGCTGTCTAAAGAGTATTCAGATGATTTTCGCTGAAATTGAAATGAAATCGACTTTGGTGAAGAGCAAATTTCATAGGAATATTATTATCCAGTCTTTCGATGATTTTTTCCTTCAGGCGAATAGAGAGAGTTTTTTCTTCTATCTTTCTCATGAGACTTGCTTCGAGGCTTCACATCTTCAAATTGTTGGGACATTCGATGGAAACTTTATTGAGACTAATTAAAATATGTTGTTTTTCGCAATGTAGCGTGGTTTCGAGGAGTAATGAAAAAGAGAGTAAGTGTGTCGTGGGAAGTAGTTCAACACTTTGTTTTATATTGTATGAATATATTAACGAGTATAAAGAGTCATACATCTGATTTCTGTTGCTTTGGGGGCGGGGAACCTAAGCGGGATGTCTCTTCACGATTTTTCCTGTGTTTGTTCTGATTCCGCTGACGTTTTGAGGTTTTCTCACTTGGATCAACTCTGAAATATTCAATGAAAAAGTTGAAAATTGACTTTGATTGACTTGTTGAGAAACATGATTGAAATAACAAAACGAAAACTTCAACTGAAAAGGGCATTGGTCGGGAAGTTATTGGTTCGACCCGCAAAGGGTCACACCCACACTACTCGTTTCTTCTCTTTTTAACTTCCCGACCCGGAGGGTGGAAGTTATTGTAATGACCGCGAAAATGATTTGTGTAGTTTTGATCTCAATCGATGCGCAATCATGTGACTCAAATCTGCTTGGAATTTCATGATAATCGTCTTACCGATTACTAAGTTATTCGAATATAATGTTTGCATTGTTTTTTCATTCTTATCAAAAATAACTTTCGGATTCCTTTTGCAACGTTTTTCCGGAAATTTTTTTTCAATTTTTTCGAATTTTCAACTTTTTTTTTGGTCGGGAAGTTATTCGTGCCGCCCGGCAAGGGTCACACCTATTCCGGAGCGAATGCAGCGAGTGACTAACAATGCCCTTTTAGTTTTTATAAATGAAACAAAATTGATTTTGATTCAATTTGATCAACTTTGGTTTGAAGAATTGAGAATAAACTCTTCCAAAATTCTATTCGATAATTTTTTCGAACAATGGAGATGATTTAAGAATAAGGATGTTGAGAAAACTGAAAATTAAATTTTTTGATTGGAAAAAAAAGAATCAATGGTTTTTCGTTTCTCAATCTATGAAATTTGTATTCTTCTTTTAAACTGAATGATAATGTGAAAAATTGGAGAAAGAAACTTACATCGTCGTTGATCGAGCCCCAGGTCCCCAGTTAGGTGTAGGATTGATTTGAAACCTTTGCATGTGCATTTTTCTGGACTCGGGATTCGCCTCAGGGTGTAAATCAAATGAAATTTTCCTTGTGGATTCAGTTGTCAAAATAGCTAATGCCGGACTCTCTTCACCCAGTTTTTCTCTCTTAGCTGGATGCATCTCTTCCCAGGCCCTGACCACGTCCCATAAAACTTCTGTGGGTGCATCAGTTTTTATTGATAATTTGTTGGCGTGAGAGAAGGAAACCTTGTAGCCTGCGTTTAATAATCCTGATCTGAATTTCACCATCGATGGAGTGTCACATTTCACTATTGACATCTAATGAACATAAAAATGAAAATGAATAATTACTCAATCACTGAAAATTATTGGATAACTATTGATGAGAATTATGGGTGATTGCGAAAATTCAGCAAAGATATTTCTCATTTCATTTAAATTCTAGTCTAGACTTGAACCAAGAGAATAGAAATAACATTTTTCGGACTGGAGTTTATGTTTGAAATATATAAATTTATGGAAAGGAGGAATGATTTTCTCCTCACCACTCGATCGAGAACATAATAAAGGGGAGTATCCAATTCTTCTGTAACAACATGGAGAACTCCAATCAATCGTTTCGATGTTCCCAATTCCATTGTCTCTATATTATTGACTAATTCTCTCACGAATGATTGATCATGCAGAGATCCCAGCCAAATTGGTCCTCCTATCTGAGAGGAAACAATTAGTCATACATAGATTTTGTTGATTAACACAAATATACTGTGAAATAGTCGAAGGAAATGAGTTTAATAATCTCATCAAGATTATGTGTCATATATCTTAAAAAATAGTGAATGTTTGATTGCTCGTTATTTTTTAATTCAACTCATCTCCTTTTCATCACTCAATCGTAAGCACAATTTTTCAGGTAATTCGATATGTATTTACGATGATTTTTATAACACTTACATGATGCTTATATCTGCAGAATTTGCACAATTGATCGACAGGTGGTCCTATCGGTAATTTATACCCACCATTTAATTTCTTAGTTCCAAGTGGCTGAACTGTCATACTTTCGCATCCATTGCATTGATAAATCATTCCCAAATTGCTAGTGTTTTCCTTACACCTTATTTGACCAGTGTAAACGCGAACGAATACTCGAATGTAAAAATCTACACTTATTGAGAGTAGTGGAACAATGTAACGTCCATGACGTCCTGCATGAGCTGCTATGTGCTGTAGAAGAATCCTCAGAGCCTAAATATGATGAAAAATCACTGAAAAGAATTTTTTAATTTCCCGGGTAGGGAAGTTATTGTAATCACCCCGAAAATCGAAAATCAATTTTTCAACATATCTTCATGTTTCAAGGTTTCCACAATCGTTTTGGACCATTTTCAAACAGATGTCTGTATGTATGTGTGTGTGTGTGTGTGTACGTATGTATGTTCGCTGTATGTGGCGAAATGTTTCGTTAACGATTTCTCGCGTACAAATAGCCCGATTTGATTTTTTTTCTCAATCGATGCGTCTTCATGCAATTCAGCCCTGATTAGATTTTGGATGGAATTGATCTAATAGTTTTTCTAATTTTCGCGAAAAATACGAAAAACAGAACTCGTAAAAATGTTAGTCACTGATTTTTCATGAGCAAACGTTGCGATCGAGGTAATCCATCACCCAAATGGAATATCTACGGGTTATTAAGATCTAATTAAATCTCCAGTGGAGTTTACGTTGTGATTTTCGGCTTTTGTTGATTTGTTTTGAGTTCTAGATAAACAAAGTGAAAAAAGTATCATTTTATCACAATTTTTTCATTTCTTCCTAACGGATCTCATCGAATTGTTGGCGCGAATAGCCAAACCGGGAAGTTTTTTGTGTGGTCCGATCGGGTCACACACACCATGGGAGCGAGCTTGCGAGCGACCAACAATGCTCACCTAGTTGAATTTTTCGATTCTCTCTTAGAATTACTTACTTTCGACAGGGATTTCAATAGAGTCAAAAATAAATAATAATGGCACTCTGAGAATTTCCACTTACAATTTCATGACATGCTTTTGACTTCAATGAAACTGCTCCATATTTAACAAAACAAGTTTCTGGAGAATTCCCAGCTAAGACAGCCATGTCAGTAGCTGTGACGAGCAGCAAACCACCATTGACGATACATTGGACAGCTCCATCAAGGAAATTCGATGGACAACCATAAGGATCTAGATCTACTGCGTCAAACCGATTCTTTCGATTCTGATACATGACCATTGTGGCATCTTCATGGCTCGAAATTATTAGGTCCTTCATCCCATTGTGCTCAATGTTTTTCTTAATACTCTCAACTGCTTTGGCAGAAATATCATTTGCTATTATTTGACGAACGTAGGGAACTTCCTTGGCATATCTTATACTGCGAAGTCCAGTGGCTGAGAGGGCTTCCAATATCGTAATTCCATTCTAAATAATTCAATCGACAAATTGGAAAGAAATTCAATTAGTTTTAGGTGTTAAAATCATAACAGAGAATATCTGATAGAAGGTGCAGTTTAGATAAATTCACAAAGAACATTTTTTTTTCAAAGACTCCTATAAACGAAAAAAAATGCTGTTGACATTTTACTGAAAAATCACTCTTCATAGATAATTATATAATTATCAAACATTTCCTATTTCTTAAAAATTGTTTTTGGAGGGAATCATGCAGTTTTTCTCCAGATGATTGAAATCTATCAATATCTTCGATCAATTATATGCATTATGAAAGAGATTTCCTGTATCTCTTTCCAAACTCGTTTTGAAATGAAATGTGGAGATTTCATCTACTAATTCACCTCATGTTTCACTCCTGCCTGTGCTGACAAATGATCAACTCCCACGTCTCTCTCGACAACAGTTGAACGTTCATGTTTCTCCTTTGAAAATAGACTCAGAACAGCGACACTGTACAACAAAAAAAATTCTCGGTATTCTCCAATTGTTTGTTTAGGCTTACCCAATAATAGGAAGCAGTAAACAAACCTGAGATCTCTGTTGAACTCCTGGACCGGATTGTAAAACACATTTTTTTCCAGCACTAGAATCTCTGCTTTCCCTTCTTTGATAATTTTTGGAGCTTCTCCTCCTGAAATTGATTCCATGAAGAACCGAATGAGTGAATTAAAAATTGTTATTTTGAGTTTATCGAATGAAAATTTTATTTCATAGCCGAATTGATGAGAACATGAGGTTATGTTCGATAATCCATTAAAAATAAAAATTAGTAAAACATTATGGCGCAGCGCACATGCAGCATTTTTGTGAGAGTTCTCATGAGAATTCCCATGAAAACGGGTAGGTCTTGTCGTCGCATAGGATGCCAGGGGTGGGATCTTTAGGGACCACAACTTTACTTTCAAATTTCACCTGGAGGGGGCTACGAGCAATGGCAATTTCGCTGACAATTTCTCATCTCTAAGAGGCTTGAGGTCAGTGGTCCTAATGCTGAATGATTGGATGGACGGTAATACTTGAACGTCGAATTCCCTAGAGTCTAGTAAATAAGGATGCGGAAATCAAAGAACTATGAAATTTCAGGTCGTTTAAATAATAGGAAAGGGATAATGTCAGATTAACTCTTGATAGGAATAATATAAAATTTGGAAAAGAAAAAGATAAGAATATGTATTTGTTAAGGATGATATAAACTTTAGTTTTTCGAAAAACTAGTATTACTTTAAATCAGAAGAATATAATGACTTGTTGGATAATTTCCCGGGACAGGCAAAAATAAGTTGGAGTAATTCCAATATGGATGAACTTTTGGATTTGTCAATTCTTGGAAAGGCTCTTGATCAAAATGAGTAAAAATAAGTAATCAGTAATACCCGATAAATAGAAAAATCAGGGATAGGAAATACCAGAATGATTAAATATGGGAATGTCGAAAGTTTGGAATAGCCTTTAGGTTGAACGCCATTTTCTCCGTTTGACCATTTCCCAGTTCACCCATTTTCCAGTTGCGTTTAATTGACCGATAACCCATCGACGGGGCTTACCATCATCTAAAATATTTTTCTACCTTACCGATAATGTATCGCTTTCGCCAGTTGTAGTATACATGACCGTGTCCGTCTTGTGGCGCCTATAGAGCAGCGTTTTAATGAATTATTGAAGAGAAAAGATTGTTTCTAAAGTCATGATGGATAAAGAGAAAAAAATATTCTTTTTAGCAGAGCGGTTTTAATAAAAATAATTATCATTATTTCTTGACAGAAATATTTAATAGAATGTATTATGTCATGATTTCGTAGACTTATACCTTTGTGATAAGCTCCACAAAATATGATGTGTTTAATTGGAGATAAAATATATTTTGGCCTTCTTTAATTAAATTTATACAGTCAAAAAATATAATTAATAATTTATTATGTATTTGTTGATTACCTTTTTAAGCCTTCCCCTCGGAAATAGTTTGGGAAAACCACAATAAATTAAAGTTAACAACAGTAATTTACCAATTACTTGGATAGATTATTTAAAAATTATTGTCATAGTAATTAAATGGATAAGTGAAATTGAAATCTATTTGGATTATTTAAAGAATTCTATATAAAATATTAATTTTTATTGAATTATCCTCTCATAAGTTTGGTATTTCTCCAATTTTTGCTCATCAGAATTTTTCAGAGTCAACACAATTTATAATAATCAAATATTTTGACTCGAAATAAATGAATTTAATTTTTAATTGACTTTTAATTTAAGTAAATTCCAAGACTTTAAAATGAATTTTCTTTTAAATAATCCAAATTAAAGCACAATCATAAATTTCGTTGAATTTATCAATAATAAAATTTATCAGGAAATAATCTATCCATAAACAGGATTTTAGATTATTAAGAATTGATTTTTGGGACATATTTTTTTACAATAATCTATTAATGAAATATTTTTACAATTATTAAAATGAGAAATTTAACTATTATTTTTATCGATTTCCAAGAAATATAGAGGAAAACAAAAATTAAAAGAAATTCTCCTATTTTTTCAGAGATTAAAAACTGATTATAAAATTTGAATAATAATTAATATTTGTTGATTGAGCTGGTTTAAGACTGATTGATTTTCGTCCAATTATTCCCCTTTTTAAATGGAAATTCCAAACATTATTATTCTTAGAATTCGTAATGAATTTGAAGAAATTTGCATCGTAATTATTGGTAATCTGGCAAATAAATTTTAAAGTTCTATATCCACATCGATTTTTAAAAATTCCATGGGAGCTGTGTGACAACTGTTGCACATTACCAATGCATCGAGATTCCTCGCAACCTCCAGATTCTTTGCAATGCAATTACTGCAAGAGTACCATGCCAAACATTCTGGGCATAAGTTGTTTGCAATAAATTTGACATTGCATGAAACACAGCCAACTCTATGTAATATATGTGCTGCAAAGAAAATGAAATTATATTTATTCAAAGAGTTATTAGAATGACACTTACATAATACAAAATATTAAATGATACTTGGTTGTTACAGTTGGTATACCGTTTACCAATGCCCCTTGTTTCTCAATATTATAACGATGCAGATCGGGAAATAATCGTACTAAAAAAAGAGAAACAATAAACAATATTATGCATAAAATAAAGGGGACCGACATGTTTAGTGATTAATAAATAAAGGATAAGGGAAATTTGCTGACCAATATCTTCATATGTTTGTATATTTATAAAATTGTTGACATCGGATGAAGTGACTTGAGGCATTTAATAATTTCATCTCGTCAAATATATTCGCCTGATACAACTCCCAAATTTTGTTGAGAATATCTTGGCGAATTAAATATTTATTTTCAGTTGGGCGAGTAATGGGAAGACCTCTGTTCGATGCAGCAATTTTTAATTTTGTCTCAATCTGCAGCCGCCTCAGTCGTTCTAGAAATAGAGTATGACACAGTATGAAGAATTAATGAATATAAGGCTGAAACTAGCCGCCACTGAGTTGTTTTTCGTAGGGACTGTAGGCTCTGGCGGCTACGTGTATTTGAAGTACGGTTGACGAAAAAAATTATCAAAAATTCTTAACATTAGCAATATTGCACATTTCCGATTGCGAAATGTTCAGGGAGGTCCCGTGCCCTGATGGATCAGTCCCAGAGCATCCCATAGATATTTCCATTACGAGAAGTTTCCTCCTTCCCAGAGGGGAATGAGATTGAACCCAGAGCTGGTTATTCTCTTTAATAAAATCGATTTCAATTCATTTATTATTGATATATCTATATAGAGATCGTTGAATATTATGAAAATGATCACTTAAACTATTCAATTATTTATTGATTAATTAATAACAATTGCGGGGGTCATTAGACGTTGTCTAAATGATTTTTGGACTATATTCATAGCCGGGGGGGGGGGGGGGGGCAGAATCATTTTAACCCTCTGGGATTGCCTCTGGGATGACGTCCCGTCCCAGAGCACATCCCAGAGGTATTAATTTATTCAATAAATAAATTATTAATTGTTTAATAATAATTGGGGGTGTCATTAGACATTGTCTAGATGATTTTTAGAGCATATTTATATTCGTGGGTTGGGAGGGGGCGGGGGGGGAATTTAACTGAAATTGACCCTCTGGGATCACCTCTGGGATTGCCTCTCATCCCAGAGCACAACACAGAGGCACTTATTTATTTCATAAATAAATAATCAATTGTTTAATAATAATTGGGAGGGTCATTAGACATGACGGTGAAACTGGCCTCCTATCCTCCAAATGTCAAAATTGAAACTTTTTGAAGGGACTGTCCACCGAAAAATAGAAAATTCGGAATTTTTTTAAAAATAGTAATCTCATCGTAAAAAATCTCATCGAGCAAAATGTAGTTTTGCATTGGGGAAAGGGCTTAAATTCACTTCTCTCCAAAATGCAGTTTTCCCTATGAGGGAAATTTTTTAAATTTACAATTTTTTTTTCATCGATACCTTGAAACAACCCTAGTTGATTGCCACCCCTATCGATAATGATCTAATTTTTCGATGACGTAAAAAAAAAAATTTCGCGTGGAACACGTCTAATTTCGTATCCTATAGAAACTTGCTATTTCCATAAGACAGAATTTTTTAAAAAATCTCAAACTTTTCCCTGATACTCTCTAGACACCCTCCCATCGATTTCCACCCCTATGAAAGGGGATCTAATTTTCTTAAGGACTTGAAAAAATAAAAATCACCCCGTTAAAAACAGCCAATTCCGTATCCTCTGAAAATTTAATTTTTTTATGGGACAGAAATTTTTTAAAAATCTCAAACTTTTTTCTGATACTCTCTAGACACCCTCCCATCGATTTCCACCCCTCTGAAAAGGGATCTAATTTTCTTAGGGACTTGAAAAAATAAAAATCACCCCGTTAAAAACAGCCAATTCCGTATCCTCTGAAAATTTAATTTTTTTATGGGACAGAAATTTTTAAAAAATCTCAAACTTTTTTCTGATACTCTCTAGACACCTTCCCATCGATTTCCACCCCTCTGAAAAGGGATCTAATTTTCTTAGGGACTTGAAAAAATAAAAATCACCCCGTTAAAAACAGCCAATTCCGTATCCTCTGTAAATTTAATTTTTTTATAAGACAGAAATTTTTTTAATATTTCAAACTTTTCTCCGATAATCTCTAGACACCCTCCCATCGATTGCTATCCTTATGAAAGGGGATCTAATTTTCTTAGGGACTTGAAAAAATAAAAATCACCCCGTTAAAAACAGCCAATTCCGTATCCTCTGTAAATTTAATTTTTTTATGGGACAGAATTTTTTTAAAAATCTCAAACTTTTCCCTAATACTCTCTAGACACCTTCCCATCGATTTCCACCCCTCTGAAAGGGGATCTAATTTTCTTAGGGACTTGAAAAAATAAAAATCACCCCGTTAAAAACAGCCAATTCCGTATCCTCTGAAAATTTAATTTTTTTATGGGACAGAAATTTTTTAAAAATCTCAAACTTTTCTCCGATACTCGCTAGACAACCTCCTATCGATTGCCACCCCTCTGAAAGGGAATCTAATTTTTCGATGACGTAAAAAATAAAATTTCGCGTGAAACACGTCTCATTTCGTATTCTATAAAAACCTGCTGTTTCCATAAGACAGAAATTTTTTAAACCTTCAAACTTTCCCCTGATACTCTCTAGACACCCTTCCATCAATTACTACCCCTCTGAAAGGGGATCTAATTTTCTTAAGGACTCGAAAAAATAAAAATCACCCCGTTAAAAACAGCCAATTCCGTATCCTCTGAAAAATTAATTTTTTCATTAAAACAGAAATTTATAAAAAAATTTAGAAATTAAAAAAAAAAATTTACGTCACTTTTTTTTCAAATTTTTTCTCTCAATCTTTAGACACCCAGGAACCTTTTTTTTCAACGAGTTGTAATAAAAATCGTCTTCTGTGGAAAGTTCAACTGTGTATACGCTCAAAATCACAAATTAAGATGTGATGGTAGAATCTGGAAATATTTTAGGTTTTTTTTTCATAGCCTCCGGACACCCGCTGATCAATCCCCATCCTCATGACGCAGAATTCGTGATCTTTTGTTTTTGATGGCGATCCTTATTTGTTTTTGTCGCGGTTACTATATGTACCATTTAACAAGCTAAGCGATGCGATTGTTTTCCATCATTATCTTGAATACTCTCGCGTGAGACAGATGGATGATATCCCTGTGGATAATCTTTATCTGGTGATCATATCACTTCAGTTGAGAGTGAAAGAACAGATAGGACAAGATAGAAAGAAGTAGTACAAGAATCCTAGAGGACGGTAAGTGCAATCATGACATCAAATTTCATTGGGGTATAATAATCATTTAGTGAAATTTGTAAGTTACTAACGATTTGGCTGTTGATGGGACATGAGTAAATCGGAGAGACTGATGTACAACGGTGTTTCGGTAAACCCTGAAAAATTGTTAATTTGAATCGAATAAATAATTTTTTTGAATCAAAAGAATGATATATTCAAGTCAAATATACTTTATTAGATTCAAATGAACCATTGTCCTCAGTGTAGGTAAGTGACAGTGTATTCATCCGAAAAGTAATAGGTCCTGAGCTTCGATACCCATCCGCGTTCAAATCCTGAGTATTGTTTCGATTGTCTCATGTCTCATAATTTCTACGAGTAATTATTTAGTGGTCATGTCTCTCAATTGAATTGAGTTCTGCTGTCACTTCTACCCCTTTTTTCCTATGAATAGAAGAAACTGGAATTCCAGAGGCCAAGTACTTGAAACTCTGGGATGATATTCTACACACAGAGAAAATGAAGGGAAATTACCCAGAAAGTTCGGTAAAAATTACATTCTGAAACGTAGGTAATTTCATGTGACTTTCCACATAATTTTTACTGAGGTTTTTTCTCCGTGTGATTTTGTTTATTTTCTGATAATAAGATAAGTCATATACTAATAGATTGTATGATAGCTCAATTATGTACAATAGTTCACCACGTGGACTTCACTGCGTGGAATTAACCGCATGGATTTAACCCCGTGTAGTTGATCGCGTGACTCATTCAATGGAGGATTTAGACACGGCCATTTTTTCGGGTGGGAAAAGGCTTTGTACCCTCTGTAATGAGGTATTTATTTCAAAATAGCTATGTAAATGTGTACGAACATTGAACGCTCGAATACTGAACGATTCAGTTGATCCAGAGATCTAGTACCACCTCAACGTAAATGTTTTTTTTTTCAAATAGGTCATTGCCTTGACAAAATGGTAGAGGTTACATATCAACAAATAGCCGATGCTATTATTGCACTGTATTGGGATAGAGTATTGGAGAATATGGACTTATTGATTCACTGGATTTTCACGCAGAATTATAGGAAAAAAAATGGCGCATTAACAGATATTTTGAGACAAATTTTCCCTGGGTATAGCGATAAAACACTAAACGCCTTGAAGAATTTGTCCAAGTGTTGGTGGGCATTTCATAGCAATTCCTCATCAATTAAATCGATTCTGAACGCGAGCAAAAGTAGATGTATAGACTTCGATAAGAAGGAAAAATCTCCACAAGATTATGCGTTGAATGTGAATAACTCTGTCAAGTCAAATGAAGAGCCCGTTAAAAATTCATTACTGACAGATGAGGCGACGGCATTTGATTTTCAGTCGCGGATTAAAAAAACCCGTGAGAAAGACGCACTCTCGCCATGTCACAAATCCAGTGAAGATGCAGCCTTGACATCCGATCAGCTCAAACCAGGGAATTCTGTTTTACATCATGATCAAATATCCAATCCCCCTGATTTCCTGTTGAACGATAAACAGTCTGCCCAAGACGTTCCTGTCACATGTGATGATGAATTCTATGAAGATAACATTCTTTCACAAATTTTGTATTCTAGTGGAGTCAACTCTTCTTCACAATTTACAGAGTTCTTCAAATCGAAAGCTTTCCCACATAATGACGACTTTAACAAAAATTCTTGTCCTTCGACAGAGGTGAATCAGAATTCCACTCTGGACGATTCGTCCAATCAAGGCGATTATTTTCCTCGTGGTAAATATTCAAACGACAATAATTTTCCCCCATGTCATAATGAGTTAGAAATGAAATATCCACCCAGACGGAGTAACAACTTGAATCGAGGTAATTCTTGGTCACAGCATAAGGAATTGTATGAAGAAAGTTCTTGTCCACGTGGTTATGAATTGAATCAAGAACTATAGTTCTTGATAAAGTACCAATGGATAGTCATATCAGCGGAGTTATTTCCAAGTTGATAGACGTGGGAAAATCTGGGGTAATCATGAATTGTATATCAACTACCTTTAAAAGTACAGAAAATTGTTTGGTTCAAGGAGATAAAATGCCAACAATTGAACTGAGGAAAGGGTATCCTTCGGCAATTTCCGACTCGTATGCCTCCACCATTGGGGCTGAGCGCGGGCTATGGAAACCAAAGGGTACTTTTTCCTCAGTCTCCCTGTAATTTTGAGTAGGATGACTGAGGCTAGATCAATCCGAATCTTCCACTTGCCACTTGTTGGCAATTGGATTCTTTCAAGACGAAGGACGTCATTTCCTTTTTTTGACTACAATAAAGTCAAGAAATACCTGAATCAAGTCAGCACCCTACGTGACTCAAGTCGCTCCTGATTTGAAATGAGTCGGGCCCTATCTGAATCAACTCGCTGAACTAGTTTGAAATTTTCTTTCTCGACTTGATTCAAGCCAACTGCAGCGACTTGAAATGAGTCGGGGTTTGACTTGATTCAAGCCACAATGAGTAAAGTCAGGAAATTGTACTTGAATGAAATTTTTTTTATTTCGTTAATCACAATGAACTTTTTTTAGCACGACTAATTATGAATTACACATTATGAATAAAAGATACTAAAATAGAAAAATATGAGTTGATTATTGGGCTTGACAGATCATCGAGACCATGGGCTTTGAAACTGTAAAAATCATCAAAGAAACCCAGTGCATTGTACCAGACTTCGTACCAGATTCCGCCGATGATAATCTCGATTCCTCAATTCCTTCCCCAAAAAAAGATGTGCTATTCCCCAGCTTTCCACAACAGGTATTTTTGACATCCTAATTCCCCTCCATTTATGTAATAACATGTAAACATCCTATCCTAGGCGAGCGGTCGATTATCTTCATCTCAAAACGAAGATATTCGGAACGTGGAAGCTAATCCGGGAATTAAGGCCAAGCACTACAAGGTTCTGATCGAGGACTGCGTAGACGATGAATCTCTCAAGTTCAGTGACTTTGATGATGATCTGACAGATGCGTTTCATGAATTAACAGATGATCTCATTATCCACGAATCGAGAAACTCTGAACGTGCTTGTTTCGATCATGGTTCTTCTTCTGTGAACGAGCCCCCGATAATAAATATCGAACCAGATCGCATTTCTATTGAAAGTGAGAGTAATTCAGATGAAATTCAGGGCGAAACCGAAATCATGGGAAAGGGCTTTGACAGAGGACTGATTAATCACGGGCACGAGCTAGATACGAAGGAAGAAGAGATCACGGAGTTGAATAGCTACTTTTCGAAGGACTGTGATTATGGCAAACAAAAACAGGGACCTTTCATCTTCAACATCGTCTTACCCAGAGATTTTTGGGCTGAGTTTTGGGTCAATAATACTCGGAGATTGAAGCCTGGGTGGGTTGATGCGTTCAATAAATATTTTGAAAAAGTACTCCCCGAGTGTGTTTTCAAGTCAAAAGACAATAAATGTAAATCAGCAGATAAGAAGCGTAAAACCTATTTTTGGTCCATTGGATCGTGCAAAAATCGCTTGTGCACTGATAAGTTCATAATCACAGCAGAAGATTCTATTAAAGCACCGTATACCGATGTCAATGTGGTGGTTAAAACATACAAACCCATAAAACACGATCCTGACGACATAAATGCACGATTTATTCGTGGACCAAAACGTAACGAGTTACGCAAAACTCTCAAAGGGAAGCTACCTCACGAATTATTTCTCGATTTATCTGAAATTGCTCCAAAAGAAGCCTTAGACGCAGGGAATCACAATGATGCACCACACTTACAAATCCTGAAAACGATTTCCAGTGAAAATAACAAAGCAGCAAATTTGGATAAAGATTTCTACCTTCACTTGATCAAACTCAAAGAAAAGTTGAGGGGTGAATGGCCACATAAATTGACACCTGGATACATCCAAAATATAGGGCTTGACCCTTTTTATGTTATTTCATTCACTGGGGCGCAAATCGAACATCTTCTTTCATTACTTGGTAAAGAAAAAAATTTTTTGCATTTGGACTCTACTGGGAGAATTGTTGCCCGCCCACCAGGAACCCATCGTCAAGTACGATATTATGCTCTTGTATTATCTGGTAACGGATCTGTTGTGCTTCCAATTGCCGACTTTATTTCAAACTATCACAGAGTCTATGACATTCATATTTTTCTTAGTGCAGTAGTAACTGCCTTAAAAGCTCATGCCGCTCGTAAGAATATTTTGCTAGGAAAGATTGTGGATAAAATCGAAGTGGATTGGAGCACAGCTCTAATGAATGCTATTGTGAAAGCTTTCAATGATACAACTTTACCATTGTATTTAGTATGGGCTTGGAAATTTTGTAAGGGTGAACTTGATGAAGGCCTGAAGTATGCATGGACAATCTTACACATATGTTCCGCATATATGTTTCGGGCAGTGCGTAAACAACTGCACGTTATGACCGATGATGCGGAGGTTCAGAATTTTGGGAAAATGATCATTACTAAATTAATTCATGCAACGAGCCTTGAAGAAGCTGCGTTGATTCTCTCGAGTGCAGTTATTGTGTTTTGTAGCCCATCGTTTTCTATGGATGTTGAAACTCATCTGGATCGAATCAAAAAAATTTACACTGAGGGAGAAGAAGCTACTTTTGAAGTTGACATGTCATTTTGTGGGGGTCTCAGCACTGCCTCTACGGAAGAAAAAAGTAAGAAGGAAGGTGATGAGGAAGAAGATTTAAAGGAGAAACTCAGACATGGCTCTCCTTTTTACAAGTATTTTCATGAAATTTATGAAGAGTTGGTCAAGGGGTGTCTTGAAGATGCTCAGTTGGATAAAAATCCATATTATTGTCCTAGATTCATTGACTATTTCTTAGAACAAAAGATGCCATTCTTTGCCCTGTGGTCGGGAGTACTCATAGAACAATTTGATATTGTTCGTGATACTAATGCCACAGTAGAGAATTATTTTAAGCTCGTCAAGTTCTGGAAATTCAAGAAAGAAGTCCGTATTGTTGCTCCGCGGTTTATTAGAGAGATGCAAGAAAAATTGAGAAAATTATTGAAGGCCAAAAATCGTAAATGGGTGACATCACGACAAGTATGGGGCAGAAAGAGAAAGGCTGAAGAACAAAAGACGATTCCAGAGAAAAAACCACGAAGGACGAGAGAACCCTACAAGGAAGATTGTAATAAACCTGAAGACAAGAATGATTCTCCACTGGTGAAGAGTACAGCCAAGAAGAACAAGACAAAGGGGTGTGATCAAGCCCAGTCAAGAGGATTGAAATTCAGGGAGAAAGTGATACCGTCATTGTATTTGAAACAAAAAGAGGATAAACTTATAAAAAAGAAAAAAAAATCAGTGCTATGGGATCTTGAGGAAGAGAGATGGGTGAAGCTTCCAAATGGTGCTTATCGACGGTCACGGTATTTTTGCTTGCCGAAAAATGCGAAGAAAGCACGAGAGATGAAGAACCGGGAACGCCGACGACTGACTATGAAGTGTCGAGAAGTTGTGGAGGAAGAACCCACCCCTCTTGCCATGAAAAGTGACGAAAAAGAAGTCGAGAGAGACGGGCTTTTGTGTGACACAGATGATGTTTTCAACTATGACACAGATATACACAACACTGAAAACAGGTCGGTAGTCCCATTTGAATTTGAGTATGATCGTTCTGAGTCTCCCAAGCTCTTTGAGCAACTAGAATCACAATCCGTTACGAGAACATCATTTGATGGATCCAGCGCACTACAAGAAAATCTTCTTTGACGCACTCTCACTTATCCAGAGGGTTTCCCAAAAGCCATCACAATAAAACTTTTCGCTGAGACAATAGATACAGAAAGTTGTAAAACACTTGAGAATAATGTACGACTAAACGATATCATCATAAACAGTTTTCTGTTATTGATCGAAGATATCGCTCTTCAAAACGATTTCAAGGTCTTGTGCCTTCATACAATCATCTCTGCCCCAGATATTTCATTCAAACACTGGTCATGTCAGTAAAGGATTTTACAATTGGGCAAGACGAAAGAAAA
Source organism: Coelinius sp. EB29 (assembly GCA_035578325.1). Lineage (NCBI taxonomy): Eukaryota > Metazoa > Arthropoda > Insecta > Hymenoptera > Braconidae > Coelinius > Coelinius sp. EB29. Next base: position 3,240,459 of record JAOZGT010000006.1, read on the forward strand.
TTTGGCAGTACGATCTTTGGTTGATGCCTGTTCATGTCAATTGGATTCATTGGACATTGCTTTTGATCAATTTCAATCACAAATGTTTTGTATATCTGGACTCATTACACGGCGATTTACCACAAAAATTGATTGATGGTGTAGGTTTTTACATGCAGACATGTTGTGCCGGGAAACATGTGATTAATTGGGATGATTGGACAGTGTTTGTGCCACGAGATATCCCATTGCAGGATTCATTCAAAACAGCGAATAATTGTGGTGTTCATGTCTCATCACACGCGTATATTATTGCAACAAGTTCCTATACACAATTCACAGAACAATATATGAAGTATGCAAGGATGGGTATTGCACAGATGCTATTTGGATCGAATCAACCTCATCGTCAAAAATTGAAGAAAAAACGCGGCATCAAGCCAACTGCAGATGCTTTTTTCGATATTTCAACGCTCCCTCTGCTCAAAATTGATTTGCTCATTTCATATAAACTTCCTCGCGATTGTGATTTTACATTAAGATATTTGGCTTTTCTCAAATTCAATATGGAAGAATCGCATTACACGAGAAGGAAATGAGCCATAAGAATTTCAGAATAACTGTAGACGAGTGATGTGTCTTAACTTGATAATTTTTATTAGAAATAAAAAAATAATATTAACTATCAAAGCTGTATCCTGTGTTGGGAGTTGGATTAATGAACAATCCAAATAGTGATAATGATGAATGGAGGACTGTAGAATTTGCATGTACATAGTCTGTTGGTATTTTGTCATTTCCAGGTATGCTTCAGCTGTGGAAGAAATCACTTTTTCAACATAATTTTCCTATAGATGATGATAATTGTTGCAGAACACATGAGACAAACGTGTAATTCAATAAAACAATTACGATCTACATTCTTTTTCCTTTCTAATAAAAATCCGTTGGTGAGGGGTTGGATGATATGATTTATGGAGTGATTGAATGAATTTTTTGCTTAAAGAAGCTAGAGAGATGATATCAACAATCGTAAGGCAAAGAGTAATGTATCACGAGCAGAACTGTACACATGAGAATATTCTCGACGCATATTGTGCAGTATACAAATACTTCATGCAAGCGAAATCGCCCCTGAAAGTTAAAAATTACTTTTTCAGGCGTCGGAAGAACCAGATTATTGCAATGAGCGTACAAATTGATTAGAGGATGTCCAGAGGACATGTGGCGAAGGTTCACGATTTCCGAAGATGTTCATTCACAAAAACATCGAAGTTCAAAGCTTCTGGGAAACCACATTTTTTTTTTCAGTCGTTAGAATAATGAGATATTTCCCGAAAGGGCTTGTAATCGAATGCGGAATGTTTCTCCGAGTATGAAGGAAGAATGAGAGCATTTTAAGAAATCTTTTCCTCATGAAATGTTGTATTCTTTTGGAGCATATGAAAATCGATGGGGGGGGGAGGGGGTGTCTAGAGAGTATCGGAGAAAAGTTTGAGATTTTTAAAAAATTTCTGTCCCATAAAAAAATTAAATTTTCAGAGGATACGGAATTGGCTATTTTTAACGGGGTGATTTTTATTTTTTCAAGTCCCTAAGAAAATTAGATCCCCTTTCAGAGGGGTGGAAATCGATGGGAGGGTGTCTAGAGAGTATCAGAGAAAAGTTTGAGATTTTTAAAAAAATTCTGTTCCATAAAAAAAAAAATTTTCAGAGGATACGGAATTGGCTGTTTTTGACGGGGTGATTTTTATTTTTTCAAGTCCTTAAAAAAATTAGATTCCCTTTCATAGGGGTAGCAATCGATGGGAGGGTGTCTAGAGATTATCGGAGAAAAGTTTGAAATATTAAAAAAATTTCTGTCTTATAAAAAAATTAAATTTACAGAGGATACGGAATTGGCTGTTTTTAACGGGGTGATTTTTATTTTTTCAAGTCCCTAAGAAAATAAGATCCCCTTTCAGAGGGGTGGAAATCGATGGGAGAGTGTCTAGAGAGTATCAAGGAAAAGTTTGACAGTTTTAAAAAATTTCTGTCCCATAAAAAAATTAAATTTTCAGAGGATACGGAATTGGCTGTTTTTAACGGGGTGATTTTTATTTTTTCAAGTTCTTAAGAAAATTAGATCCCCTTTCATAGGGGTGGAAATCGATGGGAGGGTGTCTAGAGAGTATCAGGGAAAAGTTTGAGATTTTTTAAAAAATTCTGTCTTATGGAAATAGCAAGTTTCTATAGGATACGAAATTAGACGTGTTCCACGCGAAATTTTTTTTTTTACGTCATCGAAAAATTAGATCATTATCGATAGGGGTGGCAATCAACTAGGGTTGTTTCAAGGTATCGATGAAAAAAAAATTGTAAATTTAAAAAATTTCCCTCATAGGGAAAACTGCATTTTGGAGAGAAGTGAATTTAAGCCCTTTCCCCAATGCAAAACTACATTTTGCTCGATGAGATTTTTTACGATGAGATTACTATTTTTAAAAAAATTCCGAATTTTCTATTTTTCGGTGGACAGTCCCTTCAAAAAGTTTCAATTTTGACATTTGGAGGATAGGAGGCCAGTTTCACCGTCATGTCTAATGACCCTCCCAATTATTATTAAACAATTGATTATTTATTTATGAAATAAATAAGTGCCTCTGTGTTGTGCTCTGGGATGAGAGGCAATCCCAGAGGTGATCCCAGAGGGTCAATTTCAGTTAAATTCCCCCCCCGCCCCCTCCCAACCCACGAATATAAATATGCTCTAAAAATCATCTAGACAATGTCTAATGACACCCCCAATTATTATTAAACAATTAATAATTTATTTATTGAATAAATTAATACCTCTGGGATGTGCTCTGGGACGGGACGTCATCCCAGAGGCAATCCCAGAGGGTTAAAATGATTCTGCCCCCCCCCCCCCCCCGGCTATGAATATAGTCCAAAAATCATTTAGACAACGTCTAATGACCCCCGCAATTGTTATTAATTAATCAATAAATAATTGAATAGTTTAAGTGATCATTTTCATAATATTCAACGATCTCTATATAGATATATCAATAATAAATGAATTGAAATCGATTTTATTAAAGAGAATAACCAGCTCTGGGTTCAATCTCATTCCCCTCTGGGAAGGAGGAAACTTCTCGTAATGGAAATATCTATGGGATGCTCTGGGACTGATCCATCAGGGCACGGGACCTCCCTGAACATTTCGCAATCGGAAATGTGCAATATTGCTAATGTTAAGAATTTTTGATAATTTTTTTCGTCAACCGTACTTCAAATACACGTAGCCGCCAGAGCCTACAGTCCCTACGAAAAACAACTCAGTGGCGGCTAGTTTCAGCCTTATATTCATTAATTCTTCATACTGTGTCATACTCTATTTCTAGAACGACTGAGGCGGCTGCAGATTGAGACAAAATTAAAAATTGCTGCATCGAACAGAGGTCTTCCCATTACTCGCCCAACTGAAAATAAATATTTAATTCGCCAAGATATTCTCAACAAAATTTGGGAGTTGTATCAGGCGAATATATTTGACGAGATGAAATTATTAAATGCCTCAAGTCACTTCATCCGATGTCAACAATTTTATAAATATACAAACATATGAAGATATTGGTCAGCAAATTTCCCTTATCCTTTATTTATTAATCACTAAACATGTCGGTCCCCTTTATTTTATGCATAATATTGTTTATTGTTTCTCTTTTTTTAGTACGATTATTTCCCGATCTGCATCGTTATAATATTGAGAAACAAGGGGCATTGGTAAACGGTATACCAACTGTAACAACCAAGTATCATTTAATATTTTGTATTATGTAAGTGTCATTCTAATAACTCTTTGAATAAATATAATTTCATTTTCTTTGCAGCACATATATTACATAGAGTTGGCTGTGTTTCATGCAATGTCAAATTTATTGCAAACAACTTATGCCCAGAATGTTTGGCATGGTACTCTTGCAGTAATTGCATTGCAAAGAATCTGGAGGTTGCGAGGAATCTCGATGCATTGGTAATGTGCAACAGTTGTCACACAGCTCCCATGGAATTTTTAAAAATCGATGTGGATATAGAACTTTAAAATTTATTTGCCAGATTACCAATAATTACGATGCAAATTTCTTCAAATTCATTACGAATTCTAAGAATAATAATGTTTGGAATTTCCATTTAAAAAGGGGAATAATTGGACGAAAATCAATCAGTCTTAAACCAGCTCAATCAACAAATATTAATTATTATTCAAATTTTATAATCAGTTTTTAATCTCTGAAAAAATAGGAGAATTTCTTTTAATTTTTGTTTTCCTCTATATTTCTTGGAAATCGATAAAAATAATAGTTAAATTTCTCATTTTAATAATTGTAAAAATATTTCATTAATAGATTATTGTAAAAAAATATGTCCCAAAAATCAATTCTTAATAATCTAAAATCCTGTTTATGGATAGATTATTTCCTGATAAATTTTATTATTGATAAATTCAACGAAATTTATGATTGTGCTTTAATTTGGATTATTTAAAAGAAAATTCATTTTAAAGTCTTGGAATTTACTTAAATTAAAAGTCAATTAAAAATTAAATTCATTTATTTCGAGTCAAAATATTTGATTATTATAAATTGTGTTGACTCTGAAAAATTCTGATGAGCAAAAATTGGAGAAATACCAAACTTATGAGAGGATAATTCAATAAAAATTAATATTTTATATAGAATTCTTTAAATAATCCAAATAGATTTCAATTTCACTTATCCATTTAATTACTATGACAATAATTTTTAAATAATCTATCCAAGTAATTGGTAAATTACTGTTGTTAACTTTAATTTATTGTGGTTTTCCCAAACTATTTCCGAGGGGAAGGCTTAAAAAGGTAATCAACAAATACATAATAAATTATTAATTATATTTTTTGACTGTATAAATTTAATTAAAGAAGGCCAAAATATATTTTATCTCCAATTAAACACATCATATTTTGTGGAGCTTATCACAAAGGTATAAGTCTACGAAATCATGACATAATACATTCTATTAAATATTTCTGTCAAGAAATAATGATAATTATTTTTATTAAAACCGCTCTGCTAAAAAGAATATTTTTTTCTCTTTATCCATCATGACTTTAGAAACAATCTTTTCTCTTCAATAATTCATTAAAACGCTGCTCTATAGGCGCCACAAGACGGACACGGTCATGTATACTACAACTGGCGAAAGCGATACATTATCGGTAAGGTAGAAAAATATTTTAGATGATGGTAAGCCCCGTCGATGGGTTATCGGTCAATTAAACGCAACTGGAAAATGGGTGAACTGGGAAATGGTCAAACGGAGAAAATGGCGTTCAACCTAAAGGCTATTCCAAACTTTCGACATTCCCATATTTAATCATTCTGGTATTTCCTATCCCTGATTTTTCTATTTATCGGGTATTACTGATTACTTATTTTTACTCATTTTGATCAAGAGCCTTTCCAAGAATTGACAAATCCAAAAGTTCATCCATATTGGAATTACTCCAACTTATTTTTGCCTGTCCCGGGAAATTATCCAACAAGTCATTATATTCTTCTGATTTAAAGTAATACTAGTTTTTCGAAAAACTAAAGTTTATATCATCCTTAACAAATACATATTCTTATCTTTTTCTTTTCCAAATTTTATATTATTCCTATCAAGAGTTAATCTGACATTATCCCTTTCCTATTATTTAAACGACCTGAAATTTCATAGTTCTTTGATTTCCGCATCCTTATTTACTAGACTCTAGGGAATTCGACGTTCAAGTATTACCGTCCATCCAATCATTCAGCATTAGGACCACTGACCTCAAGCCCTCTAAGATAATAAATTACCATTCAAAAATATTTTTATTCCAACTGAACTCGTATGAATGAACTCGTATTCTTGTTTTGGATAAATCAATTTAATTACATGACATAAATGATATATTTTTTCTAAAAAATAAAATGAATAAAAAAAAAATAAAAAGGTGGAGACCTGGAGGTGGATTCAAGAGTCATTTGCTCTAGGCTGGAGGCCTCGAGGTGGATTCAAGAGTCATTTACTCTAGGCTGGAGGCCTCGAGGTGGATTCAAGAGTCATTTGCTCTAGGCTGGAGGCCTCGAGGTGGATTGAAGAGTCATTTGCTCTAGGCTGGAGGCCTCAAGGTGGATTCAACAGTCAATTGGTCCAGGGTGGAGGCCTCAAGGTGGATTCAATAGTCAAATAGTCTAGGGTGGAGGACTCGAGGTTGATTCAAGAGTCATTTGCTTTAGGGTGGAGGCCTGGAGATGGATCCAAGAGTCATTTGCTCTAGGGTGGAGGCCTGGAGGTGAATGGGAGAAAGGACTCTTGAATCCACCTCGAGGCCTCCAGCCCAGAGCAAATGATTCTTGGAACCACCTGCAGGCTTCCGCCCCAGACCACTTGACTCTTGAATCCATCTCCAGGCCTCCACCCTGAAGCAAATGACTCTTGAATCCTCCTCCAGGCCTTCACCTTTTTATTTTTTTTTTTTATTCATTTTATTTTTTGGAAAAAATATATCATTTATGTCATATAATTAAATTGATTTATCCAAAACAAGAATACGAGTTCATTCAGTTGGAATAAAAATATTTTTGAATGGTAATTTATTAACTTAGAGATGAGAAACTGTCAGCGAAATTGCCATTGCTCGTAGCCCCCTCCAGGTGGAATTTGAAAGTAAAGTTGTGGTCCCTAAAGATCCCACCCCAGTAGCGACGTAAGATTTCTAGATTATCGACATAATAATTACGTTGCAGCGCCAACATTCAAATTTTTGATTCATTATTTACCACTAAAAATAATAATAGCACCCTTCTATTACTTCTATTACATATTTTTTGAATCCACCGACGGATTCTTTTCTAACTTTTTGAGTAGTTTGTGTGGAGGGCACTGATAGTCTCTGTGAAACGACAGCCCGAGGAGGACATTTTGAGTGGAGGATGCACTCTCCTCGAAAATTGAACAAATTCGGATTTTTAGATATGACCATTCGTATTAAATATTTTTTAAATCCACCGACGGATTATTTTCTAACTTTTTGAGCAGTTTGTGTGGAGGGTAATGATAGTTTCTGTGAAGCGACAGCCCGAGGAGGGCATTTTAAGTGGAGGATGCACTCTCCTCGAAAATTGAGCAAATTCGGTTTTTTAGATATGACTAGTCGTATTACATATGTTTTGAATCCACCGATGGATTCTTTTTCAACTTTGTTAGTAGTTTGTGGGGAGGGTACTGATAGTCTCTGTGAAGCGACGGCCCGAGAGGGCATTTTGAGTGGAGGATGCACTCTCCTCGAAAATTGAAAAAATTCGGATTTTTAGATATGACCAGTCGTATTACATATTTTTTGAATCCACCGACGGATTCTTTACTAACTTTTTGAGTAGTTTGTGGGGAGGGTAATAATAGTCTCTGTGAAGCGACAGCCCGAGAGGGCATTTTGAGTGGAGGATGCACTCTCCTCGAAAATTGAAAAAATTCGGATTTTTAGATATACCCCATTGAGGTTATATTTGGTCACTTTTATGGTGCTATTATATTCCTCATGACTCTTTTTCCTAATAAATATTCATAGGATCAATCCAAAAAATTCCAACAATCAAATTAATAATTTTTGAAAAAAACATAAATCTCGTCGTTAACAGCGGTAACGTTGGGAACTAGAGAAATTTGATAACACGGGCTGGTACCATTGGCTGACTAGGCCACACTCGGCTGTAAACGTTTATTCATCCCCCAGATACCCTAGATTTGTATTTTGCGCGCTGCCCCTCTCTCGTTGAATATGTTGCGACGTTGTCGTACTTTCCAGCTGCGCGCGCAAGAAAGGTAAATTTTTGCTTATTTTGGCATTTTTTATTACTAATTATTAGTCTGAGGGATGCGTAAGAATATAACGTTTTTTCGTGACATAACGATTGCTCTATAGCCGGAGTTTTATTACGCTAGGCCTATTTTTCATCGATTTCACCAACTTTTTGTGAATTTTCCATAAGAACCCGTGTTAAATTGATATTTTTTAAAAAATCATAACTTTATTATGCAGCTCGCAGGAAAGCTGAAATTTTGCATGCGGTTCTTCAATTGATTGAAGAATCTTACAAAAAAATTTCATCAACTTCTTATATTTCCTTATAATGTCAAAAAAGGAGGCAGAACATCTTTAAGTGGAGGATGCACTCTCCTCGAAAATTGGACAAATTCGGATTTTTAGATATGACCAGTCGTATTACATATTTTTTGAATCCACCGACGGATTCTTTACTAACTTTTTGAGTAGTTTGTGGGGAGGGTAATGATAGTTTCTGTGAAATGACAGCCCGAGGAGGGCATTTTAAGTGGAGGATGCACTCTCTTCGAAAATTGAAAAAATTCGGATTTTCAGATATGACCAGTCGTATTACATATTTTTTGAATCCACCGACGGATTCTTTTCCAACTTTTTGAGCAGTTTGTGTAGAGGGTAATGATAGTTTCTGTGAAGCGACAGCCCGAGGAGGGCATTTTAAGTGGAGGATACACTCTCCTCGAAAATTGAAAAAATTCGGATTTTTAGATATGACCAGTCGTATTACATATTTTTTTAATCCACCGACGTATTCTTTACTAACTTTTTGAGTAGTTTGTGGAGAGGGTACTGATAGTTTCGGTTGTGTATAACGGCACCCCCTCGTGTCTCGTATCTCGTGTCTCATGTCTCGTGACTCGTGCCTCGTGTCTTGTTCCCATTTTCTGCTCTTGTGCCTCGTGCCTCGTGTCTCGTACCACGTTATTCCCATTTTCTGTACTCGTGCCTCGTGTCTCGTGCCTTGTGTCTCGTGTCTTGTGACTCGTGCCTCGTGTATCGTTCCCATTTTCTGCTCTTGTGCCTCGTGCCTCGTGTCTCGTACCACGTTCCCATTTTCTGCTTTCGTGCCTCGTGCCTCGTGTCTCGTATTTCGTGTCTCATTCACATTTTCTTTACCCTTGTCTCGTGTCTCGTGTCTCGTGTATCGTGCCTCGTGCCTCGGGCCCCGTGTCTCGTATCTCATTCCCATTTTCTGTACTCGTGTCTCGTGTCTCGTATCTCGTATCTTGGGTCTCGTATCTTGTGTCCCTTTCTCATTTTCTGCTCTCGCGTCTCATGCCTAGTGCCTAATAAATATTCATAGGATCAATCCAAAAAATTCCAATAATCAAATTAATAATTTTTGAAAAAACATAAATCTGGTCGTTAACAGCGGCAACGTTGGGAACTAGAGAAATTTGGTAACACGGGCTGGTACCATTGACTGACTAGGCCACACTCGGCTGTAAACGTTTATTCATTCCCCAGATACCCCAGATTTGTATTTTGCGCGCTGCCCCTCTCTCGTTGAATATGTTGCGACGTTGTCGTACTTTCCAGCTGCGCGCGCAAGAAAGGTAAATTTTCGCTTATTTTGGCATTTTTTATTACTAATTATTAGTCTGAGGGATGCGTAAGAATATAACGTTTTTCCGTGACATAACGATTGACCTATAGCCGGAGTTTCATTACGCTAGGCCTATTTTTCATCGATTTCACTAACTTTTCGTGAATTTTCCATAAGAACACGTGTTAAATTGATATTTTTTAAAAAATCATAACTTTATTATTATTTTTGCAGCTCGCAGGAAAGCTGAAATTTTGCATGCGGTTTTTCAATAGATTGAAGAATCTTACAAAAAAATTTCATCAACTTCTTATATTTCCTTATAATGTCAAAAATGTAGGCAGAACATCCTTAATAAAAAGAATCACTGAAGCTACTTTCTATATTTTCGACAGAATGAAATAAGTTTACAAAAAATGGTTATAGTTGTAACTTACGTGACCAATTCCGTTGATTGGTTTGACTTACGCTGTTTTGTTTTTGACAATTAATTCGAGATTTTAATTGATTACAATAATTGTTATGACAATTTATCGCTCAAATATTTGATTACAATTCAAGTAAAAATCATGAAAGATTTTCCTTTATTGAAATAGGAATCATGAAAGATCCTACACTTGAGAATAAGTCTAGTAAGACTTTTATCAAAATGAAGTTATGAAAAACTCTACATAAATTCGAATTGAAATCGAATGGATAAGTCCAAACTGTAGGACTAAGAATTTTCAGAGAACGGATGTTTTTCTACTGACTGACGGACAGAGTTCCGATCTACTCGATGATATTTATTCTTTCTGACTGTGTCATAAATATCCAGGGTCCTCCCTTATATATCATTGGTACCCTCCCTTATATCCATGGCTGCTACTCTCGCCTCTCCGTGTACGTGAAAAATGTACCACTGGATTTTTGTATGTGTTGAGTACCCCTTAATGTTTCGATGTGGTCTAGGTGGTGTCTAGGTTTTTCTGTCGATTATCCCCCGTAAGCGACGTATATCGATCCCTCCCAGTACGGAGCGTGGCCCTTCCCCTATCTGGTACTGTCGTTAATTTTTAGGCAATCAGCTACTTTGTGGGGTGTCTCCAGGAGGGTGCTACACTCCTTATTTGGGCATCTTTCGGGTGCCATCCCTGTGATTGGTCCACGTAGAGGGGTTGATATTGTCTCCTGCATTTCCTAATATGGGCATGTTTTTGGAGTTTGCAGACTTCTCAAAAGTTCCCATAGCTAATCAATAATCCAACTTGGGTTGACATCTTAATAAAGTCCACTTCATTTCTAATTTCGATAATTTCGAACAGAGTTTTCTATCATTGATTGAAATTTGAATCATGATAATTGACTTGAATTGTTTTCATAATTCTGAACATAGATCTGTTAAACAAATACAGATATCTTAATTTTAACTTAATTCTATTCGATTGAAATTACGGGTGTCGTCTCTTTGTTTCATTCTATTTGCTTTCGGATTTATTATTTCGCATTTGAACCTTCTCAATTAATTCATAGAATTATTTATTCCAAGATTAAATAGACCCTTGTCTAACTCGACTCTCAGGTATTTACGCCATTTAGATATTTAGGCCTTCGTTAACTTGATTCTTATGATTAATGAGCCATTGTGGAAATGATCAATTATTTAGTATTTCAGTACTGGAAAAATGTATTTTAATGCATTTTTCGACGGACGTCACAAAAAATAATTGTAATTGTAATTGTAATTGTAATAATTGTAATTGGGTAATTGTTTGCATTGGTTTTTGTTGATGTCGGAATCAACCTCCAAATCCATAGAGAGTACGGCCTTGACGTTTCAGAGCATAGACCACATCCATGGCAGTGACAGTCTTCCTCTTGGCGTGTTCGGTATAGGTGACAGCATCACGGATGACGTTCTTAAGCAAGACCTTGAGTACACCAAGGTCACACTCGTGTCTCGTGTCTCGTGAGTCATTGCTTATGCCTTGTGTATTATGCATTTAGTATCGAGTCATCTCATCTCGTTGCTCGTGCCTCCTATCTCGTGTCTCATGTCTCATATCTCGTGTCTCGTGTCTCGTGCCTCGTGCCTCGTGTCTCGTATCTCGTGTCTCGTTCCTCGTGTCTCGCTCTCATTTTCTGCTCTCATGCCTCGTGCCTAGTGTCTCGTGTCTCGTGTCTTGTGGCTCGTGTCTTGTGTCTCGATACAGGCATACACACACACATACATTTTTCATGCTATATTGCATTTGCTTACGTTGACAGCTAGCTGAATGGACCCGATGCGAGTGGTGTCACTGCAAGATTTGAGAATTAATAGAATATTCCGTGACAAGTTTCGGAAAAAAAAATTGAATGCTGACAGGAAAAAGAAAATGTCGCAAATAAGCCACTACAAGCGTTGGTCGTATAAATTTGAACGATTGACATTTCAAAAATCAACTCATCTTTATTCCCGTAGGAAAAGATAATTATTTCTATTTTCAATCATCCAGATTTTTAATTATTTACGAGCCTTCGACCGCACATAATCGCAAATAAAATAAAAAAACATGTGCTTCTGACAGGCACCAGTTCCACTTTTCAGCAGAGGATATCAGCTGTTACTAAATGGGGTAGGTGACATTACTGATGAGTTCGCCGTATTGAAATTTACGTGTGCAAAATTTAGATTTTGAATATTTGCAGTCAGAGACATAATCGTATAACAAAATAAATAATCGAGTTGACAATTGGAAGCCAAGGTAGATAAAAAATTGGAAAATAGAAAAAAAAGTCGCAGGGCAACGAAGATCTTCAAAATTGATAATATTCTCCCGACTTTCCTTATGATTTTTCATTCATTAAAAATTATGATTTGTTCATTCTACACATCCAGATTTTTGATGACTTATGAGGTTTTCAACGGGTTTCCATGTGGCCACAACCACAAAAAAAATTGTTATAAAGTGAGGTTACTAGGTAGAACTAGTAACATTAGATGATTCATGCTATTAATTCCAATCGCTTACTATTAAATTTTAAACTAAAACTCTCCTTACGGCCATTTAGCGATCTCATAAACCAGTTGAAAATTAAAAATAAATATGAAAGGTAATTCATTTCCTTAGATAATGCCAACGTTTCGGACACTATATGTATCCATCATCAGAGCAATTTTTTATTGTTCTGCGGGAAATCAAACAAAAATTTACAAATTCAGTCTATCAATACAACATTCAACAAAAACAAAAATAATAAATAATAGAATTGCATAATTTACCTAAGTCCCATTAGGTGTTAAGGGAGCAGAACAAATTAACCAACAATTGCACAAGACAGTAAAATTACATGTCATTGGCCCCTCTCCTAACCTAGAAAATACAATGCATAGACACCAATGATCGTAACTGATGAAAAAATATTTTTGAGAATGAAATTTATGTTTTGAATGAATGATAATATTATTGTAAACTATAGAAAACTAATTATGTGTATAATTCCAGTGAAACTATTGAAAAAGATGACAAAAAATAATAAGACAAGTGTAAACAACATACCGTTGGTTCAAGCGTCGAAAAGAGAAGAGAGTGAAGCACTAGAGCTCTCTAGTCAAACCAATAAAGAAATATGAACTATAAATATCAATTCAATATTTGGATCATTAGATAACTATGCATTATATTGCACAATTTTTCGAATCGATTAAAAATATTTCCAAAAAAAAAAAAAGTTTGGAAAAAAAAAATATGTCAACGAGTACATAAATATTAACAATGTAGAAATTACTGTATCATTAATTTCTTTTGCATTCTAATTAATCCATCATAAGAGTTACCAAGATTTTTACAGTCATTAACAAAATTAACTGTTCTACCTTGATGTTTTTTTATGTTAAACATTTCCATAATATTCAACGCAACTTCAAGATTAGCTGAACCTAGTATGGTTGAACGATCAAAATTGAATGTGTGATGTCTGTTTTCTACACGAGCTGAAAGTCCTGAACGGTATTTTTTAGGATCCTTTCCACTTCTTTTGTGCTCATCAAGTCTATCCTTAAAAAACCTAGTAGTTTGTCCAATATATACCAATGCACAGTTACTACAAGGAATTCTATATACTACATTTGATTTTAAGTTTATTGGAACTGGATCTTTAGTTGTTTTAAATAAATTCCCTAACTTGTAAGCAATTGTCGGAATTACTTTCAAGTCAAACTTAGTACAACAGTTCTTGATGTTGTTAGTCAAATGAGGAAAGAAAGGCACAAATAGAGTCTTCTTACTTTCGATGACCGGTTTATCATCACCAACTGGGTTCAACACATTGTTGTTATTTTGAATGTTCAATAATCTATCTCTAATTAAGTCATTAATGAACTGTATAGGATAGTCATTGAAGATTAAAACCTTCTTAACTAACAAAAGATTCTCTTTGAAGAATCTCTTGTCAGCCACTTTAAACACTCTATCTACTAAATTTTTCACAACGACACTTTTTTGTGATATTGGATGTTGGGAGTTAAAATTTAACATCCTACCAGACCATGTGTCTCTACGATACCAATTAAAGAAAACTAGTATTCTCTCTGAGCACCAAGATATCAAGAAATGGTAAAGAACCATTAGTTTCACTTTCAATCGTGAACTAAATTCTAGGATGGAAATGATTAAAGACATGAAGAATTTCATCAACCCCATTCCTAGGGACACAAGTGAATACATTATCAACATACCGATAGTAAAAAGGAACCTCAAAACTCAGTCTCTTAAAGCAAGCTCCTTCTGATCTGTCCATGACAATGTCAGCTCATACAGGAGCCAAGGGGGAACCCATGGGTAATCCAAAAATTTTCTTGTATACAGTTCCATTAAAGGAAAAGAATGTGTTATTCATAACAACATCAATTCCATGAATGATCTATTGATAAGGGACTCTGGTTTTCAGCTCATTTTTTCTACTCGTTATTGCATCCGCAATCAACTCCAATGGAACATTAGTATATAATGACTTAACGTCCAAAGAAATTAATAAAATTAATATGTAATCTTCAGGGATTTCAAGATTCCTCATCTTAGTGACAAAGTCCAAGCTATTCTTCAAATGTGAACTGTGTTTTAATGGCATGGGAGAAAGAATTTTGCTAATGTATCTTCCAAGATCATGTAGAGGACCATGTATGGATGAAACTATTGGTCTAAATGCTAACACAGATTTGTGAACTTTTGGAAACAAATAAAGTTTCGGAATCACACAATGACTAATTTTTAGGCTGTCAAAAGTTAATTGACCAATGTACTTGTTTTTTAACCAATTTTGAATTAATCTATTGTTGATAGACATTGTAGTGAGTGAATTATCAATCGGAGCTTCTAAATAAGTGCTTGTATCATTGAGCATTTGAGTGCCAAAATTAATATAATCATTTTTTTCAAGAATAACAGAACCCTGACCTTTGTCAGCTCTAGTGACGATTAAATTACTATGTTTTTTCAAAAAATCACCAGTCCTAATAATTTTTTCCAGAATCACCTCTACTTGAAATTTACTTAAATAAGTTTTTAAACAATCTACCATTGAATTTTTTTGAAATCAATGACCTTATCTTCTTCAATATTGACGGCTACTCTCTCTATTTCAGTAATGTATGTGACTAATCACATATTATTAGAACTTTCAGGAATTCCAAAATTAGGCCCAACCATAACTACATCACTAATGTCATTCGATAAGTTTTTTATCCATTTTGATCTAAATTCAACCTTTTCATTCATAATATTTATGACTTTTTGGTTATTAATATTAAGTCCATTATTAATTGATTTATCCAAAAATCTTTGTCTAAATTTATCACATTTTAAGTTATTAATTTTCCTTTTAAATTTAATATCTTTGGTTTTATGAAAATTGTTTAAGACAATCTGTTTAGTCAAAAAACTATGAACAATACCTGGAGGTATTATTAAATACAAATTACTCTTTAAAAAACCTATTCTTTTCCTCAGAAATTCCAAGGATCTATTGCAATCACTAATGGTAAACGATAAACTGCTATTTTGAACTTTGAAAGATAATCATTGGTGATTCTGCTTAATCTTAAAATTATGAAATTCATGTGGAAAAGAGTACTTAAATTTAATATGGTTCGGGATCAACCTTTCGCTCTTACAAGAGTTAAGAAAAACCTTGGAAGTAGTAAGTTTCACCTCTTCTTGCAAATTTCTCTTCAGCTCATTAAGCATAAGGACAGCTCGACGTCCAAATCTTAAAACTTAGGTAAATTATAAAATTCTATTATTTATTATTTTTGTTTTCCTTGAATGTTATATTGATAGACTGAATTTGTAAATTTTTGTTTGATTTCTCGCAGAACAATAAAAAATTGCCCTGATGATGGACACATGTAGTGTCCAAAACGTTGGCATTATCTAAGGAAATGAATTATCTTTCATATTCATTTTCAATTTTCAACTGGTTTATGTGATCGATAAATGGCCGTAAGGAGAGTTTTAGTTTAAAATTTAATAGTAAGCGATTGGAATTAATATCATAAATCATCTAATGTTACTAGTTCTATCTAGTAACCTCGCTTCATAACAATTTTTTTTGCGGTTATGGCCACATGGAAACCCGTTGAAAACCTCATAAGTCATCAAAAATCTGGATGTATAGAATGAACAAATCATAATTTTTACGGGAAGGAAAGTCGAGAGGATACTAAAAATTTTGAAGATCTTCGTTGCCCTGTGACGTTTTTTTTCTATTTTTCAATTTTTTATCTACCTTGGTTTCCAATTGTCAACTCAATTATTTATTTTGTTATACGATTATGTCTCTGACTGCAAATATTTGAATCCTAAATTTTGCGAACGTAAATTTCAATACGGCAAACTCATCAGTAATGTCATCTACCCCATTTAGTAACAGCCGATATCCTCTGCTAAAAAGTGGAACTGGTGGTGCCTGTGTTACGGTTTTCACTGAATAATTTGTATGATTTGATCGAGTTTAAAGGGACCTCAGAGTCGATCGGACCGTAACTAGTCACAACAGGAAGAAAATCGAAGGAATTAAGGAAAGATTCTCTTCACTAGGTGGGATCTGATTGCATGGGATTAGGTACTAAAGTACGAAAATGTTGATACAACGCAAGAGTCGAAAGAGAAAGGTTCCACAGGTAGAAAACAATGAGAAATACCCCTTTAAAAAGACTAATTTATTCCATAGACTAAATCAAGTTACACTGGGTTCAAGATAAAACCGAAAGGAAAAAGGAAAGGTGTTTATAGGAAAATAAAGATATGTTCAGTTGAATTCTTATAACTACTTACAGTTGTCGAACGATTAGAAGGAGGACAAATCACTCAGGCAAGATGAATCTGGCGGAGGTTGAACCCTCGAATGTTGTTGAGTAGACTTTAACGGCTGGGCTCGGTGGCGGTGAGATGCGAATTCGGAGGTGTCGGCAGGACACCAGCTCAGGGGTGATGGATGATCTCGCAGAAGTACTATTGGTGATGGTGTTTGCGTTGGGACGCAACTTCGATTGATTTCAGGATCCGCAGTTCGCACTAGATTTTCAGGTAAAACCAGATCGCTGCGTAGACCAGGACAATAGTAAACAGAATTCGCATGAGTACTGAATGCGATCTGTATGCTGAATGAGGAAATCAACTGGGTGAATTCCTCGTAGTCAGGTTCGTGTAGGACTCTTTCAGTAGAGATGAAGATCTTCGAACGGGTCGAAGTCTTGATTGAGCGAATCACGCCTGTGAAACCTCGTAATAAGTACCAGACTCTTACAATAAGAGATGTAGAATTCTAATAATTCGGTACTGGACTCTTCTGACAAGAGGTGTAGAACTCTGACAATTGTCTGGGGCGAGTACTGGCTCAGACTTCTGAGTACTGCTGGACTTGGCGATTTATTCTGGCTGGAACTGCACGGTTAGAAATTCGGTGTTAGACTGAGATGATGAGAAGGGATGCGTCGTCTTTTTATATTCTTGGTACCCTCCCTTTCAGATTTCTAATGACCATTCCCTCGTCTTCCAATGGGTATTCCCTCGTCTTTCAATGGGTATTTCCTCGTCTTCCAATGGGTATTTCCTCGTCTTCCAATGGGTATTTCCTCGTCTTCCAATGGCCATTTCTTTCTCATTTTTAATTGGAAATTTGGAAGCTTCTTTTCTCCCGATCGTGGGATCATTCGAACTTAGCTCATGCTCATGAGATAGGCGTGGGTTGCCCTTGGCTACATCATTAGATATTTTTCTCGTTTTTTCCCTCAACCCCCGATGGATTCTGTGCAGGTATTCCAAGGGTTGTTGCGAGTTTCCATTATGAGTTCACGAGTTTGCGATATTACTATAGCCGGATCCGACCAAAGGAATGAATAGTTACCCTGTGATTGATTTCCCAGTTCGTTTTCAAAACCTTCAAATCGTTAGCCATGTGTTCCCCTTGTTTCGTTACCTTTTGGTGTTCGGTTCATTAATGCATCCTCAAGGTAATTTCTCTATGAGGCGGATTGGTATCCATCATATACAAAAAACTCCCACTTTCCAGACCTCTTTCCTTTTGCTTCCCACAGATAAATTTGCTTCATTTCCCAGGCTCAGATCTCTTATTATTCGGCGGGTTGTTTTAACTTGTTGGTCTTTTCTTCTCACCTACCCTCCTGGATATTTTCAAATAGCGAGGAATGAGGAGGAGTAACCTGGGCGGGTGTTTCCCAATACATCCAGCTTAACTCTCCTTCCTGATCCCTTCTCTTTTGTTCTTACACTTAAAAGTCGGTTAGGGGTTTCATCATACTCAACAAAACCCGTGATATTGTACTGATTTTTCTTTTAGGATGGGTTTTTGATTACACCTTATTTTAATTATCCGCGGGGTCCGCGACACCTGTCAGAACGACATGTTTTTTTATTTTGTTTTGCGATTATGTGCGGTCGAAGGCTCGTAAATAATTGAAAATCTGGATGATTGAAAATAGAAATAATTATCTTTTCCTACGGGAATGAAGGTGAGTTGATTTTTGGAACGTCAATCGTTCAAATTTACACGACCAACGCATGTAGTGGCTTATTTGCGACATTTTCTTTTTCCTGTCAGCATTCAATTTTTTCTTGCGAAACTTGTCACGGAATATTCTATCAATTCTCAATGACTTCTTTCGTGGTATCTCCACAAATCTCGCAGTGACACCACTCGCATCGGGTCCATTCAGTTAGCTGTCAACGTAACCAAACGTAATATAGCATGAAAAATGGATGTGTGTGTGTGCGCCTGTATCCAGACACGAGACACGAGACACGAGCAACGAGTCACGAGATACGAGGCACGAGTACAAAAAATGGAAACTAGACATAAAACGTGAGACACGAAAGCAGAAAAGGGGAACGGGACACGAGACACGAGACACGATGCACGAGGCACGAGACACGAGAGAAGAAAATGAGAACGGGTCACGAGACACGAGATACGGGACACGAGACACGAGATACGAGGCACGAGTCACGAGACAAGAGACACGAGACACGAGATACAAGGCAGGAGTCACGAGACACGAAACACGAGATACGAGATACGAGACACGAGTACTGAAAATGGGAACGTGACACGAGACACGAGGCATGAGGCATGAGAGCAGAAAATGAGAACGGGGCACGAGACACGAGGCACGAGTCACGAGACACGAGTACAGAAAATGGGAACGAGACACGAGACACGAGGCACGAGGCATGAGATACGAGAGCATAAAATGAGAACGGGATACAAGAGACAAGTCACAAGACACCAGACACGAGACACGAGTACAGAAAATGAGAACGAGACACGAGGCACGAGGCACGAGGCATGAGGCATGAGATACGAAGCACGAGCAACGAGATGAGATTACTTATGATTAATCACTACCAGACTCCCCTACTAAATGCATAACACACGAGGCACTAGGAACGAGTCATGAAATACGAGACACGAGACACGAGACATGAGACACGAGGCACGAGACACGAGACACGAGGGGGTGCCGTTATACACACCCTATAGATATTGTTGAATTCAAATATTGCACTGTGAGGTATATGAAACTCATCTTTCACTATTACATAACGATTTAATCAATTTGAGTAATTCAGAGGGATTTATTTTTGTTAATTCTTTAGAATTTTTTTTCCTTACGTTTTTGGCAGATATGGAGCATTTCCGATTAAATATGACCAACCCCTCGATTCTTCGATTCTCCGAGGTATTCATGAGTTGTGAAAATTTAGATGATATCGAATTTGAAAGCGACTTTAATTAACCCCTCACGTACGGGGCCCTTCTGTCACCAAGCGTAGCGTGCGTTGAATACGACCCAAATTTGATGACTTCAATTGATAAAAAATTTACCAACAAATGTGAAATCGAAGTTACAGTTTTCCTCTTTTTGATGATGTCTGGATGGTTAAGATGGCATTTATGGTTTTGGAAATAATTGATTTTGAGAGAAACTTTTCATTTTCTCATGGGTCGATGCAATGCATTGACCCCGGCCTTGAAGGGTTAATTTTCCTGGTGAATTGATTCGGTATATTAGAAGAACAATCAATCTGAACACATTCAATTTGAAATACTTATTCCTCAACTTAATAAATTAAAGCCAAAGGTAAAAACAATTATCAGGAAAATTTTTTTGGTATTAACTTTCCGGACTAGGGAAGTTATTGTAATGCCCCCGAAAATGAAAATTCGATTTTTCACCATATCTCCACGTTTCTAGGGCTTTCTAATGTTTTTTGATGGTTTTGAATAAAATGTCTGTGTGTTACTAGGTATGTACGTGGTCAAAATTTCGGCGAACGATTTCTCGTGAACGGATTATTCGATTTGACTTTTTCTCCCCCCGAGCGATCCGTCTTCACGTAACTTAGACCGGATTAGATTTTGGCTGGGATCGATCCAGTAGTTTACCAGTTTTACCAGTTTTACCAGTTTTTTCAAAAAAACATTGGAAAAATAATTTTTTTCTTCAATATATGTGGAATGATGAGAACCAGGAAGTTTTTGTTGAAGATTCTAAGTACGAGCCTAACTGGTATATAACGGAAGGCAACCGGCTGATGAATGCTGACGAGGTTTTATACACGTTCCAATTTTTTATTATTGTCACGTTTCATAAGAGGCCTCAGGCCTTGATCTAAAGATAATTCATACAAACCATGCCTGAATCTTTTTTTTGAATACGTATTCGGTACAAACTACATGGTAAATGCCTAAATCAATCACCATGGACTATGAAGCGCATATACCCAAGGTTTATCCCTCTTTTCATTCACCTGAGACGTGCCAATACCATCTTCGATAACTAGTACCAAAGTATTTTGTTGGAAACCTGCAAAAACGTAGTACTCTAAAACAGTTTCAGCTCAAATCATGGTGATCTGATATGAAACGCTACCTGGTAAAACGTAGTCATGACGTGACACGGGTGTGTTTCAGTAAAAGCCAATCAATACAGCCCTGGACCGTTCTAGGAGAATATTCTCATGATATTTCAGTGGAAAGCTGATGGTGCGGATTTTGACTAAACGGAACAGGGATGGACCGCCTACCATTTGAGGGAACGTTCCTGTCAACACGTATCTACAGGATCCTAGACATCAATCACTGTTAATATTCCTCATCGGTTCCACGCACTGATGTTCCTGGAACGTTAGGGAATGTAACGTCCTGGAATCAACTAGGCTCAAAACGTGCAGGGAATGTTTTCAAAGATTCCAATCCGGAATACTCCGACAAGTTCGTTCTCAGATTGTTCTTATTTCGGTCCGGAAAAAATGCAAACTCGCAGACATTCCTGATACATACTTAGACTGTTTTTGAAGAACGAACCATAGGGTACGTCTTGACAATTAGTTCCGATACGTTCCTTTGCTCATTGGGACGTTGTGGAAAATTCCCTATCCATGGATGGGCATCATGTCCAGCGAGAGAGTCTACTTGCAACAAATATAAGAGGAAAGGACACTGGGCGAATGGGTGCAAAACAAAAATAGTTGCTGCAGTAGAATGTAACGACAGTAAAAATAATCAAGATGAAGAAACAGAAGATACATTTTTCCTGGGTAAAATTGAAGATGAAAAGTCAGAACCTTGAAGAATATTAGTAAAAGGCAATGGTGCGATTATAAAATTCAGAATAGATCCAGGAGCAGATGTGACTATTTTAGGAGATCGAATTATCACGTCAAAATGGCCAAATATCAAACTATCAACATCATCGAAACGCTTCAACGTAGCAGGTGGAGAAGACTCAAAAATATCAGGTGTTTTCAAAGCCAAATTGGAATGGGAAAATTCAGGCAGACATTTTCGTTATCCCCAACTCCGATGAAGCATTGCTAGGAAGACCCTCCGTTGAAAGATTGAACATTATAAAATGGATTAACAATGTGAGTAAAATAAAACCAGAGGAAGAATCAAAATCTATGTTTCAAGGTTTAGGAAAAATGAAAAACGAATTCACAATAAGATTAACTGAAAATACCAAACCTTATTCAATATGTACTCCTCGCAGAATTCCCATCCGTCTTCGAGACAAAGTCAAGGAACAATTAGAGATGATGAAGGAGAAAGGGATAATTGAACCCGTCGATGAACCTACTGAGTGGTGTGCTCCAATGGTGGTAGTACCCAAAAATAAAGTAAACGTAAGGATTTGCGTCGATTTCACTGAAATGAATAAATTTACCATGAGAGAGAAACAAATGTTACTCACAGTAGAGGAAACATTAGCATTGTTGAATGGCGTAGGACTGATGTCAAAATTAGATGCAAATTCGGGATATTTTTAAATCATATTGGACGAAGGATCCAAACTGATCACTTCCCCAAGGAGTGATAACCACGTTTATCACTCCTTGGGGAAGATTCTGTTATAGACGTTTACCAATGGGAATCTCACTTGCTGGAGAGTTTTATCAAAAAAGAATTTCAGAAATAATCACGGGATCAGATGGAGTTTTGAATTTGCTCGACGATTTCTTGGTTTTCGGTAAAAATGAAGAAGAACACGATGAACGACTGAGAACAGTTTCATCAAGATTATCAGGGGTCCAATTCAGGTTGTGTGAGACGGTGGATGAGACTGTGACAATCATTTGTTTCCTGTATGTTAACCTTAGTTAAAGTGAATTTTTGTCTAACCTCTCACACAACCTGAATCGGACCCCAGAAGCTGGAGTAACACTGAATAAAGACAAATCCTTATTCAGAAAAATAGAACTAAAATTTTTGGGACACATAATTTCAGCTAAAGAAGGAATTAAACCAGATCCAGAGAAAATACAAGCAATAATCAAAATGCCTAAACCAAAATCAGTGGAAAATGTGAGAGAACTATTGGGAATGGTACACTGCCAATCAAAATTCGCGCTTGCATTTACCTTTTAATCGTTAAAATATCTCAGAAAGGACTATATATGAATTGGAGTCTAAATTGAACGAATTTATGAATAAATGAGAATAACTGACAAATTCGAATATTTCAGTTGCCATTTTCTTGGCACATTTGTCAATAAATGACATGATCATCATTCTGACATATAATGCGATGAAATGCCATCGAACGACCGGAAACTCGAAAAAAGTGAGTATATTATGTCACATTAGGGCAAAATTTGTCAGAATCTATAAGATGTCATATTTTTTATGAGAAATTATGACTTTATCTAACCAGTCCTTCCCAAATTCCCATCAAATTTGGTTAATTCCTGATAAGATTACCCAAATTCATACAGAATAACCTGATGGAATACTATGATGTCTGGATGTGGAGATTTTCTGTCAAATATGTCGAATATTGACATTTTTCGTCAAAAACGCGTCGAAGGGCTGATGAGTTTATCGAGAATCTGTCAGGGATTGTCAAGTATCGATTCAACATGTCGAGTTCACATCGATATCTGTCAGTGAATGTCCAATCACGTCCGATATCTGTCAGCTCTGACGATGATTCGATCGATGACCATGTCTAATATTTGTCAGTGTGTTGATGACACCTCAGTTGGTCTAAGTTTCGTCAGAATTTTGTCAAGTTTTGTCAAAATAAAGTCGAAATCTTGTCGAAGTCTTGTCAATCAAATATCATGACTTGCGACCCCTACTAAGTACTACTAAATATTGTAAGGATCGAAAAAATCATTCATTTTCATAATTTGATATTTTCATTACTATCAATAACATTTTTCACGACTCACCGTTTCATTTTGAATGAGAGGAGATTTTCAAAAACATCATCATTTGTACGTATGTGTACTTACGTTTTTTCTAAAAATATAATTGAATAGACGTCATGAATTTCTACTTCAATTCGTTGAAAATCCACATCATTTCAATTATGACAAATTTTCGACATGGTATCGAAATATAATATTAAAATATATAATAATATAAAAATTGGTAAAAATATTTTCATCAAGGACTGGACCTCATTGACAACTTCCCAACTTTATGTCTTCGACGGAAAATATTGATATTCGATACTCTGCCTGGAACCTCTTCCTGAATCTTATTGAAAATAAAAAAATCAATCCAAAAGAGGGGGTGTTATTGTTGCCCCACTCATTATTTCCAATTGAGATCCAATTGGAAATGATGTAGACAAGAATAACACTCCCCCATTTTCCAACTATTTTTGTCTGGTTTCCAATAGAATTTGAGGGGAATTTTCTGGCAGAGATACCAGTCGCAAATCGATGGAATTTGACAAACTGGCGACATCAAAACGATGTCCAATAATGTCAACCTTCGACCTCGTTACCAATTGGGTACACAGAATTTGACAAATCATTGACGTTACCCTGATGTCAATAAATGGCGATTTCAACAGAAGATTTTTTATCTTCGACATAAAAATAAGCCCAGGAAAAAAGAGTCCTGGAAAAAATATCCCAGAAAAAATAGCCCCGAAAAAATCATTCCACGAAAAAAAACTCCGCAGAAAAAACATCCCATGCCAAAATAATTCCACACACCTTGACTCTTGACACTTGACCCTTGACTTCCCCCCCTAGTATCTACCTGCTTCCCGGAACCCTCGATGCTTGACGAGGGGTAAAAGGGGGATGTCACCAAAGTACCCAGATATATACGGACTATGAACGGTGGGGTGGCGGGGAGGGTGTCACCCTCGACTGTTGAGTCTTGACCCCCCTTTCATTTGCTCCCAAATTGTTGGGCCCTCTTTTCCGTGGGCTCTTTTTTCCGTGGGATGTTTTTTCCAGAGCTGTTTTTTCTAAGATGTTTTTTCCGGGTCTGTTTTGACGTGGATACGTCTCTAGTTTCGTTTTGAACTTTATGGGGATGGGGGGTGATTTTGTGAAATGATATAAGCAGGTTCTTATGCCCCAGCGCCATCTACCAGGAAACATTTTACTCTTTCGAAAACTTATCATGTCACATTGATAACTTATCGACGGATGACTGTTGTTCTTTCGATAACTTATCATCACACATCGATAAATTATAGATGGATGATTACAATCAAACATAGTTATCATCATGAAGAATAGATGTCTTTCTATTTTCCATGCTGGCTACGATTGACGCATTTATGATGGTTGATTGTGAACGAACTTGAAGTAGTCATTTGCACGTGTGATTCATTCGCGTAATCGAATCAAAAAATTAATAAAAGGATTAAGGAACGTCTTATCATGCCAAAACGTTGCGCAATTCCGTATTGTTCTTTGGGACCAAATGAAAGTGTGTTTAGTCTACCCTCTGATCCAATAATCCGTCAAAATTGGATGCGTGCACTGTGTAATGCATATCCTAACCTACATCTAAAGAAAATGGTGTATATTTGTGAAAAACATTTCAAGACTACAGATTTTGACGTGGATACGTCTATAGTTTCATTTTGACGGTGATTGTGATAAAGTTCTTATCGTTCAACACCGTCTATCGGCGTTCTTTAGATATTAGTAAATTATCGGTGTCCCTAATTGTTGGTAAATTATCGACTACTGATACACAAGTGTAAATTATCGACTGCTAATGTATGGGTAACAAAGAACTTTTGAATTGATATACTAACCTCGAAATAACATACTGACAAAGTTAATCGTTCACACAAATACGTTGGTTTTTCATACTTTTCTTATCACCGACCAATACTTAATAAAGTGACATTAAAACAGTAACCATTGTATGCAACATGTTCAATTTCTTATATCTCTCTGAACGTTAGACGTATCCACGTTAAATTCTACGGCTGCATCGACGATACAGCCGCCTGTCATTTTTTTCCTGGGATTTTTTTTTCCTAGATTCCCAATGAGAGATATCTAATCACTCCGAATTTGATGGTTGATATCCAATAAATTAAATTGAACATAAATTAATTGAAACTGGGCAACGACTGGGAACATCGCTTGGCCATGGTCTGCAGCCAAGCCTGGCTCACTGACCGTAATAATTTCTCCAAAATATTCAGCGTCTATTATCGACGGCATCACTATACTTATTTCTTCATTCCAGTTAAAACGAAAGCATTCACATTAGATGAATCAAAACGAATCATTTTCACGATAATCTAAATTTGGTTTTCGATACAGCCGCTTCAAATTTCATAATTTCCTTACCCCAAATTTAATCTCTTCCCACATCTCACGTAAATTACTCTCAGAATCTAAAATAAGGTCATAACCATTACCACTCGACTCCATTCACATTTGAGGACATCCTCCCCTCCCATATTCCTCCAATCCCCAGATCTATCCAAAACTACCGCTCATATTCCATCTAATTAATGACAAGAATATTTGCAAAACCGGAAATCTACAACAACAGATCACAGCTGATCTTTTTCGAGGCATGACGTCGCGAGCATTTGAGTGCAGGTGAAGATGTGATCTCCAGTGTCCATCATGCGCTTTATCTTTTTTACTGATGTTGTACTTCGCAGAAAGAGAATACTTAAAAAGAGAACCAAGGAAATAAAAATAAACAGTCTGAAAACAAAGAGGGCCGCGGCTTATCGTGTCGCTGAGTCTCAAGCCGGTTCCAAGTCAGCGCTCACGGTGGCGATGGTTAGTTTCTTTGTATATATGTTACCTATCGCTTAAAATCCGACTTGAGGTAGATTCTCGGATAACGAGGTAGATGCACCTATCACGTGGGCATAGTTTCCTGGATAAGAGTGTATAATCAGTCCATTAATACTATTATTAAACGATTCGTTAAAGTTCTTAGAGCTGGTGTGACTCATGTGAAGGTTAGACAATTCTCTAATCAGATATTACGTGACGAGAACATTGCGCAGTTGAGCACATTCAATAGCCAGAATAATTTTCGTTTTTCACTGCTACTAAGCGCTGCTTCGTTCCATTAAATTTGATCCTATTCCAGATATTGGAAAAATCTATTTTCACTTCAAAACTTGGTTCATTAATAGGGATAGAAAGAGACTTTCCTTGGTCACTAATAGTGATGCCGTCGATAATAGATGCTATATATTTTGTAATAAAGCACCCAAGCAGATCATCACAGTCGCAAAAAACATCAAAACTTTTGGATTCGTCACAATTTCGAAAGACATTGGATCGGTGCATCTCGTTACGATTTCGGAAGAACTTATCGTGGATGAGTCTCGACTTGTTTTAGTTTTTGCTTCCGAATGGAAGCATTGTCATCGACCTATTTTTACATTTTCTAATATTGGTTGGAAATGATGTAGAATAGTCTGAAACGTAAAAATACGAAGTTTGGAGCCAATGTCCATCTGTTCGCGTGTCCACTCGGGGATCACTTTTCCTTAAATTGACCAATTAATTAAGAAAATCATTTCCGAAAAATCTGAAATTTTGCCAGATTGTTGGTATTAGTTGGAGCTAATTCTGTGCCAAATTTCAGCTCGATCGATTAAGTAGTTTTTGAGGAATAGTGATTTGTTTGTAAATCGTTTTTTGTGAATATCTCAGAAATGACCAAACCTATTGGCTTTTTTTTTTCAAAATCTTCGTCTCGTTGTCTACTATCTGAATCAAACAGGATATATATACCGGTCAATGCAAGGTTTTAGAGATATGGCCAACTTTCTGTTTTTTGCGGAAAATTCTTATAAACACGCTAACTTTTGAAAAAATGGAGATATCAATTTGAAATTTGGCATGAAGGTGACTCTTATGATTGTCATGTTTGATTTCAAAAATGAGCTCAATCGGACAAGCGGTTCCGGAGATATTCAACGTTGTATGTAAATCGATTTTACCGAATATCTCGAAAACGACTCAATCGATTAATTTTTTTTTTTTCAAAACCTTCGTCTCGATGTCTTCTATCTTAATCAATCAAAATATGTATACCCGTTAATACAAAAATGTCGAGATATGGCTATTTTTCTGTTTTTCACTGAAAATCCTTGTAAACACGCTAACTTTTGAAAAAATGGAGATATCAACTTGAAATTTGGCATGAAGGTGACTCTCATGATTGTCATGTTTGGTATTTAAAATCAGCTCAATCGGACAGGTGGTTCCGGAAATATTCAACTTTTGAGATATGAAATGCAAAACATTTACTATAATAATACGCGAAAAGGATTGAAAGCATCATTCGGAAGCGCTCCATCAATTGATTGATGGCGAAAAAAAATACACATGTAAAATTAACAAACTCCACAATCGCAAATCTGTAGTTACAAATCTATAGCCGCATGTCGCTGCCGCCTGCTTGTTTTTTCTGAAATTGTGATAATAAAACGACAAAAGTTATCGATAGAAATCTGAAATTTTGATGCATGATTGGTATTAGTTACGTCAAACTTCCGGCCAAGTTTCAGCTTGATCCGTCGATTAGTTCTTGAGATATCACTCTTTATCGAAAAATCGTTTTTCTTCAATATCTCGAGAACAATTTGACCAATCCGATTTTTTTTTTTCAAAATATTCGCCATGAAAATATCTATCGATTTCAATTAAAAAATTCAGCCGGACCACGGAGAAGTCACATAGTTATTGCCCTTTTTCTATTTTTTCACTCAAATCCTTGTACGCATGATAACTTGAGAAATATTGGAGATAAAAACTTTAAACTTGGTATGATTTTAGGCCCTATGATAACAATGGTCGCTATTTAATATGCAATCGGACCATTAGTTTTGGAGATATTCAACTTTTTGTGTAAAACTATTTTCTTCAATATTTCAAAAATTATTGAATCGATTTGATTTTTTTTTTTAAATGTTCGTCACGATAACTCCTACCTAGCACACTCAAAATATATATACCCCCCCCCCCCCATTGAAAGTTTTTGAGATAGTGCTGTTTTTCTATTTTCATTCTCGAAACTTGCTCATACGTACTATAATACGACTATAGGAGTTGGATTGAGGATCTGAAATTTTGACTAGTACTTGATATTGTCGGATTCAACTTCTGTGTAAAATTTGAGGTCGATATGTCGATTAGTTCCTGAGATACAGACAATCAATGTATGAAGAGAATGAATCGTAGAGCCATCCGGAAGCTGACTACCAATAGAATTGGTAGAAAAAAAAGAGAAGCATAATATAATAATAGAATAATATTAGTAACGCATTTCTTCCAATCCTTAACACCAGCCACATGGGAGCGATGGCCTACTTGCTTTTTTTAAATAAAGGGGTGGAAGTTTGGAGACACGCCCCTTTCATTTTATGTTGACCATGACACATAATGTGAAAGAGGCGTTAGTGTTATTTTTCCAAAAAAATGAAAGGAGCGTAAGTGTGGAGATACGCCTCTGTCTTATTACAAACTGGTCGTTACGCCTGTTTGTTAGAACATTTTTTTCAACGGATTTTCGATCAGAAATTCGATGAAAAACCGAAAAACATCGACTTTGGACATACGCCCCTTTCACTTTAAAAATGGGGTTTCTGGCACTTACGCCCTTTTCACTCTACGGCAACGATATATATCGAGGGGCCATTCATTTAAAAATGCAGTGACACAGTGATTGCTGATTCCATGAAATCATCGATTTCATGTGATTTCACGGGATTTTTTGGTGATTTCACGATTTCTTTTCGATTTCAAGTGATTTCAAATTTTCGATTTCACCTATTCAATGGAGGAGCTGGGAATGGAGTAGGAGGGAATGCGGATAGAATCTGGAGGGAAAGAAATGCATAATATTAATGTAAAAAGGCTCAAACATAAGAGTCATTAGAAGGGGCGTGAATGAAGGAATGAAATCATGAGGGTGAAGCGATGAGAATCAAATAATTCCTTGTTAATTCATTTAATAAGATATATCTATTTATTTCATATAGAATTAGAAACTTAAATCGAGCACGACGGGTCAAATCTAAAAATCCGAATTTTTTCAATTTTCGAGGGGCGTGAAACCTCGACTTAAAATGCCCTCCTCGGGCTGTCGCTTCACAGGTACTATCAGTACCATCCCCACAAACTACTCAAAAAGTGAGAAAGGAATCTGGCGGTGGATTTGAAAAATATTGAGCAACCGGTCATCAATTGTAAATTAAAAATTTTTCACCTCTTCCATTCCTTGTCTATTCATTTTTAATTTCATGATTTGACTGATTTCAACCGATTTAAACTAATTTCATGTGATTCCTTTCAAAATCATCCGAAATAATTGAAATCGCGATTTCACTGATTTCAAACGATTTCATGTGATTTCAAGACTGATTTCATTCCGGAGTGACACAGTGATTTCACAAATGAATGGCCTCTCGATATATATATATATATATATATATGTGTGGGGTGGCGTCTTTTGCACTTCCCTCCAGTTTCAAATTCACTACGTGTTTTTATTCACTCATTTTTATAATTTCCAAATATTAACTTTTTTTTCTCAGTAGTTTACCGAGATCACTTTTCAATTTGTAAAATTTTCGATTTATAATTATCACGGAAACAATTTAGATTTAATTCAAAATAATTGAAAATTTTCAATTCATGAAATTTCCTGATTCTCAATTCATTAAATTGAGGTTTTTCATTTTTCCCACAAATTCTGGTTTTAAATTCACATAAATTAAACAAGCAGGCGTAGAGGCCATGCGACTGAGGCTATGCAGCTGTAGATATGCGTTGTTTCCTTGCCATCAATAAATTGATGGTGAACTTCCGGATGGTTTTTTAAATTGAACTGGTTCAGCTAGCCGAATAGTGAGAGGACACGTTAGAATGAAAAAAATTCAATTTCGCGATTTGAAGGACGTCGTTGCTTCTTCGTTTATATCTTGTTTGAAGGTATGAACGTTTTTTTACTCGATTTCTTGATTGGAGATCTATCGGGGGGTTATGGGGAAGTATTAGGAATTTTCACAGAATTTTGGAACTGGTTCAATTATTGGAACAATGAGGGCGTACTGGTGACAAAATCACACAAATGGCAACGCTGTTAACATCTTCAATGATCTAACTTCGTTCCCACAGATACAGATTACAATAATTTCCAGTGAAAAATAGAAAAATGGCCATATTTGGAAAACTACATGAATGAATATACATAGTTTGTTAATATCGTAATTCCCGAACGAATATCTCTGGTACTGATCGTCCGATTGAGCTGATTTTCAATACCAAACACGACAATCATAAGAGTCACCCTTCATGCCAAATTTCAAGTTGATATCTTGATTTCTTCGAAAGTTAGAGCAATTACAATTATTTTCAGTGGAAAACAGAAAAGTGGCCATATCTCAAAAACTTTGTATCGACGGGTATACATATTTTGGTTGATTGAGATAGATAATATCAAGGCGAAGATTTTGAAAAAAAAAAAAATCAAATCGGTGCAGTCGTTTTCGAGATATTGACGTCAAAAGATTTACAAACATATCACTATTTCTCAAAAACTACTAGACCGATCAAGCTGAAATTTGGCACAGAACTAGCTTCAACTAATACCAACAATCTATCAAAATTTCAGATTTTTTGGGAATGATTTTCCCACTTAATTGTTAAATTTACAAAAAAGTGACCACCGAGTGGACACCCGCACATACGGACATTGGCTCCAAACTTCGTATTTTTACGTTTCAGACCATTCTACATCATTTCCAGCCATAATTAGAAAATGTGAAAATGGAACGATTACAAGGCTTCCATCCGGAAGCAAAATATACATTTACAATTGACATCATTTCCTCTTGGAGGGAGGGATTTTGATGTTGAGTTTTCCAAAAGGAAACTGCGCTCTAATCTATCCTAAACTGACTGTTTGTACTGGCTGCACTGAGTAACTTCGGGGTGCGCTCAAACAATTTTGTTGCCACATTATTTGAATGTGTTAATTAAAAAATGGGCAAGGAATTTTTTGATTGTATTTGTAATAAGGAAATATACAGGGGATATATAGCGATCTCGGTGCATTTCCTCGGTACGAATACCTAAACCTCCTGGGGATAACGCTCTAGGAGACACTTCCAGGCGTTGCTACTTAATGATCACGTGATCATCAAATAAAGGGTTTAAATAGTTTTATTCAAATTTTCGGCTGATTTAAAACTCATTTGTTCCAATCATATTTTCCCCATGAAATTTAAATTATTATTGATTTTTTCATATTTATTTTATTTTTTTAAACACCCTATTTCTTATCTACGAGAAAAATAATAAACATTTTCGCAAAAATTCTAGGAAAAAATTGGAATTTCGCGGTAAAGATTCATAGACGTAATTTGGAAGATTTAGCAAGTAGATACCAATTAATGTAATCAATGTAAAAATTGACACAAGTTATAGAAAGAGAAACATTCCTTTGGAGAATCTTGACCAAATGCAGAATCTCACAATCAGTTTTATAGTAACTACTGGACACCGATAGAGCGCGCACAGTCAATAAGGTTTCCGTAGGTGAAGTGATAGACAATAGTGCATAAGTCCGCATGCGAGAACTTAATGTTTATCATTCTTCCAGCGTGACAACGATGATCCTGATGAAAACAATTGCATAGTGCATACAGTGCGATTTGCTGATTGGATATTTTTGGTGCCACTCTGTGGTAATTGGGCCACTCTATGTTGGCTTCCTAAAATGACTATCATAATCTCGAAAAAAAACAAAACATAAATTTTTGTTGAAAAAAAGGCCAAGTAATCATTTTGATGCGTTATTAATTATCCCCTGAGTATTTGAAAAAAAAAATGTGAGCCGTCGTGGGACGCCTGGTAGATGTGAAACATCAAGGGCCTAGTCCATACGCCAGGGCCATTTCGTGTCCATTGACATTTTTTTGTTTCCTCAGTCAGTTTTATCATTGGATTTTATGTTTTCAGGGTCGCTGATCACGAATAAGATAACCGTTTTTGCGAAAGCACGGGCCGTCTATTTATGTTTATAACAGTTTTATTGTTTAAAACGCCCTCTCGCAAAAACGGTTATAGATAGGAAAAAACGTTTTAAACAAAAAATATTCTTCACGTCAAAAGACACATTTTTTGTCATATAACTTGGTTTCCCAACTGTCACGGATAAAAAGTTATTGTGGGTGGAAGCAAGTCAGACGGCGCGCTAACACTTTCACACGGCAGGAGCGCGTTTCAGGACCGATTGTGAAGTACCGATAAGAGATAGAGCGAAATTGTTTAAATCAAAAATTTTTGTCATAAAATAATACATCAAATCACTTATTAGACTCTTTGCTCTATCTCCAATCGTTACTGAGATATTTGCGTTTGTGTGCAAGATGGCGGGGCAAATGAGTCTCCCATTGCACATTCAACCGTAATTATCTAGGTAACTATTAGTTATAGAGACAAACGTCTATAACTCAATAGATGCATCGTAGAATAATAAATATTTTTGGTTTCAAATATTTTTTTTTATTATCATTATTTCGAGAGATATTTCCAAAGCAAGTCAGACTGACTATGCGGTTCGTTCACTTGAGCTCCCACGACGAGTTAGAGTCTGACTTGCGTTAAAAATATCTCTCGAAATAATGAAGATAGAGAAAAATATTTGGAACAAAAAATGTTTGTTATTCTACGATGCATCTATTTAGTTATGAGACTATTGTCTATATCACTAATAGTTACCGAGATAATTACGGTTGAATGTGCAATGGGAGACTCATTTGCTCCGCTATCTTGCACACAAACGCGAATATCTCATTAACTACTGGAGATAGAGCGAAGAGTGTCATAAGTGATTTGATGTATTATTTTATGACAAAAATTTTTGATTTAAATATTTTTGCTCTATCTCTTATCGCTACTTCGTAATCGGTCCCGAAACGCGCTCCCACCGCGTGAGAGTGTTAGCGCGCCGTCTGAGTTGTTCCCACCCACAATAACTTTTTATCCGTGACAGTTAGGAAACTAAGTTATATGACCAAAAAAATGTGTCTTTTGACATGAACAACATTTTTCGTTTAAAACTTTTTGTCCTATCTCTAACCGTTTTTGCGAGAGGGCGTTTTAAACAATAAAATCGTTATAAACAAATAGACGGCCCGTGCTTTCGCAAAAACGGTTATCATATTCGTAATCAACAACCCCGAAAACGTAAAATGCAATCATAAAACTGACTGGGGAAACAAGAAAATGTCAATGTACACGAAATGGCCCTGGCGTATCGACAAGCGAGGGGGGGGGGGGGGGGTGCGCCGGTGAGCGACGCGCAGACTGGAATGGAGGAGGGTATCGCCTGAGAAGACGACGTCTCCTCGCTACTTTTCTGGCAACGCGCCATTAGATGTTCCAGACCAAAAAAACAACCACAAATAAAGAAAGAAACGCCAAGTCAGAAATACTTCTATAAAACAAGTAGGCAGCTGCGATATGCTGCTGGAGATTTGCAACTGCAGATTTGCGGTTGTGGAGTTTGTTAATTTTACGTGTGCGTTTTTTTTCGCCATCAATCAATTGATAGAGCGCTTCCGAATGGTTCTTCCAATCCTTTTCGCGTATCATTATTGTAAATGTGTTTCATCCAATATCTCGAAAACTTTGTATGAACTAGATAAGTAAATGATTCAGACTAGATATATAAAAGATATCAAGACGAAGATTTTGATAGAAAAGAAAACCGGTTGAGTCGGTGTCGAGATATTAGTAGAAAGATCGATATACAAAGTTGAATATCTCCGGAACCAATTGTCCGATTAAGCTGATTTTTAATAAGAAACATTGCATCCATAAGAGACACCTTCATGACAAATTTCAAGTTAATATCATAATTTTTGCGCAAGTTAGAGAGATTACAAGGATTTTCTCTGAAAAACAGAAAAATGGCCATATCTCGAAAACTTTCTATGAACGGGTATACATATTTTGATTAATTAAGATAGAAGACGTCGAGACAAATATTTTGAAAAAAAAATAATCCAATCGGTTCAGTCGTTTTCGAGATATTGAATAATGCAGGTTTTTATATAAACTTGAATATCTCCGGAACCAATTGTCCGATTAAGCTGATTTTTAATAGGAATCATTGCATCTATAAGAGACACATCCATGCCAAATTTCAAGTTGATACCTCCAGTTTTGCGCAAGTGAGAGAGATTACAAGTATTTTCTTTGAAAAACAGAAAAATAGCCATATCTCGAAAACTAAGCATAAATACGTTGGCATATAAGGGGTGATTAAGATAGAAGACATCGAGACGAACATAATAGAAAAAAAAATAATCCAATCGGATTGAATGAAGCAATAGAGATTGAATCCGAAGATTAATAAT
The DNA here is from genome assembly GCA_035578325.1 of Coelinius sp. EB29. Lineage (NCBI taxonomy): Eukaryota > Metazoa > Arthropoda > Insecta > Hymenoptera > Braconidae > Coelinius > Coelinius sp. EB29. The sequence goes on from JAOZGT010000006.1 coordinate 3,275,538, forward strand.
AATAATAAGTAAAATTATGGAATGACTATTACTATCGTAACTGGTATTAACGGAGGGAATAAACTAGATTTAGATACACTAGATCAACTAGATTTAGAAGATTTTTTTTAAAAAATTGATCGGTCAAGTAGTTTTTGAGATATTGAATAAAATAGATTTACATCCAAAATTGAATATCTCCGGACCTAACTGACCGATCGGGCTGATTTTAAATACCAAACATTGCAACCATAAGATATACCTTCATACCAAATTTCAAGTTGATATCTCGATTTTTACGGAAGCTAGCGTGATTACAAGGATTATGAGTGAAAAACAGAAAAAGGGTAATATCTCGAAAACTTTCTACTAACGAGTATACATATTTTGATTGATTAAGATAGAAGGCATCAAGACGAAGATTTTGAAAAAAAAAAAAGTTGATCGGTCACGCCGTTTTTGAGATATTGAATAAAATCAATTTACATACAGAGTTGAATATCTCCGGACCTAACTGACCGATCCAGCTGATTTTCAATACCAAACATTGCAACCATAAGATATACCTTCATACCAAATTTCAAGTTGATATCTCGATTTTTACGGAAGCTAGCGTGATTACAAGGATTATGAGTGAAAAACAGAAAAAGGGTAATATCTCGAAAACTTTCTACCAACGGGTATACATATTTTGATTGATTAAGATAGAAGGCATCAAGACGAAGATTTAAAAAAAAAAAAAAAGTTGATCGGTCAAGTCGTTTTTGAGATATTGAATAAAATCAATTTACATACACAGTTGAATATCTCCGGAACTAACTGACCAATCGAGCTGATTTTTTATATCACATATTGCAACCATAAGATATACCTTCGTACCAAATTTCAAGTTGATATCTCAATTTTTACAGAAACTAGGGTCATGACAAGGATTATCAGCGAAAAACAGAAAAATGGCCATATCTCGAAAACTTTGCACCAACGGGTATATATATTCCAATTCAATTCGATAGAAGACGTCGAGACGGAGATTTTTTAAAAAAAAAAAAGTTAATCGGTCAAGTCATTTTCGAGATATTGACGAAAAACGATTTACAAACAAATCACTATTTCTCTAAAACTACTGGACCGATTTTGATGAAATTTGGTATAGAACTAGCCCTAACTAATACCAACTATTTGACAAAATTTCAGATTTTTTGGACGTGATTTAGTCAATTAATTACTCAAAAAACAACGAAGTGACCACCGAGTGGACATGCGCACAGACAGACATTGGCTCCAAACTTCGTATTTTTACGTTTCAGACCATTCTACATCATTTCCAGGCAAAATTGGAAAATCGAAAAATTGGTCGATTACAAAGCTTCCATTCGGAAGCAAAAATGAGTAGAGGCAGGACCAAGGTACTTGGCGCAGTTTTTTGATTATCGAAGATCATTGCTGAGCATTGTTTGATCAATTCCATTTTAGCAGTACTGACTGCTTCGTCTTCATCCTGTTAAATGCGCCAAGTACCTTGGTCCTGCCTCTACTCATTTTTTTATAAAAGTATTTCTGATTTGGCGTTTCTTTCCTTATTTGGTTTTTTTTTTTAAATACTCAGGGGATAATTAATAACGCATCGATATGGTTACTTGGCCTTTTTTTTCAACAAAAATTTATGTTTTTTTTTTTTTGAGATTTCAGTAATTTTTTCAATATGACGACTTCAAAGGAGAATCGTTTTTTCCGTACAGCCGTCACTTTCCCGAACTCGGCAATGCGAAAATTACTACGGAAAAATGTTGCCCGGGCTGTCGTTATGCGGTTTTTTCACTGGTGATATACGACTATAAATATAGTAAATTTGTGTTTTATACAATCGAAAAAAAAAAAGTGCGTGGAGTCCCTCCGCGCGGAAGAAGTGAAACTTCATGATGGCAAATTGGAAACATGAAAGGATTGAAATCAATGTTATTGTAACACAATATTTTTGGCAAACACAAATTTTTATTATTTTTCGACAAAAAAATTTCTTCAATTTAATTCTTACTTTCAGCGGGTGCTGTATCCATATTAATAATATTCACAAGTTGATTATGAGCTGTTTTCCCTCTTGATCCTCTGGAACCAGTGGAAGTACTGGGGATCGCTCCCTCATCTCTCCCTATAAAATTGATTTAAAATTATTGTTATTATTGTGGAGCATGAAAATATGTTTTCCGCGAAATTGTAAATTGAGTAATGCACTTGGAAATGAAGCCGCTCGAAATTCAATCACAAAAGCCAAAATGGCAACTGGTGCTGCCCTGAAAGGCCTCAGTAACCTCAATGTCAGTTCCTGGAGTACTTATGCCACTCTATATAATGCTCTCGTCACATCCACGCTATTGATGCTGTGCCTTCCTGGGGTCTTCTACACAGAGAAGACCTTGAGAAGGCTCAGCTGGGTTTTTTCAAAAAAGTTCTTAGCCTTCCAAGGTATACTTCAGGCTGAGCACTCAGATTAGAAACGAATATCCTTCATATTAAGTACAGGATAATGAAAATTACGTGGGACTGGTTACTCAAGACTCTCAAACAAGATAACTCATTTCTCCCCAAAGTTTGTATCAAGAGGCTTGTTCAACTGAGTCGAGGCTCCCATTGTGACGACACATATAACTGGGCTTCTCAAATTAGAAATTTTTTGAAAGAAACTAGTCAATAATCCCTCTGAGATAATTTTGAGTTCTCCTCACTGTCATCCAAAACTTTCGAAATCTTCGACAGGCTTGAGCACATTCTCAGAAATGAAGACCTGGCTAGATGGGCTGCCTCCTCTTCCTGTCAACTGGTCCCCACCCACACACCGATAAACCTGCCCTGGAAATCCTTATACCTAACAGAAAGCCCCAGCCTTCATACCAAGACAATAATTGCCCAGCTTTGTCTTGCGAACTATTATAGCTACTTCTTCCATGTGCATAATGATAGAATTTTATTTAGACCAAACAAACGATGCACCTACTGTAATCAAAATGAGCTTGACACCTTGGAGCACTTTTGCCTAAACTGTACTGTGACTCAAAATCTCCGTAACTCACTTTTTGCTACCTATCCACAGTTTGTAAATCGTACACTCAGCTCTATCCTATTTAAGGCCAACTTTCTTGAAACAAAAAATCTGTACAATTTCTTTTGCAATTGTCTAAATGCAAGACGGAAAATCGACCTACAAAATGTGTCTCAACGCTCGAATTGTTTATCAATAAGTTTTTGTACGTAACTCTCGCACTTATGTTATAACTCTTTTGTCCATCGACATATTCTATTCAACTTTCTTGTAATAGCAACTTTTACAATTACCACCGAATATACTAGCACGTTATCTTCCAGATATATAATCTTACTGTTTACTCATTATTTATATAACATGTATTATTAATCTCCCCCTCCTGCGATGGGGCTATGTACCTTAAAAGCAGAATAAACTTATCTATCTATCTAATTGTAAATTTAAACATGTAACAAACAATCCCCGAATCAACAGTAACGTACCTGCACATAACCTTGACTCCACTGCGTCCCCTGTAGCCTCCTTTTCACTCATTTTAATTATATTCAAATCACAAAATCACCACACACTATTATTACACTCCGAAATATTTCGTATGAAATATCAAATTAAGAATTAAAATTAACAAACTGATTCTAAAACTGAATTTATTTCAAAAATCAACACAATTAAAACCCTCGCATTGAAAACCATGTGATGCTTCACTAAGGCATCAACACTCGCTGCGTAGCTAGTATAGCACGCGCATGCGCCTGAATGCTATGACTGTGGGACCCTTTCTCTCTCTCTCTCTCTCTCTCTCTCTCTCTCTCTCTCTCTCTCTCTCTCTCTCTCTCTCTCTCTCTCTCTCTCTCTCTCTCTCTCTCTCTCTCTCTCTCTCTCTCTCTCTCTCTCTCTTTCTTTCTCTTTCTCCTTCCATTACCAGTGGCGTTAAACGCTCAACGCAACCGTGCCGTTGCTCACTAGTGGATGCGTCATACACCCCCACCACTGTAGCGTTAAACGTTTAACGCAACCTTTCCCGAACTCACATTAGAAGTTTCACTTCAAAAATCGTAAAGAAAATTCATTGCTACTGCCTTCACTTCAATCGCGAGTTTTTATTCACATCTGTACAATGTGTTCGACAAGGAAGCACATGTGTAACCGGAATCAACGAATTATGAATCCGTCGTTTTATCGATCGAGCTAGCGTAGGCCGCGTAATCGAGAATTAAGGATAATCATAAGGTTCCTAGGCAAATAATAAAGGTATTAAAAGAAATTCAACCCCAGATAATCCCATACTAGCGCATACATTTGATGAATTTTGGCAATTTTATTTATCAATAATGAATTTGGGTGGGTGGATTAAATATTCATCAACATGAAGGAAATGACTCCCTTAATCAGTTGAAAAAAACTCAAGAATTTTTTGGATATTTGCGAATTTGTATAAACATCCTTAGAGAAAATTGAAATACAGTACTCAACAGTAGTTCTGTCACACTTAGCCATATAAGTTCAATGGTAAAAGTGCACAAAACTCATGTTGACGACTGTATGTTTTCCCATACAAGTTCATCTCCTGTTACGTCCATTTCACGTTTGAAATTGAATAAGTGAATACCCAGATCGCCTCACTATCACTCGCCATTTAGCACATGTGCAGAGCTGATTTTCATGCGAACACTTGGCCAACTTCAGGCTACTGCCAACTTTTAGAATTGATTCGGAGACAAAATAATCTCCTTTTTAATTCAGTGAAAAATCCGCGGTGTTTATTTTCGTATCTTTGTAAATACTAATCGAAAAAATAAAATAATAACATTAATGTCAAGACGATTTGGCTCAGACGATCAATAAATTTGGTAAAAAGAGAAATACGACTGTAAGAAGAATAAATGCGTTTTTTCGAGGAGGAGAAAACACCCACGTGTTATGAAACATTGGCTGAAGTTTAAATGGGTAATTTCAGAGTATAATGGAGAAACGTGGATTTGGAAGTGAATATAGACTGTTTAAATTTGAGAAAAGGTGGAGTAATGATAGCGATTCCAGAATTTTGATGAGGAATCTTGCATGTGGTATGTGTGTCATCGTGGAATTATTCTCATCATGCCTCAAAAATTTATCGGATGGATGAGATAGAATGAAGGGAACGATGGTGATTTAACGCGTGAGAATCGCTCGATAAATCTAAAAATGATTAAACTTCATTTGAGTGCTCATCACTATTACTTCAAATCGATATGGGATTTATTTTTCTTCAGAAATTTAACTCGGAGTTCAATTTTTCCGGAATTTTTTCGAATTATAAATTTTTTTAAATATCAAACTTTGCAGGAATTATTTAACTATATCCGATCATTCATTTTATCTAAATATTTTTGATGTAAATAAATAGTTATTTTCCGGCGTGTTGTTATGAGGCATTTTATGAGTGTGGAGAGTTGGCAGCCGAGCTGAAGGCGAGGCCTGCCAATCACACGAGTATAAAACCCCATATGAACGGCCCGGATACATTATTTTTCCGGAGTGATTTTCACTTTCCCGAGTTTGGAAAAGGGTGAATACCAATTCCTGAACGAGAAGAAGTGAAAAATAGTACGGAAAAAGTTATATCCCTCTCGGTAAATTTCTTTTTAATCTTTTCCAGTGATTTCATTCAACTAACAGCTTGAATAATTGAATAATTCACCAATGATTTATACTAGGGATTAGTGAATGCATATTCACATACATCTTGCCCAGAAACATAGGTATCTCGAATCCATGCAGGTCATTGGCTCACTGTCTTCACGCGAATACCTATCTTATCTCTATGTTCAAATTTATAAAAAACCTCGCAAAAAACATTCCCGCATTTACTTAAAACTTCGTTTTTGCATCATTTCTGAAAGGGCACGGAGTCTGTTAAAGCGGGAAAATATGCTCGTTCACAAATTATGGCTGAAATAATAACAAAGTTAAATCGCCATTATCGTCAATAATTGGGTATTTGCATATTTTTCAGATCCATTAAATAGTTATATATTATTATTTTTCAAAATTTTTCATAATTTTTGGATTTTTTTATTTTTGTTTTTATTCATAAATATTTAAACTATTTGATAATTAAAAAATGCTATAATTTAAACGTACAGGTAGCTCCACCTTGCGTATGTGACGTCATTGTGCATATTCCATTCAAAATTGGTGGCGCCAATCTCTCATGGAATGTTTTTATAAACACGTGTAATCAGCATTTGTGATTGTCATTCAAAGAAAAACAGTTTTAAAAGCATAAACATAAACTTTATGTTTTTTTAATATGTCATTATTAAAAAGCAGTGGTTATTGGTGCATAGTACCAACATGTAAAAATACTGGTAAATCTAATCCAAATAAAATTTTTATGAATGTTCCATCGAATAAATTAAAACGAAAAATGTGGTTAGATGCATGTGGGAATAAAAGTGATTATTCTGTATCAAGTCGACTTTATTGTTGTGAAGATCATTTTGAGGTAAGTAATAAGAAAAATAAAAAAAAATCTGCTCTAACAAAATTATAACCTCAAATTATATTGATGTTTTGACAATGTAAATCAGTTATGAATTTTATTTATTCCAGTTAGAAACAGATATGGAGAATTATTTGGAGTGAACAATGATGGGTGGTTACAAACGGATGAAAAATAATATTCTGCCACATAAATGCATTGAAGAATCAAAGCTTATAAACATACAAGCTTCTCCAATGGAAGTAGATCAGCAAAGTCCGGAGAAATCCGGCTTCAATGTCAATGATGAAACGATAGGTCCAAATTCAAGCAATACAATCAATAATATGAATCTGGGATACATGGATATCGACCATTCTACTCGATCTCAAGATTTAAATGCCAATGCATCTAATGTTTTTTATGATAATGTTCCTCCTCAAACTATAAAAGTAAATGCTGCAATTCAAGTCAAGATGAAAAGTTCTTATAGGAGTGTACAAGTTCAGTGTAAACCTCAAAGACAAGACCGTGCAACATCTCCCATTGAAATATTCTCAGGAATATAAAATTTGGATCACTCATGTTCTTCATCAATTAGTAATAATCGAATAATGAACACATCTAACACAACAGTAAGTTCATCAACAAATTCTTCAAATAACGTTTCGTCGACAAATCCTAGTACTGAAAATGAGTGGGAAAGTCAATATCAACAAGAAGAATACCAAAAGTTAAATTTAAAACAAACTCTTCAGAAAATTCAACAATCGCCTCGTAAATATATCGGTATCCCAGATGACTGTATGGATATTATCGATATTTTACGGACTGCTAAATTAAGTGACCTTGAAATCTTCCTCACGTTAAAAAAAATAAGATTAAATGAAAGTTTTGCTATTTTAGCTGATGATTTTGGGATGTCTATTTCTAATATAAGTCGTACATTTACTAAGACTTTGCCAATCATAACCGAGTATTTGAAAGATTTGATTATTTGGCCTTCGTCTGCAAAAATAAAACAACAATTGCCAATGAGTTTTAAGAGTCGCTATGCTGCAGTAGAATCAATTATTGATTGTTTAGAAATTGAAATTGAAAAACCAACAGACCCAGTAAAACAATCATTGACATGGTCTGAATACAAAAAATGTAATACTGTGAAATATTTAGTATCTTGCACTCCAGACGGTATCGTTAATTTCATTTCCCCAGGATTTGGTAGTAGAACATCTGATGCAGACATATTATTAAACTCTGGATACTTGGATTGTTTGAAACCAGGTGTAGCTGTATTAGCAGATAGAGGTTTCAAACATATTGAAAATTTAGTAGTTTCAAAAAAATGTACATTAATTAGACCTCCTTCAGTAAGCTCTAATGAGCAATCAACTTATGATGAAGTCATTGCGACGAAACGAATCGCAAGCCTTCGTATCCACATTGAAAGATTGATAAGAAGAATAAGAGAATTTCATATTTGTGAACCTCATTCATGTGTTAATGTTAAATCGATTCCTCAAATGGATAATATTATTACGATCGTCGCAGGTTTAACAAATTTACAAGGACCACTGATAAAAAAAACATAAATCATATAAAAGATTAATTAAAAATATTGAATAATTTTTTTTTTAATTGTGTAATTCTTGACAGTAAACAATCTAATGAACAAATATTCAATACATACAAGTGGGTAAACATAATACATTTTTAATTTACATTATTTTATATTTCTGTTCGGTGTAAAGAATTGAATAAACGTTTAAAAATACATTTTTTCCAAAATTTACTTAAATCCTCCAATAGTTGATTGATCAGTTGTGAGTCGTAGTTAATAATAAGAGATTTAAATACTTTTGTATCTTCAAATTTTGGGTCTGCAACAATAAACGTCGCTTTTTTTCTTCCGGTAAAAAGCATTTGCATTTGCATTTGAGTTATATATTTCATTGATACCTTATTATAATTATTACTATCAATATATGTCCGAGCACTTTTGTCAAAGGTTGGACATTTAATTTCAATAACAAATTCGTCATCAATAGCATCAGGCAAGGCTCCCAGATAAGGATATTCTTCAGATAAAAATAAACCACATTTTTTAAACTTTTTCTTCATCTTCTGTTCAACTTGTTGTAAAACCATCGCTTCTAATTCTTTGCCTCGTTCCATAGCTTTTGTACTCCGCAATTTTTTACCACCAACTAGCAACTCCACTAGAACTCCATTCGGTGTATTACAACGTGCTGCTTCATATGCTTTTGATGCAGTAATTCGCCCGTATCGCAATGTAAACCAAAGCTCACAGTTTGCTTGATCCTGAGTAATTTTCTCAATACGTTCACAAAAATCTTTCGACATTCGACTTTTACTGAATGTTAAAAATTCCTCATAAGATGTTCGTCCTTCATTAATAAAATTTACTAATAAATTATGGATCGAAATACTTTGCTCGTTATTTACATCATGGAAGTATTTTAAAATTTGACTCTGTACAGTTTTTTGATTTTTTTTTTTTAAAAATTCCTCTAATGTATTAAAAGGTTTATTCACAGCAGTAACTTCTTTATTAGAGGCAAAATCTTTTACCAGGATAAATTTAATTGATGATCCAACCTGAGATAGCACTGATTTTCGCCAATAACATTCAATATCTGTCGGTGAAGGTTCTTCTGATCTCCTGTGTAACCACATTATAAAAGCGATCGAGTGCTTGCATCCACCTAAAGAAGACAAAAAGACTTAATTTGTAGGTATTTTATTTTTGATGGATTTTTTTTTCACTTCTCATATTGAACAATAATATTTACCTGATGATGCGGCACAATCATGACATTGTATGCTCAAAATCTCTTCCTCAACAATGTCTAAAACAAGAGTCACTCGATATGATTTATTGTGTACTCTATGTTCAGGACAAATAAGACATTTAATAGTACATTCTGACCCATGAAGTCTTAGTTGTACGAATTCAATAGCAGCATCTCCATATGATTTTCTCCCAGACCTATATTTCAATATATTTATATTAATATTTCGTCTAGTATTTTTAATCTAATATTTCAATTTCATGTACTTTAATACTTGTTGTAGGTTAAAATTTAACTGATATTCAGAATTTTTTTCATTTTTTTCAACATGAGAATCTCACTTCATCAAAAAAAGAACACCAAAGTCATGACTGGTAGAATTTTCTATATAATTTTTATTTTAAAAATTATTATTTATAACAAAATCCAAAAATGATTGAATAATGACTAAATTCAGTGTCATGAAAATTTATACGTACAGGTTAGCTTTTGCTCCTTGCATTTCTGCTGATACAAAATCGGAGTTTGTAGAGAAGTAGGATGCGACCATAAAAGCATCAACTCGCGGTAAATTATCTGATCGAGCTTCGCTGAAACCAGGATCTACCTTTCTTCGAGGCATCTTTATTTCTTCTCAATTATTTCTTATTCACTGATCGTACATATGTATCACTAGTACCACTCACCATGTTGTATTTTTATTATACTATTATAATATAGAGAGTATGTTCATAACCTCTATGCTAATATTTCTGTCAGTTTTTTAAGTAAACATTAGTTTAAAATTTATTTCAATTTCTTTTCTACTTTGAGTGAATTTTAGTGTTAATAATTAATTCACTGTAAATACCAACGAGCTTCAAATTTTTTCCCGACAATTTATCGTCCGTGGCTCATCATTCATTCGAATAACGCGCTAAAATATGCACAATGACGTCAACCCAATCGCAACACGTTTCACGTCACGTGATTTTTATACGACTTTTATGTATTTATTTATTTAAAAATTATTTGTTAAAATTAAATTTCAATCTTATTTAGACATTTTATGGACATCAAATAATTGATTAAATTGATTTTATGGGCAAAATCAATTTCATGCAAATACCCAATTCCGAAGATTAAAAAAACATACGCCCCTTTGTTATTACAAAAAAAAATTAATGTATTTTGGAACTTACACCCCTTTTACTGTATGGCGACGATATTATACATCTATACAGAATCACTATCCTCGCGGAACTTTTTCAAATCTCGCAGTGGCGCCACTCCTCTTGAGTTCGTTTGGCTGGGCTGCCAACGTAACCAAAAAAATCTACCTCCAGAAATTCTTGTGACGTCCTTGTCACGGTGTAACTAGGATGAAGGTGGGGTCCCTAGATGGTACACCTTCATCACTAGAAATGAGAAATTATTTGAATCTAGGATAGAGATGATATTTTTAAACATGAATTTAATTGAGAATAATTAGTGAAAATAGAGATCAAATAAGTGAATATTTTCTTCAAAATAATTTAAATTATATTTTAATTAATAATTCCAGGAAGGTTTCAAGCGCTCATGAGGTCCCGTTATCCTATTGTCTTCTATTTCATTGTTGATATTTCTCAAGTACATTGTTATCCCACAATTTATAACCCACTGCCCGTAAGCAATTACACTTCCTTCTAAATATTTTCGGAAATTCTTCGACCAGATTAAAGCCTTGGTTGGGCCCATTCCCCAATCAATTGTATTACCTTGGGACTGTGCCCCAAACCATTATAAAACTATAAAGTTTTTGCAGTACTCTTGAAAATTCAATTGAATCCTCAACTCTCCTTTCAATATTAGTTTTGACCGTCATAAATCATCCCCTTTTCTTTGTAATTTTCTTCTCAAATATATTTTGCTCCGTGGTTAATCCGTGACCGCCATAAAATGCATTTTCCGTCTCCAAAATTTTAATAGTAGCTTTGTTCTATGTATTCCACTTTATGACTTAATCTCTCTAGGTCGTATGGTCACCCACAGTTCTAGCCTAGACGTCTCGGTTCTGGGCCTGTCCCCCATCGTTCAAGTCGCGACATGTCTGGACCCTGGGCCATTCCCCAAATGTAACGAGAGGTACCGAGATGTACCGAGATGTACCAAGGGCACCAACCCCTCCTCGTTACCCTCACTGACCACCGCCCCTCGATATTTGAAGAATTCCCTCGCATACGATTTGTCGAACCCCCTCTTTTCTCAAAATTAGTTGACACCTCATGGACGCTTGACCAAGCTAACGAGAGACGAAAATTGTCGAAGTCTCATCAGTTACTCTCCAAGTTTGTAGTTGTAGAGTTGAAAATTATTCAGTTGTACCTAAAGCCTTCTGCTTCTCTCTTCGAGTTTAATTATTAAAACATAATTGGAGTTCAAAGTGTTTTGTAGTGAAAAGTTAAAAGTTTAGTTAAATAATAAATTGTTAGTGTGCTCTCTTAAGCACTTGAGTTGAATTATTAAATATACAAAACCCTTAGATTTCAGGCTTTCGCGGCCAAAGTTATTTAAAATATTATAATTGGCTTCCGGATGGATGCCGCGTTGAGTTTCAGCGTTTTTTAATAGGGTTCACTTGATATCCTGTGTCCCTGTTCAAGTTGTTGGGATTTTTGTGGATCTCCAGGTTTTCCCGATATTTTCTTTCGAAATATCCTTGAGACCTAGCCAACATTTTGGCCTGGTCAAACCTGATGGTGTGACCAGTGTCCATATAATGTTCTGCCAGGGCAGATTGTTCCTGATGACCGTATTTGGAACACCGTTGATGTTCTTTGATCCGTGTACTGATCATCCTCCCGGTTTCCCCAATGTACACTTTTCCGCACGTGCAAGGGATCTGATATACTCCTGGAGTGCTCAAGAGTGGTCTCTGATCTTTGGTACTAGGTAGCATCTGTCCAATCTTCTTTGGTGGTTGGAAGATTGTTTTGATGTTGTGTTTTCTCAGTATCTTGCTTATGCGGTCTGTTGTTCCTTTCAGGTAAGGGAGAAGAGCCATCTTCGGTCTATCCTGGTTCTCCTCAGGAGAGGGCTCATTTGGAGAAGAGATCTTATTCTCCAGCCTCTGTTTGATCCGTTTGATTTGTTGGATCTTGTACCCGTTGTTGCTCAAGGCTGTCTCCAAGTGCTCTATTTCGCCATCCAGATTAGAGGGTTGAGAGATCGTGAGGGCTCTATACATCAGAGAGCTGATGACAGAGTTCTTCTGGGAAGGGTGGTGTTATGTCCTGAGCGGATGGGTTCTTTAGTTGGATTAAATCTCTCGGAGATGGATAGAAGATAATTATGTTTATTGGAATTGGTTTAAAACGATTATTTGACAAGTTATTAATAATTAAAAGTTCAGTCTGTTACAGAAAGTAACAGGTGAACATAAGTGAAAAAGAGTCGTCGAATTACTGGCCCAGAGACAACGAATTCGCGAGTATTTATTGTAGTCGCGGTTTCGTATGTCACTTGGTCGTGTGGCTCACACCTGCATGGTGTCTTGTGACATCGCGCGGGTGAGTTGTGAAGGCGAGCCATGGAATGCGCTGGATCAGCGTCCCACTAACTCGCTCTATTCAATAATTCTTACGATTCATAACATAATGTTTTGTTTCGGAGTTTATGTGCCACTTTCGTGTTCTCATAAAGTCCGAATCAATTGTGAAATTAATGCCTCATTTTAGGGGCATAACAGTGGTGGTGGGAACTAGCATTCAGGTATCTGTCCGTGTGTGTTGATTTACGATACACCTGATGGCCCAGTGAGCCATCATTATTGCGTCGTACCAGCACATCTAGGAAAGGGAGGCAGCCTTCTTGTTCAATTTTCATGGTGAAAGTGATACTCGGGTGTTGAGTATTCAAAAATTGAAGAAATTGAGTCAAGGCTGTCCTTCCGTGTGGCCAGATGACAAATGTATCATCCACATACCTATACCAGACAGTGGGTTTTAGAGCTGCTGATTTCAGTATTTCATTTTCGAAATGTTCCATGAAGATGTTGGCTATGATTGAAGAAACTGGAGAGCCCATGGCTGCTCCCGATTTCTGTTCATAGAACTCTCCTTGGAACTGAAAATATGTTGAGGTTAAGCAGTGCTCTATCAAGGGGAGGAGATTGGACGGGATTGTTCTAGAGTTTTTTATTATGTTTAGGGTGTCAGGAATGGGGACATTGGTAAAAAGGGATTCTACATCAAGGCAAAACGCTGAAACTCAACGCGGCATCCATCCGGAAGCCAATTATAATATTTTAAATAACTTTGGCCGCGAAAGCCTGAAATCTAAGATTAAACGCCTTCACGGAGAGGTTATTCTTGGGTCGGTGAATTCATTCACCAAACTTCGGAAGTCCTTGCACGTCCAACTGTGCTCGTTAACCTTCCTGAAAAGGTGCCGTGACCATCAAGTGGTACCTAAGTTCCTCCGCTTGAGGAACTCTGTCCCCTCGAAGCAGGCCAATAATATCCTTCGCCAAGCTTCGCTTAAACTTGTCAAGGAAAGGATCTCAGCAGCCAAGAACAACTTGGCTCTACTTTCCCGACAAGTTTTGGATCTCCATCTTTTGCTGTCTAGTTCTCTCGAACCACAGCTGTGGGAAACCCTGGACCGTATCACTCACGACCAGGCTACCCGCTCTGCTGAGATGAGAACCAAGACTCAAAAAGCCAAGTTTGAAAAACTCAAACCGCAGGAGAAAACTCAGACGCTCACCCACACGGTGAAGAACCTCAGTAAACACCAGCTGACTGAGGCTCAAGTGTCAGTCCTTGCAAAAGGACATAATTTCGCTGTTGCTCCCAGAAAAATTCCTACTGAAGAAATCATCAGCAGGACTGAGACAGCCATTTTCCATCTTCCTCAGGAGACCAGCAATGAGATCCGGAGGCAGTTGTCAAATATCCTACACAAGGCCAAGCCTCCAGTTGATAATGTTACCAAGGAGGAACGCCTAACACTGCAAAGTCTCAAGGAAAATAATAATATTATCATCCTTCCGGCAGACAAAGGCAATGCTACAGGGGTTTTGGATAAAGACAACTACTCTGCTAAACTCACGTCGATGTTGGATGATTCTAGAGTTTACACCAAACTCAAGAAGGATCCAACTCGTACAATTGAACGCAAAACCAATGATCTCTTGAAAAAGGCAAACCTCTCGGCTGAGCTCAGAAAACTCCTTACTCCCAAAGAATCCTTCCCTCCTAGACTCTATGGACTCCCAAAAATCCATAAAGAGTCTATCCCTCTGAGACCTATTGTCAGCAATATTGGAGGTCCAACCTACCAATTGGCAAAATACCTTACCAAACCCCTACAGAAACTCACAGGTCAGAACGGCTCCTACATCTAAAACTCATTGGATTTCGTGACCAAACTGAGAACCCTCAGGACTTCTCCAGAGGATATCCTCGTGAGCTTTGATGTAGAATCCCTTTTTACCAATGTCCCCATTCCTGACACCCTAAACATAATAAAAAACTCTAGAACAATCCCCTCCAATCTCCTCCCTTTGATAGAGCACTGCTTAACCTCAACATATTTTCAGTTCCAAGGAGAGTTCTATGAACAGAAATCGGGAGCAGCCATGGGCTCTCCAGTTTCTCCAATCATAGCCAACATCTTCATGGAACATTTCGAAAATGAAATACTGAAGTCAGCAGCTCTAAAACCCACTGTCTGGTATAGGTATGTGGATGATACATTTGTCATCTGGCCACACGGAAGGACAGCCTTGACTCAATTTCTTCAATTTTTGAATACTCAACATCCGAGTATCACTTTCACCATGGAAATTGAACAAGAAGGCTGCCTCCCTTTCCTAGATGTGCTGGTACGACGCAATAATGATGGCTCACTGGGCCATCAGGTGTATCGTAAATCAACACACACGGACAGATACCTGAATGCTAGTTCCCACCACCACTCTTCCCAGACGAACTCTGTCATCAGCTCTCTGATGTATAGAGCTCTCACGATCTCTCAACCCTCTAATCTGGATGGCGAAATAGAGCACTTGGAGACAGCCTTGAGCAACAACGGGTACAAGATCCAACAAATCAGACGGATCAAACAGAGGCTCGAGAATAAGATCTCTTCTCCAAATGAGCCCTCTCCTGAGGAGAACCAGGATAGACCGAAGATGGCTCTTCTCCCTTACCTGAAAGGAACAACAGACCGCATAAGCAAGATACTGAGAAAACACAACATCAAAACAATCTTCCAACCACCAAAGAAGATTGGACAGATGCTACCTAGTACCAAAGATCAGAGACCACTCTTGAGCACTCCAGGAGTATATCAGATCCCTTGCCCGTGCGGAAAAGTGACATTGGGGAAACCGGGAGGATGATCAGTACACGGATCAAAGAACATCAACGGTGTTCCAAATACGGTCATCAGGAACAATCTGCCCTGGCATAACATTATATGGACACTGGTCACACCATCAGGTTTGACCAGGCCAAAATCAGTGGGGGGACACTCAGCTACCCCCACCACTTCTTCTTGTTATCTACATACAAATAATGCCAATCTGAGCACTCAAAAGTAGAAACTTTTATTTTCCCAAACTGGTAGCCATGCTGAAGGAAGAGAGGGTACATTTCGGAGGGAGAGGGGGAATTGAATGCATATGGCGTCGACTTGTTGAATCTTTTGAACTGTCGTGATTGAGAACAAAGTGTCCAATAATTTTTTTGAGCATTTTGGAGTATTCTCGTCTGTTTGGAGCGATCGCGGGATTAATTAGGAATTAGGAAGATGACGATGAAGACTGGTCCAAGAGGTCCAAAATGTGCAGTTCCTGGGTGTGAAAATAACAAAAGACATAACCCTACTTTAGACTTTCGAGCTTTCCCAGCCGATATTGCACGGTGCCGGGAGTGGTTAAAGAGGGTCGGGAATGGAGAATTGGTGTACATTCCTCGTGAAACACTATGCAGATCGAGGCACGTGTGCTCAGAACATTTTAGTGATAATCAATACCCGAATCCTGCGGTCAGGAAGACGAAGTTGAAGAGAAATGCTATACCTGATATTGTGAGTGAGAATGTGTCTCCTTTGACTGACGAATTAGTGATGACCTTTCCATTGATCGTGCAGTCGGTCCCGGTGGACAGTAAACTAGTAAAAATTGACATTTCATCAATCATCAAATCAGGTGAGTCAAAAACTTTGAAGTAAAAGTTTAGTGGACTCAATAATCTGACAAATAATTTATTTGCATTTCAGGCGCTGCAAAAAGGAGCAACGTTGCAAATGGAGTGCTACAAGCTTCTCCTATCGTCGGCCTTACAGACACTAGTGAGCATATTTTTCATTCATATTCGGTGGTTGTTGTGCATTACTCAATAAAAATGTATAAATGTAATGGTATTTATTTGCAGTGAATACTATTGAAGGCACTTCCACACGACCAATCAAGAGACCACCCGACATTGGTGAGTGCAGATATTTTCTTATAGTTTCCTCCCCCTTCGTGGAGTACAAATTCTACCGGCAATTAATTAATTTTTGACTGAAATTCAATGACTTAAGCATCAAAATAACTTTCGAATTGTAAAGAAAATCTGGGATACAAAAAAAAACTCAATTAAAAATCCTAAATTCATGGAGAAAATGGTAAAACGTGATCAATCATTTCTCTCAGTTTTGAAATTTTCTATTAATCTCAATAACAATCCATTTTAGGGGAAAATGTCAGGAGACCTTTTTTGTAGAGAATTAAAATTCCAAAAAAAGTGTTTTTTGATATTTTCCTCTAAAATCACTCTTCACCAAGATAATTGCACAATTAGTAAATGTGAAAAATTATAAAATCAACAAATTAATTTATAATATTTGTTCATTTCACGTTTATCTCAAAAACAAGTGGTTTCAGGGAAGAATGTCAAGAGACTTGGTCTGTGAAGAATTAAATTTCCAACAAAAAGGGTCTCTTGACATTTTATTCTAAAACATTATGAAGATAATTCGGTATTGTCAATTTGTAAGTTCAATGAATGATCGTATAATCAACTTTTATAATAAAAAACTAATCCCAGACCCGGAGCAATTGGAATATTCCATTTTTCCAACGTAGAACTCTCCTCAATGGCTTCTTCTGTGATGGGATTCCGAACGGTGGCCAATGCCACCATTTTTCGGATCTGATGGAGCATCGAGCTCTCTCCCTTTAGCTCAAGTGTTGCAACTTCTATGTTATCCTTGGAAATATGGGTGTCCAAGACCTTCATTATGTATCTGCTGGCTCTCTGAACAAATGGTCGATAAATGAAGAATTATCAATGCATTTTGATTCAACTTATCACGTTGTTTCTCTTCACTAATGAATTAATTAAAAAATTTGTTCTTTTTTGGAAACTAAGCTATTTGAATTTAGAAGTTCCATTTTGAAAGATTCTCTTACACTTGAGCTCGAAAATTATAGAAACTGTGAATTGGATTTAAAGTTGGGTAAACGATAATATCTGGATTGCTAAATAATATTGCTTCAAAAAATATTGAAAATAGATCGAAATCAATAAATTTATTCAACTAGTAGTATTTCACTCAATTTTTAACAATTGCATGAATGCAATAGAGAACATAAATATTAAGGTAAATTTTTTTAATTTTATTGATTTGTACTCTCAATCGCTCTCGATATCGGAGTCATGGCCCTCGAGGTCTGACCACGAATTAAATCCCCATAGCCTGGGATGGCCCATTTGATTGTCATATTCGGGAAATTCTCCTTCCTCTTCCTCATCACCCATTTCTTCTCCTTCGCCCTCAAGTACCGTTCTCTCTCCACCGATTTCTTCTTGGTCTCCCTCAAATGCAACTGCCTCCCCACCCAGTTCTGCTTCTACTCCCTCAGGTTCTGCTTCAATTCCCTCCGCACCAATTTGTTCTCCCTCCTCATCTATTTCTTGTCCTTCACCTGCACGATCGTACATGTAGTAGACGACGGAGAAACTCCTCAATCCCTCAATTCTGAGTTGGGTTGGTAGTGGTTCCCCAGTTTCGTCTCCTCCCTGAATTATCACCTCATCGTTCCTTAGCCCTTCATTATCATATACAACCGGATAATACCGGTTACCATTGTTATCAACAACCTCATTAATAGCAAAACCTATAACGCCAGGCGAGATGTAACTCAGGGGGATGTAACTCAACGGGACGTTACTCATTTTCAATCAATACGTGAAAATCTAAAAGAGGAAATAATAATCTAATACATTCAACTAGTGAGTGGATCCAATTTTCAATAATCAAATTTTCTAAGTAAATTAAGTGATAAAAATTGGTAAAAATTCGGAAAAAATCACCATCATTGAAATTGCATTTCGTTACTTATTTTTTTTTTTAATTTTCGTCTTATAAATAAATAATAGAAATTGTTAAAACCAGAAATCTCGTTCTTTTAACTATGCAATTAATTTCTGGTGAAATTCTGAATATGTATAAATTTATTACCATTTTGAAATAATGATTGATAGAGCAGAAAATTGATTGTTTATATCAGTCATTTATGAAAAGAGGTTTTAATTCTCAATTATTTCATGAATCTTCCTCGAAAAGTGTATTTTGTAATTTTTTCTTCGATTTTTTAAATGAGACTTTGAAAAATTTTAATAATAGAATCATTGAAAAATAAACGGTAACTTAGTGTAAAAGTGGGTTTAGGTGGAAGTTCTGACGTTCAACGACAAATGTTGAAAAGGAATTTAACGAAAACAACATTGTCGAAGGACTTATATATCCTTAACAAAGCAAGACCGGTAGAATTAAATTCAACCGGTGTTCTTCATTTTTCAACGCGAAGAGAGCATTTCAAAATGCAGAGAAAAATAGTATTTTTTTATCTCGAGTTATCAATGATTAAGAATATACAATATCGTCAATATTAATTGGTGTTTGCAAAGTTGAATTCATGACAATGGTTCGATCATGTTCGATGTCGACCCGTCATTGCTTTATCATTCATAAAACATTATTGTCGATAATAAAAGAAGATTCAATTATCAGTATTCTTACCTTTTTTACGAAGAAATGTACTGGAAATGACTTTAGGCACTTTTCTTTCTAAGGGCTCCCTGAAACGACGAGAGGAAAATTGTAAAAATGAGCAGTTTTTGTCGCGTGCGGTCACGTTGAGAAAACAAAAAACGATCGGCCTGCCGCCACAAGCTCCCCCTCTCCCTCCCTCATTCCGTTCCACCCTTGGGCATTTCTCGGAAGAGTCACGAAAGCATACGAACGAGACAGATGAATCTAGTCCAGTAGTCGGGCATTTAAAATCGAGTTTAAGAATTTTGACGGTAGTTGTCGATTTCTAAATGATTGTTTGGTAACGATTGTTCAAATAAAAAAATTCCTCTTGAAACTAGCACTTTTGTTTAGAACATTACAATCGTGATTTATCGAGCCAAGTGACATAAATTGATGTTTAGTTTATAACGATTAAATTATTTAAAACGCTACCTTGCAAAAACGGTTAGAGATAAAAAAATATCAAACAAAACATGATTTATGTAGCATAAGACATTTTCTTTATCATATGACTTGTTTCCCTAGCTGTCATCTTTAAGGAGATATCGTGGGTGGAAGCAAATGAGGTGGCGCGCTATCAAGGGGTTAGTCACTCTGGAAATCAGTGAACCACTCTGTCTGGAAATCAAAAGGGAAATCGCTAGAAATCGATGGAAGCCATGTGATTTCTGTTGTCTGTTAAGATTTCCGGAAATCATTAGAAAAAAAAAAAAAAAAAAAAAACACATATTTGCGGGTTTTACTATCCATATTGACTCTAACTCGGTTCGAACGAGCGGCCCCGCCCTAATTCTTCTCTTTAATGAGAACCTCCGTCCTCCTTCATAGGACTATCATCAATAAATCGACATATTTGCGGGTTTTACTATCCATATTGACTCTAACTCGGTTCGAACGAGCGGCCCCGCCCTAATTCTTATAAATTGTAAGTCAGCCAGAAATCAGGTGATTTCTGTAGTCATAAGAAATCATCCATTTAAAAAAGCGAGAAAATATTTTTTTGGAAGATTGAGATTGAGAGCTCCGGTATCGAGATTCTCGCGGTATCCTCAGGACATCTCACTTTTGACATAGCCTGGAAAGTTTTTTTCCGCTGAAAATTTAGGGAGTATTTTTCCAGGACCCCCCGATGAATATCCAATCAAAAAATCGCAGGCATAAACCTTTTTACATATCGAAATAGTACATTGTGTAACTAGTGCGTAAAGTGACACTTTTTTGTACGTACGTGTTACACATACTATTTTTTGCAAACCTGTCCAAAGTTTGCTTTGAGGGACCGTTTGGAGGGCAAAGTGTTTGGTTTGTGCACGGAGTGCGTAAAATTCAAGATCGTGCGTAAAGTGAAATTCGAGTGCGTAAAACGAAGTTTTACGCACGAGATTCACTTTACACACGATTTTTGAATTTTACGCACGCGGTGCGGAAAACAAACACTTTACGCACGCAAAACGGTGCCGAAAAGTGAACTTTTACGGCAGGTGTTACAAAAAAAAATTTTAAAGTCGAAACCTCGAATCCTCGGGTCGGGTGATTTGGTCAATTTTTCCTTTTAACACTCTCCCTCACTTTTGACATAGCCTGGAAAGTTTTTTTCCGCCAAAAATTTAGGGAGTATTTCTCCAGGACCCCCCGATGAATATCCGATCAAAAAATCGCAGCCATAAACCTTTTTACATATTGAAAAAAAATGTCAAAGTCAGAAACTCATATTCCGCGGACTAGACCCTCTGGGTAATTTTGCCTTTTGACACTCTCCCGCACTTTTGACCTCGCTTTTGACATAGTAGTACACTTTTTTTTTTGCTGCCCATTTAGGAGGTATTTCTCCAGGACCTCCCGATGAAGGGTGATCAGTCAATCATTTTTTTAATCATTCTCGATGGCTGGGATAGTCTCCTGAGGGGCCCGGAACTGTCTTCACTAAATTTCAAGGTTACCCACGGTAAAAATATCGTATATCCACGGTAAACACTCTGGCATATCCACGGTAAAAATTACCGTGGACCGTGTGAATAGACACTTCCATTGATTTATTCAACAAATTGTTCAATTAATAATTGCTTGCATTGATCATAAATTAATTTTTTTATCCCAGAAATCATGATTTCTTTCAATTTAAAAATCATCAGAATTCATTAGAAATCATGGAAATCATGAGAAAATCGCGATTAAAAAATTTATTAAGAAATCGCTGAAATCATATCAGAAATCAAGAGAAATCAGTACTCTTGGAAATCACTGAGCCACCCAAATAAGGAGTGACTAGCCCCTCACGCGCTATCGTTTAACCAGGGAGGGGGCGCGCTCCAGAGCGGATTGTTGAGATTCCGTTCAAGATAGAATAAAATAGTTGCAATAAAATAGGTTGATCACAACGAAAAGAATCTACTCATTCAATCTCAAGTAGTTCATGAGATATTCACGTTTCCTCGCAAGGCGATGAGGAAATTAATTTTCCGATTGGATAGTTAACCAAAATTATCTAGTTAGCTATTGGTCGTAAGAGCTAATGTGAAATAAATAGATACGGGATTAAATGACAAATATTTGCCAGTTTTAAACTATTCTGACTAAGTAGCAGCTGCTAGTTGGTCATTTCAGACCTGACCTCAACGTTTCTTCATTATTTTTTCCCTTCTTTATTACAGACATTGAAGAACTCCGTAACGCATTAGTAGCAGAGCAACTTACTCATGGCTGTACATCTCCTTCTATACCAGATTTCCAAAATAGCGAGCAACTAGGTTGGTATATGTATGCTTTATTGAACTTTCTGATTATCACCCATCTTCTCAGCTCATCACCGTAGATTGAACAGTTGCAAATAGATTTGGAACAATAGTACAATTATGAATTATCTCCCAGTGTATCATTACACTGCTAATTGTAAGTGATTAACTATGATTTGTCTTTTCATGCGTTGAAAATCCACCTTCCAACTCTTCATCCGTATTCTGTATTATTTTTCGATTATTGTTCGACTATATAATTTACGCGATGATATATTCGAGTCTGGGTTGTCACGTACTCTCTAATATAACCGTTGGAAGTGAAGTTTCACTGATTGTAACAACATCCATGAATAACGCATGATCGTGGCGAAAATCATTCAATAATTCCCGAAAATTCACAGAACACCATTGCATGCCGGAAGATGTGCGCATTAATCCATTGATTGGAGTGCACTCTAACCTAAAGGATAATCCCCAAGAATCCTCTCCTTCTCCCATTCCTAGAAGCAAGTACAAGCGATATCGCCCTTCAGGTAAGTATATCGTAATAAAATATGATGTAACACCATGACTTTATATGACGAAGGGAAATGCAAGCGTCTCAATTCGATGCGTCAGTGCATGACTCGTTTCAAAGTTGAATATTTATCAGAATATAGGAGATAATCAGATTCCAAAAACACTATTGTGAAGATGAATCTCGTAGCTTCAATCTGGTATCAATATTATAATTATTGAGTCATGAAAAATTGTCGAGATCCGGTGGTATACAGGGGTGTATAGGGGGCCTCACTAGCCTAACGGCCAAAAGGCCCCGTACTTGAGGGGTTAATGATAACATGCAATACATATAAATGATTTAGGTGACTTCAAAGCTCATCAGGAGTCCCTCTTCCAAGTCCGACAATCTTTTTCGATTTCAGTGGAAACGTGACTAATTTCGTCTTCGATTTATTATATAATTTTTTGTTATCTACAGTTCTCAGTAAAAATCTGAATAATGGATACAATATGACCAATTGTTGTTCAAAATTAGCCATCTCACAACTTAATAATCTTCCGTGATTTCCTCAATCCTCCAATCTCACTAAGATTTTTCCCACGCTCACGCGTTAACATGGATTCCTTATACCCCTACCACTGCTCCAAAAAGGCAAGTAAAAGCAATAGTCAGGTTAGACGATTAAATATATGAGATGAGGTGTTCTTAGCATCTAATCCTTAACCCCTTTCCACACCATCAATGAAATAATCATAATTTCGAAGCTTGTACCCGTTTAATTCCTTCGTTAGTATTTTTCACGTCATTTGCCATATGATTTAGGTAAGAAATGGAGGTATAGCCGATTCTCGTTACACCACAACAGGAGATTAGGGAACAGCCATAATTACACGCACACCAAGGTACTCATCGTGCTGATTTTTTTTTATCTTTCTACGGATTACAGAATTTTCACACTGTTTGCTCTCCGTCGCCTGCACCTGTGAATGAACACTTGACTGTTTTCCTGCATCCAACTCAAACACTCGTTTACTATTTTTCAGATACGCTCACTATCACGATCAATTTTTGGTAATCGAAAATATCAATTTTCTAAGTTATACAAGTCCTTCATGCTCCTTCATTACATCGATAATATCTCTGCGGTTGACTGAATGTACATATACTTGGTCTTTCAGGGCTATTGGTACATTCTGCATGAATAATCTTACTGCTCATCATTGCGCATTTAATGATGCTTCAATTTAATAACGCTTTTGATTACATTAACTATGCAATCCACCATACCCTTTCTCATCAATTTCTTTTCCTCCCAACAGTTGCCACACTGCGAATAACCGTGAAAAAACAGTTGGAAGAAATGGGATTGAGTGGAGTGCCGATAACACAGCGAGAAAAGGACATCGTTCAGACGTCTAGGACAAAGGAATGGGATTATCAAAAAAAGATTGAGCGATTACAAAAAGAAAAGGACGCTCTGGACAAGTTAGCTCACGACGATAGATATTCTTCTCTGTTGGAGGACATTGAGTCACTTACCCTGAAAGAACTTCTTGAAGCAGCCAAAAGAAACAAAGGCAGGTCGAAACAAGGTCGTCGCTGGACTCTGAAAGACAAACTTACTGCATTATCCATTTATAAACGAGGCCCCAAGGCTTATCGATTCCTGGCATTCTTGATCCTATTGCCTTCGGAGAAGACGATCCTGCGTTTATTGAAGTTTATTCCGATGAATACAGGTATCAATCAAGACGTATTAAGCCACTTGAAAAGAACAGTAGGAAAGATGGATCGTAAGGATCAGCAGTGCATTATCTCATTCGATGAAATATCTTTGAAGAAGAGACTAAATTATAACGAGAAAACAAAGACCGTGGACGGGTACGAAGATTATGGGCATCAGAGCCGAACTAATCAAATAGCCAACAAAACACTGGTTCTCATGTTGCAGGGAGTAGGTCCGCAACGTTGGAAGCAACCCCTTGCTTTCTACTTTGCAGACGGAACTACGAGTGTAAAACGACTCAAAGAAATAATTAAGCATGCTGTTGAGGCAGTCGATGAGACGGGATTGAACGTAGTTGCAACTGTGTGTGATCAGGGTCCAACAAACGTTGGTGCGATGAATGAATTGCAGAAGGAGACAAAAAAATCCAATGATATCCCAGGATCATATTTTCGAATTCGTGACAAGAAAGTTTACATTCTTTATGACGTTCCTCACTTATTCAAGTCTTTAAGAAACAATTTTATAGGAGATTTCAAGAAATGGGAGGAGAAACATAGAAATGAGAAGAAGACTAATTATCCGGGAAGTACATTCGGCTGGGGGAAGAAAGGGAATCGTTATCAATACATCGCCAAGTGGAGGCACGTCTTAGAAGCTTACCGATTGAACCGATTGCTCCGTCTTCGAATGATGAAAATCAAAGGAATTCATCTGTTTCCAACAACAAGAGGCAAGATGAAAGTTAAAACAGCGACACAAACGCTGAGCTTTTCTGTTGCGAAGCTCGTCCATTGTGTTTCCTCCCTGGATAAAAGTCCGGTGTTAATCGGTGGGAAGGATACAGCACACGTTATAGAAGAGTTGGATGAGATATTCGATTGGATGAATGGTCCTCGGGACAATCGTGATATAAAGAAAAATCAAAGAACATTAGTGACCCTCTCCTCAAAACACGTGGCAAAGTGGACATATTTTCGAGACAAAGTAAAGCACATAATATTCAAGGGATGGAATGGGAAGAAACTTAAAGCGAGATGTGTATTTGGTGTGGTTGATACTCTGTCTGCTCTCCAAGACTTGTGGGTCGATTTAAGACACAATGCACAATTCACTACGCTAAACCTACGTCAACTGAACCAAGACGCCTTGGAGAATCTCTTTGGGGTCTTGCGACAACACAGTCCTACTAATTCAAATCTAACTGTCCCTCATTTCATTGGTGCATTGAAGACGAGTATTATCAACGGATTATCGGCGCCTCATAACAAGGGTCACAATTGTGAGAAGGACGGAGCTCATTTGCTGTCAGATTTACATGATGTCGTTGAGGATCGAACTCACAGTTTCACAGACGAATCTCTTATACCCATCGACGAAGTTTTCTCTGGTTCAATGGACCACATTGTCGACCACCAGAATACTTCAGAATCTGCCACTGATAGTAACGTTCTTCACATCTCTGACGAAGATGTAAAAATCATCTGGATGGGACAAGACTCTGAGACATCTCTGGAGGACGGACTGGACGGTTTTCAGGATCGTTCTGCTCTAACTCTAGCTTCTCATGCTGCAGAAGTTGTATTGGGAAAGTCGCAATGTTCTCATTGTATCAGTGCATTCTACGATCAGCGTGAGATGGAGAATGAAAGCGTCGCAGAGGATTCTGATGTGGCTTCTTGTGACATTCGGCCATCACAGCAGTTGATGGACACAGTAAAACAAGCGATTGAAACGTTCGACCACGAAATAATCCCGCAGGGTCTCTATCACACAAACATTGGAGGTAGATGTGTCGCTAACCTGACAGTTGCTTGCGATATTCATTGGTTAAATTGTCCAACTCATGGGCCAGAAATTCCTGACAAACTGCTGACAGCTTTGACCACATCTTTCATTAACATCGAGTGCAAGAGGGAGAATGAAAAGATCAAACCTTCTGAGAACCAGTCAGCGAATGCCCTCAAAATTTCTCAGCAAGCCGGCCGAGCCAAGTGGTACGTTATAATTTTGTTAATTAATATTTCAATCCTGGTCTTGTAAATATTTCCTCTGATTTACAGAATCGTGAGATCTTCAACTTCAAGGACCGAGTAAAATTACTTCTACCACTCAGTTGTAGTGACAGTAGTTCAGGAGCGTTGAATTCTTTCTGAATTTTTATTTATCGTATCTACGTTGTAAACATTCTATTGATGGCTCATGAGACTTCAATGCATACTTTGGTCTCATTTATAAGACTCACCAATCGTTACTAGCTAATTGTGAATAATTTCTCCATTCTAAATTGTTATCTATCGTTATAAAATGGTTAATAAGGTACAATTTAATCTCGATACTCACCAATGAGACTGAAAAATGATTGACTTATGATTCTAATGGTACTTGTTGGGATACTTTTGTTACATTCATCCTAGCTTTATTCATTGTTTCACAAGACATTGGGCAGTGCCGAATCTTTGTTTATAAAGCTATGAAATTAGTAGAGATAATAAGTTTAAATAAGTAATTGGCTCTCGAACAATGTTTATCATCATTAAAATTGTTCAGATTCTTTATGGAATGGTTCGAGGCTATAATCGTGATTCCATGGAACACATTTTAATTTTTAAGCTTGCCAATGAGACTGAAAAACCATTGATTAATTTTTTTCATGATAGTTGTTTCCGTACTATTGTTACATTTATCATAATTTTATTTATTGTTTCACAAGGCACAAGTCAATACTCTATTTTTGTTCACTCACTTAAAAAAATCAGTATAGAATCAGTTTAAACAAGTAATTGGCTCTCATTCAATGTCTACCATTGTTGGAATTCTTCGAATACTTCATGAAATGGCTCGAGATTTGAATTATGAATTCATGAGACACAGTTTGATTTATATATTCGCTAATGAGACTGAAAAACCATTAATTCATCATTCCAATGATAGTCGTATGTGTATTATCGTTGCATTCATCAAGATTTCATTTATTGCTCCACAAGGCACCAGTGGTGGCTTTATTTTTGATCTTAAACCTGTGAAATTAGTAGGTAACTAGCGTATGTGGCGCGCTTCGCGCGCCTCTGATCTGAGTACCTTGAATTTATACTTTATTTTTTTCTTCATTCTAATAACTAACTTGATAATAACTTGAAATTTTTTTGTTACTTTCGTTGTCATTATATATAATAGAATAAATACATACATGATTAATAATACATTATTAGTTTTTATGAAAGATATCATTGTTATAATCAAGCAAATCTGTTAAGGGCAACTGAAAAGTCAGTTATTTTCAATACTCTCTAGATACCCTCCCATCGATTCTCATCCCTATAAAAAGGGATCTAATTTTTTTAAGGACCTGAAAAAAGAACAATCACCCCGTCAAAGACAGCCAATTCTGTATCCTCTGAATATTTAATTTTATTATGGAGCAGAATTTTTTAAAAAATCTCAAACTCTTCCCCCATACTCTCTAGACAACCTCCCATCGATTTCCACCCCTATGAAACGGGATCTAATTTTTTTAAGGACCTGAAAAAAGAACAATCACCCCGTCAAAGACAGCCAATTCTATATCCTCTGAAAATTTAATTTTATTATGGAGCAGAATTTTTTTAAAAATCTCAAACTCTTCCCCCATACTCTCTAGACACCCTCCCATCGATTTCCACCCCTATGAAACAGGATCTAATTTTTTTAAGGACCTGAAAAAAGAACAATCACCCCGTCAAAGACAGCCAATTTTGTATCCTCTGAAAATTTAATTTTATTATGGAGCAGAATTTTTTAAAAAATCTCAAACTCTTCCCCCATACTCTCTAGACACCCTCTCATCGATTTCCAGTCTTATGAAAGGGGATCTAATTTTTTTAAGGATCTGAAAAAAGAACAATCAGCCCGTCAAAGACAGCCAATTCCGTATCCTCCGAAAATTTTATTTTCTTATGGAGCAGAATTTTTTTAAAATCTCAAACTTTTTCCTCATACTCTCTAGATACCCTCCCATCGATTCTCATCCCTATAAAAAGGGATCTAATTTTTTTAAGGACCTGAAAAAAGAACAATCACCCCGTCAAAGACAGCCAATTCTGTATCCTCTGAATATTTAATTTTATTATGGAGCAGAATTTTTTAAAAAATCTCAAACTCTTCCCCCATACTCTCTAGACACCCTCTCATCGATTTCATTTTATTATGGAGCAGAATTTTTGTTAAAAAGGAGATCTAATTTTTTTATGACTTGAAAAAAATAACGTATGTATACATATATATATGTATATATATATATATATGTATATATATATATATATATATATATATATGTATGTATATATATATATATATACATATATATATGTATGTGTATATATATATATATATATATATACATACATATGTTTCTAATTGAATTGCTAAGCTATGTCGCTGAAAACGGTGACAAAAAACGTTACATGGTTTTTTTTAAAAGGGATAAGTTTGAATAAGTAATGGGCTCTCGTTTCATGTGTATCATCATTTGAATTATTCAGATTATATGCATATGCAATGTGAACTCGAGATTGATGTTTATGACTTGTAAATTCTGTCCAATACTGAATGAAACAAATATATTTCTCCACTTATTCATAAATTTCGAAAATCTTTCATCAATAATCTTAGCTAATTAGTGATATTCCTGATCCCGTTGCATACTTTGAGATTTCGACGGTGGTTATATAATCCTGATAACTGTATGATGAGAAATTATGACGAATGTGCTCACTGGAGAGCAATGTTGACCGTTTTTCCATTCAAGTACTATTATATTCATTGTTCAACAAAGGATAATTCGAGTTTGACACTCGATTTAAATTGAAAAAAAATTAATTGATAATACCAAAGAATTAATTTGCTCCAGATGAATGTAGGTAATTTTCGAAATTAATATAGAATTTCTTCATAATATCGAGAGACACGATTGGATTTTGAAATTCATTGAGAAACCTGAAAAATAATCGTCACTGATATTTTTAAGGGCTTGACTGCCTGTAAATTGTTGTTTTTCTTTCCATTTTTTTATTGATTTAATTAATTTTGCTATTAAATAAATCAAGTTGACTCAAATTAATTTCTGATGGGTTGTTTTTTAATTCGAATGAAAATGTTGGGTTCTAATTGGTTGTTTGTCAATAGGGTTTTCTCGTTTAGGTGGTACAGCGATCGAGGAATTTTTTTCCGTGACAGGTTGGTATGATTCCATTTGTATATGAGCCCTCAGCCAATCAGCGCGAGGGCAAATAAGAATACATTACGGAGATAGAAGTGTCCCCCCACTGGCCAAAATGTTGGCTAGGTCTCAAGGATATTTCGAAAGAAAATATCGGGAAGGCCTGGAGATCCACAAAAATCCCAACAACTTGAACAGGGACACAGGATATCAGGTGAACCCTATTTGGAAGACTGTCCTCTCGGTTTTTAATTGATCAGCTGATCAATTGAAAACAGTTGATTGGCTGACTTCTTCCCCCCCCCCTCCCGCTCCCCCTCGGCCCCACCATCATGAGGAGCTATAAAAGGACTATCCCCTTTCTAGAGGAGCTCAGAATCGGACCTCCCAGCCCTGAAGATGCAGACTGCAATGTTTGCGAAACGTAAGCAAAACGCTGAAACTCAACGCGGCATCTATCCGGAAGCCAATTATAATATTTTAAATACAAAACCCTTCTTTTCCCAATAAATATCATATAAATAAAGTTAACATCGATGGAGTGCTCTTCAGGGCTTTAGCGGCTAACGAATCCACATTCAAAGTTGGCGCAGAAATAATAACTGGCGCCACCGTCCTGCTAGTGGAAAACGGTAGGACATAACATTCTACCGAGAGAATAGGGATATTTCATGAAAAAAAATTTTTCGTTGAGTCGATGATTCAGGCCGAGTTATGTAAAAGCCCAAAGTGAAATTTAATTGAAAATTGATAATTTTAAAACGCTCGTATGACCTTGAATGACGTCACACCTCTGGTTTATCAGTGCCATCTTTCGGCCATTTTAGATATCGAGAGATAATAGTGGTTATTTAGACAACAGATCAAATGTAACAATTGGTAAATTTTGTGGTGATGCTTTCACGAAGCCTTTTTCAAGCACGTTTTTCCGCGACATTGTCAGATTTTAGGTTTAATTATGTTAAAAATCAATTTTGTTTACACGATGCATCAATAACCTCAATCAATTCGCGTACACATAAACCATAAACACAGGAGCAGAACTAGCGCCTTGCCGCGGCTAAACTCGACATATAGGGAGGTATGACGTCATTATCCCCTCTCCAATCTCAACTTTCAACAAT
Source organism: Coelinius sp. EB29 (assembly GCA_035578325.1). Lineage (NCBI taxonomy): Eukaryota > Metazoa > Arthropoda > Insecta > Hymenoptera > Braconidae > Coelinius > Coelinius sp. EB29. Next base: position 3,306,170 of record JAOZGT010000006.1, read on the forward strand.
TTTTTAAAAATAATAAACAATGATAAATTCAAGTAATTTATTATGAATTTTTGTTTTGCATTCAACCGATTATATTGATTTTGACCGAGGCTTTGATGTGTGTCTATAGAGATTTCATCATCATTGTCATCGATGACATCGCTTTCACATTCAATTACTGGTGGCATTGTTGGAAATGCGCCTATACTTGAACCTTCGTTTATGAGAAGTGCATTGATATTAGCGTAGGCTCGTTTATGAGATTCGGGTTCACTATGATTTCTTTGAAAATCTTGAGAGAAAGCATCTTTGAACTTATCCCATAATTGTTCTGGATGATTTGGATGGCAGTATATCAAAATACGTATAAATAAACGTCTTAATTGACGGGGCATCATCCATATTTCTCCTTCAGTCAAAGCACGATCCCATTCTTGGTCATCTTCAATCAGCCCCAACGCTAAACATGCATTCTGATTGGTAGCATATAATTCATTATTAACTGTTCTCAGATTCTCAAAGCTGGTAGCACCTTTTACATTTATCAATAGTAATCGGAGATGAAATAGTTCTACTTGAGTTGGGCTCACTGAATACATGCGTCCAATGACATTGAAGTGTGCTTTACGTTTTTCCCACGTATATTGACTCGAATTTGGTAACTTTTTGAATACGTATTGGGATGGAATGTCTCCATATGTGTAATTCCTTGCTTCTGGATCCCTTTGATTCAGGGAAAAATAATCCACTAACATACTTGTTTTTTCCAAGGCAGCTCTCGTACCGTCTTCATTGTCAACATCATTAATAATTATGTTTTGTTGATTTTGTAAATGGACTGGAAGTCGAATCACTGAATGACTTTTATGTTGTAAAGGTCGACCGTATATCCGATCACATGCTTCAACCGGAGATACATATCGTGTATCTATGAAATTTCGTATTTCATCATGATGAATTTCATTTTGATTTTCGCTGTTACTCACGATGATAGAAGCGGAATCATGACCCTTGTAGATATATTTATACAAATATTTCACGGATTTAATGCTAGAGACAATTTCTGTGTTGATATGGCATCTGAACTTTTTCAAAAGATGAGGATTGTAAGGCACAACATATGCATTATCAGTTGTATGCCCGTTAGAACGTTCATGAGTACCAGTATTTCTTCGACGGTATGTGGGATATCCGTTCTCGTCCATCAACGTACACTCTTGAAACTTTTTTGGGAATTTCTTTGTACATTTTCCTCGTTCATTTTGACACCAATTGCCACACGGTCCATGAATCATATCTTTCAAGACGATATTATGGAGAGTTTGGTCTATCCGTCCATCGGGAATTTCAGCAGAAATATATCGATCTATAGCATCCGGAGTTAGGATTTTACTGTTTTGCTTCAAATTCACCAACAGATGCATGTGTGGCAGTCCGCGTTTTTGGTATTCGATTACATATACGTACGCACAGACTTCTCCAAACAATTTATTTTTAACAATATCATTGATTAGTTCGTCTTTTTTTATATCAAAAACGCGTGACACAATATCTGGTCTGTCAGATGCCATCTGTCCTGGTAATACATTTTCTTTGATTTCAATCCAATTAGGATTGCAAGTCATAGTGACAAATAAATCGGGTTTACCAAATTTTCTCACGATCGCCATGGCATCTTGATAATTTTGCAACATATTACGTGGTGAGCCTGTGAATGTTGATGGGAGGATGACCATCTTTCCTACCTGAGTGTCAGTATCATTTGCGCGTCGTTGTAAGTGATCTACTAAGCCTTGATATGTTTCACTACGTAGAGTCTTTTGGTTTTGTCTACAATAGTTCAACCTATCCTTTTCGATTTTAACGTAACTATCGACAACCCATTGTTGATACAACCGTCCTCCTTTCAAGATGACATTATTGTCTCTGTCAGCCATTCTATACTTCGTGTAAGCAGCTCGTGATACTCTTTTTTCTTTATTCACACAACGTAAATTTGCATCCCAACCTCTAGTCCCATGGGGATAAAACAGAGGATAAATCCATGGTTCAACAGTGGGATCCATAGAATTTATAAATTGAAGTTCTTTCGTCCGTTTATTACGAACTGACACATAGGTTTCTGGAATATCACCATCAGCTGCTGTTGTAAAAATGGCTGCCACTTCGTTAATTTTTTGTAAATTATATCGCCTATGATCCATTCCAGGTTTCAGTGAAAATATTAACTGCATTTCAAGTTCTTTTTCTGTATCCAAATCTCTCATAGATTGGAGCTCTTCATGCATCATTCGATAGGACTGAGCATATAGATTACATTGACGAAGACAATTATCCACTGCCTGAACTATTTCGCGATTTAATGTGGATATCAAATTGCATCGTATGTCTGTAGCTTCGTTTTGATCAATTATAAACAGTTGCCCATAGGAGGGAGTTTCATCTGATTCTGGGTAAAGACTTTTGTTAAATTGGTAATAAACTTGACCATGGAGTTTGAAACAAACCGGGCCAGGTCGTCGATCAGAAAAATCAACCAAGTTAGCATTGAACGATGCAAAAGCGAACGCATTGTTGTAACAACGTATTCGTTGATGAAAATGCCTTGATTGTTCGTGAGTACCATCGAAGAGGTCCTGCAGAATCGTTGGTGGATTGGGTAAAGGTTCAAGAGCAACTTCTCCATGACTACAACAATCATTGAACGAATCTTTGCGACACCTCTCAGCCTCAAAATGTTTAGCATTGCAATAACAACACAAAATGTTCATTGGACCAATGTAATGTTCTTCGATGTCTTGAATTGGAGTATCACGAATAGTACTTGTTAGATTTCTCCGTGATGAATGAGATTGATTATTGTTCATCGGCTCATCTACAGTAGGAGAAAAAGTACTAACACTATTCATTCCCAAGTCAACTGGGATTTCAATACCTGCGATTATGTTATTATTATGAGTCCCATCACTGCAAATATTGTGTTCAATTTCACTGTGATGTATCTGAACGTTGATTGATAGGTAATTCCAAACAGAAGTCCAGTTCGTGGATCATACGATTCAAATTGTGTTGCTGATTGCGAAGGTTCGCCCGACGTTCCCGCTGATACGCAGCTTTTTTTTCACGGCGTATTCGGTGTATTTCTTCTTGGTTGGTTCGTTGATTATTATCTTTATTCGTAAGACTATTTTCATTGAATATTTCAGAACTCGTCCCGGGATTATGGATGTCATTATGAACTTGATTTCCTAATAATTCAAGGGAGTTATTGTGTTCGAGGAGTGAACTATTCAAATTCGCCTGTTGGTTACGACACTTAGTACGATATTCACGCTGATATGCGGCATTTCTCTCACGTTTTTTCTTCTGATATTCTTCTTCTTCCTCATGAGTGCGTTCGATTTTTTTCCTAGGCATTTTGAAAGTTGGGACGTTGAGATTGTAGATGGGGAATACAGATGAGGATGAAAGAGTAACCAATGTTTTCAGTTCAATTAATAATGCACTGATTGACTTTTAATTATCTTTATTCAATGTAAATTAACCAATAATGATTTGATCCTTCAGTTTCACATACCTTACAGCTTTATTTCTAATCTATAATTTCACGTTACTAACCTGAAGAATAGCAATATCATCTAGCTCGGATTACTTCTCCTGTGAGACTATAAAATACGTTCTGTTGATTGGTTAATTTGTTATGATATTTTTATCCTTGGTGTCTATTCCAGGTAATAAATGGTTTTAATGTAATTCGTAATAGTTTTTGCTAATGGTATAATGGTAGTTACTGGTATGGTATTTTTATTGGTAAAGTGGTAAATGTTTTATCTGTATTTACACCAACCGAGAATCGAACTCCAGTATGGCTGGATACTGCGCTGAAAATAGAAATAACAATATTATATTCCATTCGATTAGAATTTGTTTCAGTAAGTTGCAAGCCATCAAGTAGTATACTTACATGGTTAATGGTGTTTGTAATGTTGTTGAGGGGAATCGTTCACTCTGAAAACTTCCAATTGGTGCTTCACAATCACAGATTACCAGTATGGAACTGACAGTCCTGTAAACGAAATATCAAAATAAATTTTGGCTATTGTTCAAGCGTGTAAGGCATTCAATGTTAACGCTTTATTTTAATTGATGAAGACCTTGTCCTCGATTTCCAAAGACTCAAGAGAGCATTTTTATGCATAATTCTTCTAACCACGTATTGTCAATCTCGTATTCCTCAACAAATAACAGTGTTGTATAATCACGTGATCAATAGTCAAGAAACTTTCACTGTCTTGAAACAGGTTTTCCTCTCTCTTTCTCTCTGAGTGAAGACCTCGTTAATTACCAAATTATCTCGATACTGAGTAGATTTAAGGTACATTGAAAGCTTGGGCCTCCACAGTAGACCCCTTACCAAGTTACATTTATCTGTAAAAGCACTCTTTTCTCTATTTTCTCAAATTATCTGAGAAATTTGTCGCGTTAAATGAAAAAAAAAATGATTAATTGAAAATATACACGGCCTAATGAGAGTGGGATAAAATTCGATAGTTTTTTTAGGAAGTTATTTGCCAGCAGAAAAATTTGACAGTAGACCCTTAAAAAAAAACCTACCACGGTGAAGAGCGATATTCGGTCGATAATTTCTGATTGATTCCGCCAACTTTTCGCGTGGATATATTGCACAATAAATTTCAACAGATGATTGCATGACAACGATCTCTTTCTAATTCCCTGTGCATCTCGCTCCCTCTTGCGTGACCGGCCAGTGCTAGGTTATGTCTTACAATTTTCATAAAAAATCATTGACCATCATAAAGTGACATCCGGAACACTGCATAAACCCTTTAATCCTTATATAAAATTAATCTGAGGGTCTATGTCTATTTTTCCATCACTTTTCAAGACTGAACAAATTTGTTCACCTAACCTAACTCGTAGCTTTCAATGTACCTTAAGAGGAAATATCATGAGACCTTTTTTGTAGAGAATTTGATTTCTAACAAAAGATGTCTCTTGACATTTTCTCCTAAAATCATTCATTATTGAGATAATCCCCTAATTAGTAATCACTCCACGATGTTGAATAATCAATTTATTTTGTGTTTTTCTAAATTGCTTAATTATCTCAGTAATGACTGGTTTTAAGAGAAAATATCATGAAACATTTTTTGGAGAGAATTGATTTTCCAATAAAAAATGTCTCTTGACATTTCCTCCTAAAATGAGAATAATGTAATTTTATACCATATGGTTACTTACCATAACCTCAATTCATTTGTTTGACGGAACAAATCGGTTGTCCGTAAGAATATCAAAAGCAGATTACTGTATTCTTCAGATTATTGAATTAGCACAATTAATAATTCATTATCCGGCAATAAAAAACCACCAAAAATGTCATTGAATTGGTTTAAATCATTGATCGTAATGATTAGAATTGTCGGAGATGTTTGTCGTTTGTCGTTAGGTTACATCGATAATGCAGAAACTATGCCAATGTTCTATACTACATTGTCGTATCGTCTAGCGGGATTATGCTCCACTCATATCATCGAGATGAGAAATCCAATTCATGGTCTTCCTGAAAAACAACTAATTAAATATTTTTCAATAATTTATTAGACAGTACAAAATTCTTATTTCTAACAGACATAATGGACATTATGATTTTCTTGAAATCATACCAAGTCTTCAAATGTTAAGTCCTCATATCAAGTCTTCAATACAGATTTTTTCTCTTTATCTTAAAAATAAAATTCCTTATCTTATTAACGATGCTCGGCGCTTTTCCTCATTTGAAAATATTTCTCTCATCCCCAACTGTCACATTTCGATGGACACTGAGAATTTTCCACGTGTTTCACTATAAATTACTTTTCGAAAATAATCACATGCTAAATTTCGACCCTTTTCTGTCTAAAATCTTCTATTTTTTAATTTGAAAATAAGAACATCCCTAGAAATATTTTTCTTTTCGATTCCAAGATTCATCAGATTAATTTTGGGAATGAGGGAAATCGATGAATTATTCGTCTTCAAGTCGTCTGATGATATCGTTAATATCTTGTGGTCAGCCTCATCATAATGAACTCAGTATGAATTATTCTTTAAATATTATCACTGACCAATACTCAGAAGACGAAACTCAGTAGTAGAAGTATCAACATTAACAGTTTCTCTATTTTTCCTTGTGAAAAAAAATTAAAGGATAAACAAAAAAAATTAGATCTATTTTTTCCAACCAATTGGAAAATCTATAGAATAAAAAAACTGCAAGTCGATAGACAGTGATCACTGTGAAATACTTAACAGACTGAACTCAGTAGTATAAGTATCGACATTGACAGTTTCTCTATTTTTTCTTATATAAAAAAAATGATTAAAAAAAATCGGATCATTTTTTTCCAATTGGAAAATCCATAGAATAGAGAAACTGCAAGTCAATAAACACTGATGACTGACAAACACTTAAGAGACTAAACTTAGTAATATAAGTATCAACATTGACAATTTCTCTATTTTTCCTTGTGAAAAAAAATTGAAGGATAAACAAAAAAAATTGGATCTATTTCTTCCATCCAATTGGAAAATCCATAAAATAAAGAAACTGCAAGTCGATAGACAGTGATCACTGTGAAATACTTAACAGACTGAACTCAGTAGTATAAGTATCGACATTGACAGTTTCTCTATTTTTTCTTACATAAAAAAAATGATAAAAAAAATTGGATCGTTTTTTTCCAATTGGAAAATCCATAGAATAAAGAAACTGCAAGTCAACACTGATGACTGACAAACACTTAAGAGACTAAACTTAGTAGTATAAGTATCAACATTGACAATTTCTCCATTTTCCTTGTAAAAAAAAATTGAATTTGTTTTTTTCAACTAAAAAATCCATAAAATAGAGAAATTGTGAATCAATAAACACTGAACCCATTCACTTCTGTAGGAATTAAAAAATTTACAGCTCCTCTATTATTATTACATAAAACAAAAATTAAAGAAAGGGAAAGACCAAAATGTCGATCTATTTTTCTCACACGAAAAATTCTTGGGAGATGAAGAAAAAATGATGGAGAAGCTGCGAATTTTTGAATACCAATCACATAATGAAGTAAGATACTTGCCGTCACTAATTATTGAATTAGATATCTGTTCTATCCGCTACAATAAATATCTCATCTTTTGCAACAGCTATAAATTACGAAAACCTTCAACAATATATCACTGACGAATACTAAACGAACTTAACTTTGTGGACATAATCAATTTACAGTTTTTCTATTGTTGGCAATGTTTGGAAAATTGTTTGAACACACAATAAAATGTTTGGAAAAATATTTTGTTTCCTTAGTGACGATGACGATGAATGCTTCTAATTAAAAATGTAGAACAGTGCAATCTCCACGTGTTTCTGCACCTTGATGTTTTTCAGATATAAAACATCCAAGATTTTTCCTCATAAGATCGATTGTGAGGAGAAAAAAGATGGGATTGAGTTAATCAACTTTGTACTTCTGGAAATGAAACATATGTATATGTATAGAAAAATTTTGACACGAAAAATCGACAAATGAGATTGAAAAGTACAAAAAAAAATCATGCCAACATTTAATTTTAAAATTGTCGCTACCTTCTCATTGTCTCTCTCAACAGAATCCTCTGCAACTCTTTTGGGAGTCAGGGGGGGTGGTTCTACTGCATCGTCCATTTCATCCTCCGTCATTCTGGGAGCGTCAGGGAATGAAACGATATGATTCATGGTGGATGCATTCAGGACAAAAGCGTCTCCACGACGATCGATGGTGCCCTTTACCTCAATCTTCATGCCCTCCAATATGTCGTCTCTTTGAACAAATGTTGGGATGTTTATAGTCATTCTGTGGACAGCTGTGCACATCATCCCACAACCATAGGAAGCTCCGTTGGAGGTGCTCACACTTCGAAAGGGCTCTTTCAGCCAACCAGTGATGACGACGGACTCGCGAGCATTGCAGACGTCTTCCATCTCGATCGGTTTGAATGTAACCTCTTTGTTAGGATTAGAACTACCTGCAGCCCCATTGGATGGGTCAAATTTCCCCAGAACTTCCAGCTGGCTTCCACGTCCAAACTGGAATTCCTTAGAATTGACAGTATCACCAGAGCGACGATAAGTGGGGTTCGAGTCCTTAATGACACCATTGATGATTTTAATAATCTATAAACAAAGTTATCATAATAATAATTTCAATCCGTTTTCATAATTTTCAAATTCTCAAATTTTAACTTTAGTGATAATTTGAATTTTTTTTGCTCCAAATGAATAATAATTTTCAGATATTTGCTTCAATGTTAATATTATGTTTCAGATTTTTACTTTAGTTTGCGTTGCATACGACTTCTAATTATTATTTAATACCAATTGCTAGGGGAGTGAAAATATAATTCAGTCAAAAGGTTAAATATTGGTTACGAAAAAATGTGAAAAATGTGAGACTGACAATAACTATTAGTACCTGGTACATCTCAATCTCCTTGTTGTACTTCAGAGCATCATCTCCCCAGAAGATTATCCTCACCCTTCTGCCTCCTGTATTATTGAGGATACATTTGTAAATCCACTTGGAGGGTGATTTAGGAAGCTCTCTGAGCCCCTCGATGCAATCGACGTAGCCAGTTATTTTCCTGGGGAAAGGGAAAAAAAATATCGGTTTTTTTGCCACACAAAAAAGTCTTAAATATTCTCCAGAACTATTTTTCAGCAAGAATAAATGAAAATAAAAAACGACTTATCCCAATTTATTATTTCAATCTTGAATTCTATGCCTCCTGCACGTGGCGAAGAGAGGTTAGAATCTTCAATAGAATAAATTATCATGATATCTCTAAAAAATACTTACATTAATGTGGCTCCAACGTTGAAGTGGTCCACTGCTTTATTAGTAGTGTACTTGATGACTGGGGGGCCCATCTTTACACTTGGATTAGTTTTTCCGATCAAAGGGAATGAAAATTGTCACAATGGCGGATTGGCGATTGAACAGTTGATGAAGTCGTCGATTATGGCACTGTAATTGTGGGCTTCGACCCGGAATAGCCCGAATTCGATCGGAAGCGAACGATCATGACGCAGTCACTAACGGAGGGTGAGATGGCGCGGCGGTTTCTGTCTTACGGTTACACTTTTGCGAGATTTCGAGATTATTTCGATATCTCGTTTCCTCTCTCCTTTTTTCTTTATGATCATTGAAGAACGCGAACGTGGTGCGACCGGTGACCGCGGTCTCGAATTGCACCTTCCACAGCCTCTTGGCCTCATCCCTAATGAGCGCGACGGGATCCGGCTCATCAACATCATCCCTTTCCTCAGCCACAGCCTCTTCCGCCACCTGCGCGACCCTTTCTCCCCCCCCCACTGACCGACTCCCTCCCTTCTATGCCGTGGCTGTACCGTGATATTACCTATACTCGCTTCCCTCCCCACGCGTATTTTATACCTAGCTGCTCTTTCTTCCAGGAGCAGACCTATCGGCAAAACACCGGCTATTACGCAAAGGGACTCGTGAGAAGCGGTCCGGTATGCGTGAGTGACCGTGATCAGGGCACTTCGCTGGATCGCTCGAAGCGCGCGGAGATCGCCCGCGTCACAGAGATCCAGCCAGCACCCCGCGGCGTACGTCGCAACCGATTCAAACACGCCACGATAGACCGTCCGCAGAGCCCCGAACCTGATTCCCCAATTAACCTTCGCGAGTCTCTTAAGTCGCCCAAAAAGCTTCCCCGTCTTTTCCCTAATATGCCGTATGTGTGCCTTGACAGATAGATTCTTGTCAAAGTGCACCCCTAGATACCTAACGCTGTCTCGGAATTTAATTTTTGAGCCATCTATCTTGATAGTAGGAGGGTGGCTCTCGAGCTGCGGCTTTTTCCCATATAATTTCCTCCTACGGGGAGCGTCGTATTTCCTACGACCAATTGGGGCCCTCCTTATCCAATTAGTCCTCAGCATGATGGCTTCGGTTTTACTTTTGGATAATTGGAGTTTTGCCGAATCACACCATGAAACTATAAAGTCCGTGACCTCTTGGCCTTTGCGCTCGAGATCTTCGCGGGATTTGCCTTTGATGATGACAATGAGATCGTCCGCGTAGGCGACTTCTATCTTTCCAAATTTCTCTTCGACGCCTTGGAGGAGGCCATTGAACATGAGATTCCAACACGCAGGTCCGAGAACTGACCCTTGCGGGCAGCCCCTGGTTGCCTGCTTCGCGACTTCTTGATCGCCCCACATGATCTTGACCCTCCGGTCGTCAAAGTAACTCCTCATAACTCTGAAGACGTTCTTTGGACAGTCTCGATCAGCGAGGGCTTTGAGAACGAGGGGCCACCAAACGTTATCGAAGGCCCCTGAGATATCGAAAAGGAGTCCGATAGTGTACTTCTCCTCAGAGGCAGACACCATGCGGCGCATTTCCACGATTGCGTCTTCCGTGGATTTTCCGGGCATGAACCCAAACTGCTGTTCGGAGACTCTGCCCGGCGCGAGGGACGTTGCAGTTATGCGGGATTTGAGGAGTTTTTCGAAGAGTTTTCCCACCACCGAGAGGAGGCAGATGGGCCTATACGACTTTGGATCCGTGACGTCCTTGCCCGGGCTCTTTAGAAGGGTGACCAATGAGCCCACCTTCCAGGGTGCTGGGAAGACGCCCCGGTCGAGGCAAGCATTGAACAGAGTGACGAATATCTCTGGAATAGCTTTAAATGCCTCCTTCAGTACTCGGACTTCGACGAGGTCGCATCCGGGCACCTTTCCGTTTACCATAGTGTTGAGGGCGATCCCGATATCTTCGGCTATAAAGTGTGCAGCATCGGGAGTTTGCGGGTCGAGGTCTCGAACCTCTTCCCTGATGACGCGTTGTTGGGGTGTGTCTATGTTGGGGTCGTCATCCGGGACGTGTGTGTCGAGAAGGAGACGCGCGGTATCCCTCATGCCCGTCGTTGTCGTGTCCCCTTTCCGGAGGGTACTCAGCACCGTCCCTGCTCTAAGTTTATCCGCGGCATATTTATACGGCCATCCCCATGGATTTTCTTTCCCCGATTTAGTAATGAATTGCCTAGCACTATCGGTTTTACTTTTATTGATCGCGTATTTATAGTCCTTTAAGAGTTCCCTATAGAGCTGATCCTTCTCGACTCGCTCCGCGGGGTCGCGCATTTTCTGGTAGGCTCGTCTCGCCTTGAAGGTTTGCTTCCGTTTACGGCCTAGTTCGGGGTTCCACCATGGATTTGATTTGCGAAAACGTTTCTTCCTTGGCATGGACTCCTCGCAGGCCCTGATGATAGCCTCCTCGAGTGTCTTTGCTATGCTTTCTACAGCATTGGTGGTTTCGAACGCCGGATCCCGCGACCACGACGAGGACTCGCGCTTCAGGGCGACGGCAAAACCCTCCCAGTCGGCTCGACGAACGTTGAACCTCATAGGAGGGATCGCCGCCTCCGCCGCGCCGCCCTCCGTCGGTGCCACAGGTGTCCGGAGATCGATCACCACCACCCGATGTGCGGAGACCGTCCAGTCCTCCCGCAGATTCCATGCATGAATATACGGATCCATGATGGGTGTAGCAAGGGTTACGTCGATAAACGACGTTTTGGGTTGGACAAGAGTAGGGTTAGACACGGACGTCTTATCCCCTGCAAAGAAAGTGGGGCCCTGTTCTGCGTCATTCAAGACCGACAGGTCAAAAGAGCTAATCAGACCCTCGATAAGTTCAGCATCCTCATTGGGCATGGCTGAGGGGTCCCATAATTGCGATCGCATATTGGCATCCATGCCGATAAGCACACGCTTGCCGCGTAGGCTATGAAGAATTTTGTCGAGTTCGAGGACATAGGGTTCCCGATTATCCCCGTATTGATAATACTGGGATATAACGTAGAAACTGAAATTGGGCGTGTTGATCTCGGCGCAGACGGTGTGCGTCGTACTAAGGTGACCTACGTAAACTACATGGAAATTAGGATTGGTCACCACGACGGCTGCCCAAGGGCGCTCCGTGCGGGTGGCAGCAACCTGAAACGTTCCTATCTCTGGGAGGGACCAGCTCCCATTTCTACAAATCGCGTGTGGTTCCTGGAGGAGGAGCACATCTAACTTCTTTTCCGCGATGAGTTGACGAATTTCTCCGGCGACTATGCCCGAGCGGTCGGCGTTCAACTGCATAACGCGTATCGAGTTTGGGGGTAGGGAATTTGAAGAAGGGGCCGACGGTGAGCCCGGAGTGTTGGGGGTAAGGGCGCGGTCGAAATCTACCGGAACTAAATTAACTCTACATTCGCGGATATTAAAATTGGACTCACCGTTTCCTGTCGTAGAACTGCGACCAGCTGCTGAAGATGGCTGGAAACCCATGTCGAGGCGGACCAGGTTGACTCTGGCAGCACGAAGACTGCCTGCCCCTGAAGATAGAGGCGATAGGAGGTGGTGCGGTGCCCTGGCTTGCGACGGGTGAAGATGATGAACCCCCGAGGGCACCGCCAACGCACCAGACACCCCTGTGTCCAGCACGGGAAGCTGCTCCCCCGTTGGGTCCCCCGCCGTAAGGCGACGACCAGTATGCCAATGGGCAAACGCACAAGTTAGCCCCCCCGGAGATCCGATTGGGGGCTTTTTACCTCCGGATTTAGAAATTTCCTTATGCCTACCCATTTTAAAAACGCGTAACCCGCCGGTTTTGCTGAAAGTGGAGTAAAAACCCCGGAAGAGTTAGAATTCCTGGAAAAAAGAGGGGATTAGTGGGGAAAAGGCCACCCGGTTCCTGCCGAGCTGGGTAGCTCGGAAGGGCCCGAGTGGAGCCACAGGTTTCCCACCCCCTCGATTCCCCTAGAAGAGGAATAGGGGGGGGCCCGGGACCCCAAGGAGAGGAAGCTCACCCACCCCATTGACTCCCTCGCCGCCCCACCCCGCGAACACGCCCCATCCCACCCCCGTTGGTGTCACACCCCGATCCCTACCCGGTAGCCTAGGCTAGGACGGCATGCAACAATGGCTTGCGAGAACCGCAAGCTCATCCCCCTGACTCGCGAGGCACCAACACCCTTCCCTCCCTGTTGGCCCGCGCGATTGGCCTATCCTGGCTGATGTTGCGGTTTCGCCCCTCCCATCCGGGGGACAGGTCCTTCAGGGAAGAACTACTAGCGCGTGAATGAGCGTGAGCCATCCGCTTGCGTGGAACCATCAGCCACCCCCCTACCCCCCTTTCCCTTCCCACCCATTGCTGCTTCATCCCTCTGCCGCTTGGTAGTCTCCCCAATTGTTCCCAAGTCGGTCACCTATCCCTCTATCCTAGTTCCCAAACCCCCCAGCTGCCTACCAAACGTTTATCCCCCCTCTATTCCCCCCAGACCGACTACCAAACCCCCCTGAACCCTTCCCAAACCTTCGCAAACCCTCCTGATCCCTTCCCAATCGTCTCCTACCAATTAGCCCCCCTTTCCCTAGCTACGGACTACCAAACATCCCAACCCTTTTACCAAACGTCTACAAACCCTCCCGAACCTATTCCGCCCCCTACCAAACATTTGCACGCCCCAGCCCCTCTTATCCCCCCTAGGGGCGCGAAAACCCCCCCTATATGATAGCCCTCGTTTGGTGGTACGTTTTCACCCCACCATAGGGTGGGATTACTAACGTAGGCAGGGCGCCACCAGTGCCCTCTATTGACTCGGGAACCGCGGGTTCGTCAGACCCGTAAGTGTCGTCGGCAGGATATTATTGCCTACGCGACACCTCCCTGCGGAAGCTAAACGACAAGATTGCGTACTGTCCAGTACTCAATACCACTAATGTAATTTCCGTCACGGACGCCTCTGAAACTCAGTTCTACGACATGTTGGTAGGCTGCCAGGCAGCGCTTCACAGCGCTGCCCGGTGGCCTACCAACACGTCGTAAAACCGAGTTTCACAGGCGCCGTTGACAAAATAGTAGATTTCGTCACTGAGGCCGTGAAGAACTTTTCTGGCGATTGTGAGTTTGTAGGCCGAGGCGAAGCCGAGGATTACAAACACAATTGCCAGAAAAATTGTTTGCGGCCGAGTGGCGAACAATATTTTTTGTTATTTAGTCCGTAGGCTCGGTTTTATGGCCGCGCAGCGGCCATAAAACGTCGCCTTACGGACTGAGTGACAAAAAATATTGTTTGTCATTCGGCCGCTTCGTTCGGTCTCACTCTCGCGTGACTTGCTGCCCTCGCTTTCGGCTCGGACAGCAACCGTCTCGCTCGTTCGTGAGACCGCGCTTCACGGCCTTATAACGAAAATAACCATTCCTACATTGCCGATGATTGCTCGGGTATTGAAGAGGATCATTATTTATTTCGTTTATTATCTTTATTGAATAATAAATGTTAAATGTCATTTGTTGATTCATCGTTTTTTGTTTTTTGAATGGAACACGAAAAAAAATTTTTCAGAAAAAAAAAATTTTAGCAAAATAATTTCATTTTCAAAATGTTTTTTAGCATTCACCGCTCTTCAACCGCTTTAATTGATTTGGCTCCTGCGCGGAGGTAAGCGAAAGTAAAAAAAAAATAGAAAAAAACATTTGAAAATTTGAAAAAATAAAAAATAAAAAAACAGAAGATGCGATTTTTCATCTTATGTTTTCCTGGAAAAGCTGGAGAACAGCTGGACCAATTTTGTCCAAAATCCTTTCCGCTCTAAGTTGGAGACGCTTCGATTGCACCATTGCTGACCTCGATCGCATCATCCGTTCGTGAGATATCGTAAACGAAAATTTTTGGCCACAGAGGGACACCTTCACACACACACATACACATACATACATACATGTTCTTGAAAATTATCGGGGAGTGATGTGGTGACCTTGAAACGTGGAGATATGATGAAAATTCGATTTTCGATTTTCGGGGTGATTACAATAACTTCCCTATCCCGGGAAGTTAAAAATAATAAAAAACAAAACCAAACTATAGTTGTCTCTACATTAAGGATGTTTAGAATTTCAATTGAGCAACTCGCGAAAGAAAGAAAAAAAAAAATTTCAAATAATTGATTCACGATATGAAATAATTCTTTTACTAATTTAGAAGTCATGTAGTGGACTTTTTTCTCAACAAAAACTAAAATTATGGCAAAATTCAATGAATATAAACACATTTGTGACTACAGTAGTAGTAGCGAATTTTTGATCGCGCAACGTCGCATTTATCGGCTGGTGGGGAGATTGTAACTGTTTATATAATTTGGATTTTAATAAATCTCCAATAATTTGGTTGATTGTCAATCCCCTCTGGATATTATTTATTCTTAAAATTATATTTATGATGATGATGACAGCTTACGGAATTTGTTGGGTTATGTTGTTTTTCTGACGGCCAAAAAGGATTCAACGTAACCTACATTACCGATATCACTCAGCTGTGCGTACGATGTTGTCGAGTCCCGCGACTCGTAATGGCGGCCAAAATTTTTCTCGTCAATTCAAAAGTGAAACGAAAATATCTCTCTTATATTGATGGGTAGCCCCATTTTTCGTGTGGGCAAAATATTGCCCGTTTCCCGGTGTAAGTGACTTGAAGTTTTTTTTCAAGATCATGAGTGTCTATCCTATCGCTTTTTTTCTTTTAAGCGCACGCGGTCACGGTTCTCCCATAAGAGTAATGATACCCAGAACAGTTTTCAGAAATTAATTTCTCATTAGAATGCTTGGGTTGGGAGTTTGAGATTGCTATCAACTCGTGGCTTCGGTATTCAACTGTTATGTTAAGAAAAGTCGAAATTTCTTTGAATATTGTGAGTTTATGGTAAACATCCTTAAAAATTAATAAACTATAGAGACAACTATAGTTTGGTTTTGTTTTTTATTTTTTTATTTTTTTTAGTGGAATGAAATTTGCCCTGATGAGGAGTGCATAGAGCACTCGAATTATGGATATTTTCATTTCTATTAAGATTAAAGTTTTAATGGTTAGTTTTCATTTGCTCGACATGCCGCATAAAATGGCCCTAGGAAGGAGAAATTTTTGAAAAATTTGATGGAAAACTGAATTATCATCGAATTTCTAGTTGATTTGTTGACTTTGAATTTTCAATGATGACGATTTGTATTTCATTGTGACGTCCGTCGAAAAATGCATTAAAATACATTTTTTCAGTACTGAAATACTAAATAATTGATCATTTCCACAATGACTCATTAGTCATAAGAATCAAGTTAACGGAGGCCTAAAATATCTAAATGGCGTAAATACCTGAGAGTTGAATTAGACAAGGGTCTATTTAATTCTCGAACAAATAATTCTATGAATTAATTCAGAAGGTTTAAATGCAAAATAATAAATCCGAAAGCAAATAGAATGAAACAAAGAGACGACACCCGTAATTTTCAATCTAATAGAATTAAGTTAAAATTAAAATATTTTTATTTGTTTAACATATCTATGTTCAGAATTATGAAAACAATTCAAGTCAATTATCATGGTTTAAATTTCCATCAACGATAGAAAACTCTGTTCAAAATTATCGAAATTAGAAATGAAGTGGACTTTATGAAAAAGTCAACCCAAGTTGGAAATGTCACGGGTCGTATTGAGTATGATGGAAACCTCTAACCGACTTCCAAGTGTATGGACAAGATAGAAGGGATCGCGAGAGAGAGAGAGAGCGACTGGGATACATTAGGGATCACCTGCCCAGTTTACTTCTACTTATTGCACTCTATTTTTAAACATTCAGAAGGTACGATTTCTGATCTCTCGACTAGAAAAAGACGGAAAAAATCATGAGGGTAGACAATAATGCGTATGATAAATAATAATCTTTCACATCATCCATTAATTCTTTGACACATAAAATTACCCCGGAAATTGGAAATATATTGAAATAACGAGCACCTAAAAAGGCAAAATGAGAGAACACGTAGGTGGCCATTTGAAGATTGTCAAATTAGATTCGGAAACCAAACATCAGGTGATTACTCATGTCCTTTTGTCCAATGACATCTCTAGCGTTTGACATCTCTAGCGTTTGACATCTCTACAAACTTATGGGCTTGAGATAAAAATGCGTTACAAACTGGGAACACCTGCCTAAGATTGGTCGAGATGGAAATCCAAATGTGAGGGATGATTCGACTGAAACCGCCCGCATCTCAGAAGCCAGTAGGCCAAACGTCTCATGGGAAGACCGGACCACCCTACGGTTGCCAAGTGAGAAACCCTCAAATTGAGAGTGAGCGAGAAAATAGCCGTTAGAAGGTGCCAAGAATATAAAAAGAGGACGCATCCCTTCTCATCATCTCAGTGTTACACCGAATTTCTAAGCGTGCAGTTCCAGTTTAGTAGAGTCAGTAGAGAGACACCTGTTCTCTGAAAATTCTTAGTCCTACAGTTTGGACTTATACATTCGATTTCAATTCGAATTTATATCGAGTTTTTCATAATTTCATTTTGATAAAAGTCTTACTAGACTTATTTTCAAGGATAGGATCTTTCATGATTCCTATTTCAATTGAGGAAAATCTTTCATGATTTTACTTGAATTGTAATCAAATATTAAAACGATAAATTGTCATAACAATTATTGTAATCATTTAAAATCTCAAATTAATTGTCAAAACAAAACATCGTAAGTCAAACCAATCAACGAAATTCGTCACGGACACCTTCACACACACACACACACACACACACACACACACACACACACACACACACACACACACACACACACACACACACACACACACACACACACACACACACACACACACACACACACACACACACACACACACACACACACACACACACACACACACACACACACACACACACACACACACACACACACACACACACACACACACACACACACACACACACACACACACACACACACACACACACACACACACACACACACACACACACACACACACACACACACACACACACACACACACACACACACACACACACACACACACACACACACACACACACACACACACACACACACACACACACACACACATACATACATGTTCTTGAAAATTATCGGGGGGTGTTCTGGTGACCTTGAAACGTGGAGATATGATCAAAATTCGATTTTCAATTTTCGGGGTGATTACAATAACTTCCCTATCCCGGGAAGTTAATAATTATTTATTCCGTGAGTTGTCCCATCGTATTCAACGAAAATAAAAAAAAAATTAGATAAATTTATGAATTACATTTCAATTCATTCTCAAGGAAAATCTAAATCGATTGAAATTTTGCTGAAATTTCGCACTCAACACCAACTTCCATCCTCTTTGAAGAGGGAAAAAAAATAATAATTGGCTGTATCTCAGAATCTACAATGGACAGATTGACTTCAAATTTTACACAGAATTGTAACTTGATTATACTAACTAATAGCCCAAATTTCAGATTTAGGCGCTAACTCTTAGTTCTATTATAGCTCGTAAGAGCGACTTCTGAGAATAAAAATAGAAAATCGACAATATCTCGAAAACTTTCAATAGTGTGGTATATATATTTTGATTGTATTAGGTAGAAGCCGTCGTGAGAAATATTTTGAAAAAGAAAAAAAACCAATCGGTCAAGTAGTTTCTATGATATCAATAAAATTAGTTTTACACCTAAAATTCAATATCTCCGAAACTAATCGGTCGATTTCGCCCATCCAAAATAGCAACTGTTATGTCCGGAGAAATTACGCGTCGAAGGACAATTTTGTAGGGGTTGCTCCCACAAAATATAGGCTAAAATTATAAATATTTTTAATTTGGACGACGCTAATTTTATACTCTTACCTGCTGTTTGTTATTAAAATTTCCAAGTTTATTCAAAATAGAAAGGAGTTCTATTGGAATATATACTATTTTTGTTGTTGTAGGGATAGGGTTTGTTTTTGGACAGGTTTTAGATCAAATGATTTAGAGATGAGTAAGAGGTCTTGGTTTTCATTTAATTTCTCAAGAAGATTTTGAATTTGCAAGTTCAGAGTCTACCTTACATTGGATTCTATTGTTTTCCCTATCCTTGGAATGATTTGGAAGATTACAAAAATTTTCAACAGTTCTATTTCTCTTTACTCACATTAATTGATGAAGCTGTTTAATTTTCTAGTTTTTAAGGTTGTGGATCCTTGAGTATATCCAACAGGATTTTCACTACCAGCAACAAGAAAACTCTTGAGGCTATTATAATTACTTCTGATTGAATATCTTTCTTCCACTGGGGAAATGCGTGAAAATGTTTGAAAAAGTTTATATTGTGAGAATGTTCACACCCACTTCACAATTAACGATATCCCTTTGAATGCAAGAAATGACACCGCTCTCGATTTAAGGACGGGTATCCCTGAACAATTCGCCCGATCACTATCTATTTTTGTTCAATAGTCACCACGTATTATACCGACTCATGCGGATTATAACTTGGGAGGGTCGAAAGGACAGATCGATTAAGTGAACAATTTCCACCAGGCTTGCTAACTGCTCCGCGGTTGTGTACAGACTGATAATTAATTTTCATTGATTTTGGGAGCTGGAATTCGTGGGGGTATCCACGGATCGATTTTTGATTGGTGGAAATTGTGGCGTGATTTTTCCCACTTGGTTTTTGGGTATGACCCCGATTTGTCCTTTCATCACCTGCTGCACTCAGGGTTTCTTTTGTGGGTGAGATGTCGACATATGTTGCTGACATACGTGGAATTTTGAGGTTTTGACATCGATGTACTGAATTCTTTCGGCATATGTTGCCTGTTGAATTTGTCAATTTTGGAATTCTGGAGCAAAATTTTGTATTGTTGTCTTATTTATTAATTTTGAGATATTATGAAATTCTGGACATTACACAACCTTCATTTCTGTAAGACCAACAATCATGCCAAATTTGAACTTTATATCTCGAATATTTCAAGTTATCACGCACACAAGGATTTTAGCAGAAAAAAAAAGGGCCATAACTATGTAACTTCTCCATGGTCGAAATAAATATTTTTATTCAAATCGATAGATATTTTTATGCTAAATATTTTGGAAAAAAAAACATACAAATCGGTTGAATTGTTCTCAAGATATTGAAGAAAAACGATTTTCCAATAAATGACGATATCTCGAGAACTAATCGGTCAATCTAGCTGAAATTTTGCTTGAAGCTTAACATAAGAGATACCAATTATGGGTAAAAATTTCAAATTTTTTTCAAAAACTTTTGCCGTTTTATTTTCCCAATTTCAAAAAAAATCCCCCCCAAAAAAATGAAAAATCTGCACACACATGGGTGTTTCTTCGAAAATGGTGATTTTTTTGTCCCAGCGATTTTTCGACTCCAAAATGGTCGGATCGTATACCAACAGGTGAGGAATTTTGGAGTCATCGTAGTTTTTAATTGTCGGAAAAAAAAATGTGGGGAAAATTCACTCATTAGCTTGGGACAATGAGAAATATGTGCCAAATGTCAATACCGTGGCATGTCATCAACCCAAAATTCAACTTTCAATTGCTTTTTCATACTCCAATTGAAGAAGGAAAAATAATTTCCAAAATTGAGGCCAGAGAACATACCCTGAGTACAACTTTTTCATATAATTTCAGTTACCCAGTGATAATTTGGGGTGCATAAACTAACTCAGAATACTGTCCAATGATTTCTGCTTTTTTTTCAAAATTTGAATTAAACCGCAGGAGCGCCCCCCTATCATATCTCAATATGCCCTCATTGACTGTGTTTTCTAAGGGGGACCCTTCAAAGAAACCAAAAGAAAGATTTCTCGACTGAGAAAGAAGAAGCAGGAAATTTCAGAAGGAAAGTACCTATCGTCCAATGTGTTCCAGAGTGAAACTCTCAGGAGAAGTTCAAGGTGCGTGGTATTTGTGACAGTTCTCTTTTCCATTTCATTAAAATCCTTTTCGTACTTTGCAGACTCCAAAGACGTGACAGTGCTGTGATTTAATTAGGTGTTTGAGGTGGAATACTGTTATTTTCTTATTTTGAACTAACTAGATATTTAAAAAATGTTCTGTGTATAGAGAGAATAAATAAACGATTGAATTACATTACAATAGTGAAAAAAAATATTTTCGAGATTAATAAGTGTCTAGTTCTCGTCACTCTGGGTCTGTAGCGCAATTACTCCTTGAACACTCTTGAATACCCAAAAGTACCCCAAAAACATGTCCAAGTTGGTTTGGTGGGCACATTGATATTGTGAAAATTCCTGATCTCAAAATAGTATATTTTGTCATAAGGCCATAAAGCGAGGTTTCATGGACGAGTGTGGTGCCCGCATGAGCCGAAGGCGAGTGCTGCCACACGAGTCAGAAACCTCGCTTATGGCCGAATAACAAACAACTATTTTTGTCATTGACGTATCAAACGAGGTTTTATGGACTGTTTTCGGGCCGTTAGGTGGCGTCCCTGAAGCGCTGCCTTATGGCCCGAAAACAGTCCATAAGACCGAGCTTTTGATACGTCAGTGACAAAAATCACTATTTTCAAAGAAACACCCCCATACGGACATTTTCAAAAAACATCATATCTTGACGTTTCATATTATTCTGCATCATTTCCACACAAAATTAGAGAATGTCGAAATCTTGTAAAAACAAAGCTTCTGTCCGGAAGCAAAACGGCAAAAGTTTTTGAAAAAAATGTGCAATTTTTGCGCATAATTGGTATCTCTTATGTTAAGCTTCAGGCAAAATTTCAGCTCGATTGACCAATTAGTTCTCGAGATATCGTCATTTATTGGAAAATCGTTTTTCTTCAATATCTCAAGAACGATACAACCAATCGTTTTTTTTTTTTCGAAGTATTCAGCATGAAAATATCTATCGATTAAAATATTAATTCCGACCATGTAGAAGTTACATAGCTATGGCCCTTTTTCTTTTTTTTTTGGTAAAATCCTTGTGTGCGTGATAACTTAAAAAATATTCGAGATAAAAAGTTCAAATTTGGCATGATTGTTGGTCTTACAGAAATGAAGGTTGCTATTTTGGATGGGCAGAATGGACCGATTAGTTTCGAAGATATTGAATTTTAGATGTAACTAGCATATGTTTTCTGAGTTTAGTGCGCGCTCCGCGTGCTTGCGCCTTCATTTGTTTACCGGATGTACGTCATCATCAATATCGATATTATTTACCATTCGACTTTCGAGTTTTTTTCGATAATTTCGATTTCGATACGATTTTACCGTAAAATCTCCTTTTATAATATGGACTAGCATGTTGTCTGAGTTTAGTGCGCGCTTCGCGCGCCTGCGCCTTCATTTGTTTACCGGATGTACGTCATCATCAATATCGATATTATTCTTTATTCGACTTTCGAGATGTTTTTGATATTTTCGATGTCGATACGATTTTACCGTAACATCTCCTTTCATAATATGGACTAGCATATGTTTTCTGAGTTTGGTGCGCGCTTCGCGCGCCTGCGCCTTCATTTGTTTACCGGATGTACGTCATCATCAATATCGATATTATTCTCCATTCGACTTTCGAGATATTTTCGATATTTTCGATGTCGATACGATTTTACCGTAACATCTCCTTTCATAATATGGAAACTAGTTTCTTTGGTATCTTAGAAACTACTTGACCGATTGGTTTTTTTTTTCAAAATATTTGTCACGACGCTTTCTATCTAATCCTTTATCATAAAGTTGATTGACAATGAAACATTGTCTAGATTGTTAACTTTTTATTCATGTTCTGATTGGTAGATGGATCAATCGATCAATTAATGATTTCCATGACTACGAGAATGTTATCGTTCCGTTTGAATGGAATTGCGCGCAGTTTATGTGTAGTTTTTTTTTTTGTTATTCATGTGTAGTTATGACCGATTTTTTCTTTACATTTTGCCTATTTTCCAGTTTTTCTCACAAGTTTTATATAGCCCGGAAAAAATTTACGAAATATTTCACGAGAAAGAATCGAAAAGACAATATATGTTTGGTGAGTTGGGATTTGGGGTGAATTCTACAGTCAAAATGGTTAATTTTGAAATTTTTTCTAATTTGATCCTTTTCCAATGCTTCTCGCGAGTTCTGAGTCGCCGGGCAGCTATTCTGAAGATATCAAACAAGAAAGAATCTAAAAGACAAAGTTTTGGATTGGCCGGTACCAGGGGTGAGCCTTCTCCCAGCCGAAATGGCCAATTTTGACATTTTCTCTAATTCAACTCTTTTCTACTTTTTTCTGCGAGTTCTGAGTAGCCGGGCAGCTATTATGAAGATATCAAATGAGAAAGAATCGAAAAGACAAGATTTTGGGTGGGCCGGTTTCGGGGTTCAGCCATTCTCTAGTCAAAATGGCCAATTTTGACATTTTCTCTAATTCAACTCTTTTCTACTTTTTTCCGCGAGTTCTGAGTGGCCGGGTAGCTATTTTGAAGATATCAACCGAGAAAGAATCGAAAAGACAAGATTTTGGGTGGGCCGGTTTCGGGGTTCAGCCATTCTCTAGTCAAAATGGCCAATTTTGACTTTTTCTCTAATTCAACTATTTTACAATTTTTTCGCGAGTTCTGAGTAGCCAGGCAGCCATTATGCAAATATCAAAAGAGAAAGAATCGAAAAGACAAAATTTTTCATAAGTCGAAATTTGGGGTGAACTATTCATTAATCATAAAATGATTAAATGATAAAAAAATTAAAAATTAAAAACCCCCGACGTTGGAATTGTAAAAAGAACAATAATTGAATATTGAATATTGGAAAAGGGAAAAATAAAAAATCTTGAAATAGAAAGAATGAAAAGCAGACAGCAGTCGGGGGGCACATAAAGTCATGAAAACCGTGGTCGTGGTGTCCCCCCGACTGCTGTCTGCTTTTCATTCTTTCTATTTCATGATTTTTTATTTTTCCCTTTTCCAATATTCAATATTCAATTATTGTTCTTTTTACAATTCCAACGTCCGGGGTTTTTAATTTTTAATTTTTTTGTCATTTAATCATTTTATTTCTGTCTTTTTATAGGTTTATCAAGTACCTTGTAGTAGTTTGAATCTTAAGATGAATATCAATTTTAAGGCAGTCTTTGATTTGAAGTTTTTATCAATATTTATTCCTTATTATATACTAGTTTGTTTCAAGGGGGAAGTTCAATCTTTAATATTCAGTTGTCACATTTGGAATTTTCATTCCCTTGTTTTTCAATTGTGAACTCGATTATTCATTCCATTATCCACCAATGTCTCCGACTGTAAATATTCGAATTGCAGTCGGAGTTCTGATGACCTCCTCAATTATCATTATACAATTAATAATTTATTTATTGAATAAATAAATACCTCTGTGTTGTACTCTATGACGGGGAGCAATCCCAGAGGCGATCCCAGAGGGCGAAATTGAGTCTGACCCCCCCCCCCCCCATATGAATATAGTCCAAAAATCATCTAGACAATGGACTCATGACCCTCCCAATTGTTATTAATCAATTAATAAATAATTGAAGAGTTTAAGTAATCATTTTCATAACATTCAATGACCTCTATATAGATATATGAATAATAAATGAATTGAAATCAATTTTATTAAAGAAAATAACCAGCTCTGTGTTTATCCTCAATCCCATCTGTGATCAAGGAAACTTCTCAGTATGTGATTGTCTATGGGATGCTATGTGACTAATCCATCAGGGAGTGAGGGCTGGAATAACGCACAAAAACATGGACCTGCTTTCAGTCACACGCATATACCCCTGTGGCGGTGCCGTCGGGGGTAAAAATGGCCAGTTTCGAAAAATTATCTATTTTAACTATTTTGCAGTGTTCCTTGTAAGTTCTGAGTATTCGGGCAGTAAGTACAAAAATATAACAAGCGTTCATATTCGAAATGTTAAGAAATAATAGAAAGTGTATGATTATGCAGAAAATGTATAATTGTTGGGCGCTACAGCGCTTACTGGAAGGTCGTCGCGCGCGTTAGCGCACATGATGTCCTAGTACAATCAAAATATGCATGATATTAATTCCAATCGCTTACTATTAATTCAATTAAAACTCTCCTTACGGCCATTTAGAGATCACAAAAACCAGTTGATAAATTGACAATGAATATGAAAGACCATTCATTTCATTAAATAATGCCAACATTTCGGACACTATATGTATCCATCATCAGGGCAATTTTTTATTGTTCTGCGAGAAATTAAATAAAAATTTACAAATTAAGTCTATTAATATGACATTCAGGAAAAATAAAAAAAAATTAAAATAAATAATAAAATTTCATAATTTACCTAAGTCCCACAGAATGTTAAGGGAGCAGAACGAATTTAACCAACAATTACACAAAACAGTAAAAATACATGTCATTGACCTCTTCTAACCTAGAAAATACAACGCATAGACACCAATGATCCAAACAGATAAAAAATAGTATATTTCGATACAAGTGTGGAAAAGTGCTTTTTGACTTGTAGGAGGTTTATAGCACGAGCCGAAGGCGAGTGATATAATCCTACAAGTAAAAAAACACTTTCCCCACGAGTATCGAACTAGTATATTTCGATACAAGTGCGGAAAAGTGCTTTTTGACTTGTAGGAGGTTTATAGCACGAGCCGAAGGCAAGTGATATAATCCTACAAGTCAAAAAACACTTTCCCCATGAGTATCGAACAACATTTTTCATCACAATGTGTTAAAAAGGGACTTTTAAGGCATGCGAAGCGAAGCGAAGCGTGCCTGAAATAGTACATTGTGTAACTAGTGCGTAAAGTGAAACTTTTTTGTACGTACGTGTTACACATACTATTTTTTGCAAACCTGCCCAAAGATTGCTTTGAGGGACCGTTTGGAGGGCAAAGTGTTTGGTTTGTGCACGGAGTAGGTAAAATTCAAGATCATGCGTAAAGTGAAATTCGAGTGCGTAAAACGAAGTTTTACGCACGAGATTCACTTTACACACGACCTTTGAATTCTATGCACGCGGTGAGGAAAACGAACATTTTACGCACGCAAAACGGTGCCGAAAAGTGAACTTTTATGGCAGGTGTTGCAAAAAAAAATTTTTTTATCTATTTGGATCATTGGTGTCTATGCATTGTATTTTCTAGGTTAGAAGAGGCCAATGACATGTATTTTTACTGTTTCGTGTAATTGTTGGTTAAATTCGTTCTGCTCCCTTAACATTTAGTGGGACTTAGGTAAATTATAAAATTTTATTATTCATTTTAATTTTTTTTTAATTTTTCCTGAATGTCATATTGATAGACTTAATTTGTAAATTTTTGGTTAATTTCTCGCAGAACAATAAAAAATTTCCCTGATGATGGACGCATATAGTGTCCGAAACGTTGGCATTATTGAATGAAATGAATTGTCTTTCATATTCATTTTCAATTTATCAACTGGTTTTTGTGATCGCTAAATGGCCGTAAGGAGAGTTTTAATTCAATCAAAATATGTATACCGTCCCATTGAAAGTTTTCGAGATATTGTCGATTTTCTATTTTTATTCTCAAAGTCGCTTTTACGAGCTATAATACAACTAAGAGTTAGCGCCTAAATCTGAAATTTGGGCTAGTAGTTTGTATAGTCCAGTTACAATTCCCTGTAGAATTTGAAGTCAATATTTCCATTCGGTTCTGAGATACAGCCAATTATTATTTTTTTTTCGTTTTTTTTCCTCTTCAAAGAGGATGAAAGTTGGTGTTGCAACACCTCATGAGTGCAAAATTCCAGCAAAATTTCAATCAATTTGGATTTTCCTTGAGGATTAATTGAAATGTAATTCATTAATTTATTTCACTAATTTTCTTTATTTCAGTGAGATTTCCCTTGAGGAAATGTAATTCATGAAGTTCCTACATTTTTTTTTCTGGGCAGAATGAATTCTAGATTCGTTCGAAAGCTAACTACCAATGAAATTGGTAGGAAAAAAACAAGCATAATATAGTTTTGCTTTTCTTTGACCGCTTAAGGATATCCAAGTGGTTTAGAGATTTTTTTTTGAAAAAATCTTTCTGGAATTGATACTATGGACCAAGAGCTTTTTTTCAAGCCCAATTTTAACCTTAGTTGCCGACCATTTTCTCGAGATAATGAATTTCAAAGAATTATATGTAACATAGTGTGTCCATAAGACCCACTGACTCTCATCTTCAAACCAATAACGCATCCTTTTAAAACGTTTTTTCGTGCATATGACCGTATATAATTTTGTTCGTTAGAGTCTCTACTTTTTTTCTCAATGGTTAAAGACATAAGTTGTCGACTAAATGATTGCAAACAAGCAATTAGAAAACCTGTAGTTGTACACGGCGGCTATATTGGATGGTTCAAATGCATGCGTTTCCGGCGTCTAGCAATGGTGAGAGGTTAGAACAACGTGAGTCAAGTCTGAGATCGAATAAATTACTTCTCATAATATTCAGTGAAATAAATTTCCAAAAAAATTAAGGAAAAATGAAAAATTCTGAAAATCATGACTATGGTAATAATTTTTCCACACTGTTTCCACGTTCAGCTCGTGGGTTATGAAAGTCACTAGCTAGTGACTCCAGAACCCCACTTGCTGAACGTGAAAACACTGTAGAAAAATATCGAACGCAACGGGTGCCGCAGGGATAACTCACGCCGTGCGATTGCATCCCTCGCCTTCGGCTCGGGCGCAAACTTCGCACTGCGTGAGTTATCCCTGCGGCACTCGTTGCGTTAAATACTATTATGAAATTTCAGATTCTTTATAAAAAATAGTAGATCACATGACCAACGTACATGGATATCTTTAATACCAGCCGCATGGGAGTGACCGTCTACTTGTTTTTTTTATTCTCGTAGAGCGTGATGAGCTCTTCTAGTAGAAATTGTGACAGACATCACGACATTGACTACCTCAACCTCGCACTCAAGTCGCAACAACTTGAAGGCGAGGTTGTGCGACAGGAAAATGGCCGCGACCGTACCGCAGCATTCCATTTCTATTAGGATAATCGAATGTGGAGGTAGACCCACGACAATTAGGGTCTTCGAGAAGGTGAGTGGTTCAAACAAAGATGGGAATGCGTGTTTACACGTTTCAACGTTGGAGTTCCCAATGGCCCGATCGAGTGCATTAATATGCACTTGTTCCGATGAGAGTTTTTCGAATGAGAATAAAGATGAAACAGGGACAAATGTGGTTATAAATCATAACTGAGTGGGTATAGACATAATGACAAAACTAAATTACCTTCAAACAATTTATGTTTCATCATTCGAAGGAAAGAATAATTATTCGATAATTTCTTCGGTTATTTATGGAAACTTTGGATTTTATTACATACTCAACCGCCAGGGAAATTTTCGTGACCACTAATTTTCACAATAAAATTTCCAATATCATGGATGTTTTTATGATGAGTTAGAAACTGATGGGGCAGAAGGGGATGTCTCAATGAAGTACTCCATAATTCGAAATAATGATGATAGTAATAGACATTAAATCAAGTAAATTGGTTACAGAACAATTTAAACAGAATTTCAGAAATAGAAGCACGAAGTAATAACGGTCATCGAGTTTCCAAATACTTGTCAATCGATAAAAGTATAATTTTAGATTTGAGGCTTTCGCGGCCAAGGTTATTGGAAAATTCATTGGCTTCCGGATGGATGCCGCGTTGGTTTTCAGCATTGTGCCGACGTTTCGCAAACATTGCAGTCTGCATCTTCAGGGCTAAGAGCTCCGATTCTGAGCTCCTGTGTGACGGGGTAGTCCTTTTATGGCTCTTCATGATGGTGGGGGTAGAGGAGTGTGGTGGGGGAAGTCAGCCAATCAAATGTCTTTAATTGATCAGCTGATCCAAAATTCTCTGGATTTCGTGAGCAAATTGAAAACCCTCCAGACCTCTCCGGAGGATATCCTCGTGAGCTTTGATGTAGAATCCCTCTTCACCAATGTCCCTATCCCTGACACATTGAAAATAATAAAAAACTCAAAAACCATCCCCTCCAAACTCCTACCCCTAGTAGAGCACTGTTTGACCTCTACATATTTTCAGTTTCAAGGAGAGTTCTATGAACAGAGATCAGGAGCAGCCATGGGCTCTCCTGTTTTGCCAATCATAGCCAATATCTTCATGGAACACTTTGAAAATGAAGTACTGAAGTCAGCAGATCTGAAACCCACTGTTTGGTATAGGTATGTAGATGATACCTTTGTCATCTGGCCACATGGCAGAACATCCCTAACTGATTTCCTTCAATTCTTGAATACTCAACATCCGAGTATCAAGTTCACTATGGAAATTGAGCAGGGAGGCTGCCTTCCCTTCCTAGATGTATTGGTACGACGCAATGAGGATGGCTCGCTGGGCCATCAAGTGTATCGTAAGCCAACACACACGGATAGATACCTCAATGCCAACTCCCACCATCACCCTTCCCAGAAGAACTCTGTCATCAGCTCTTTGATGTACAGAGCCCTCACCATCTCCCAACCTTCCAACCTGGACAGCGAAATAGAGCACCTGGAGACAGCTTTGAGCAACAACGGGTACAAGATCCAACAGATCAGACGGATCAAACAAAGGTTGGAGAAAAACATCTCTTCTCCCACCGAGGCTTCTCCTGAGGTCAACTAGGACAGACCTAAGATGGCTCTCCTCCCTTACGTAAGAGGAACGACTGACCGCATCAGCAAGGTACTGGGGAAACACAACATCAGAACGATATTTCAACCACCAACAAAGATTGGACAGATGTTGCCCAATACCAAGGATCAGAGACCACTCTTGAGCACCCCAGGAGTGTATCAGATCCCCTGCACATGCGGAAAAGTGTACATTGGGGAAACCGGGAGGAGGATCAGTACACGGATCAAAGAACACCAACGGTGTTCCAAATATGGTCACAATGTACAGTCTGCCCTGGCGGAAAATTATATGGACACTGGTCACACCATCAGATATGACCAGGCCAAAATGTTGGCGAGGTCTAAAGGATATTTTGAAAGAAAATATCGAGAAGGCCTAGAGATCCACAAGAATCCCAACAACCTGAACAGGGACACAGGATATCAGGTGAACCCTATTTGGAAGACTGTCCTCCCGGTTTTTTAATTGATCAGCTGATCAATTAAAGACATTTGATTGGCTGACTTCCCCCACTACACTCCTCTACCCCCACCATCATGAGGAGCCATAAAAGGACTACCCCGTCACACAGGAGCTCAGAATCGGAGCTCTTAGCCCTGAAGATGCAGACTGCAATGTTTGCGAAACGTCGGCACAATGCTGAAAACCAACGCGGCATCCATCCGGAAGCCAATGAATTTTCCAAAAGTATAATTTTTCGGAGCTATGTCATATTTATACCCAAAGAATTCTTTCGCTGAATGTCTCCATATAAAAAAGTTATTTCATAGAAGTGACGCACATATGAAATGAATTATTCGATACCATGGCTATCGTGCCCCCAAGTTCTGTAGAATACTCGGTAGAGTAGGCGTTAGCTTCCAATAAGATTTGAATATATGTTTACCTACCCAAACCACAGATACCAATCACACACACGCACATACACATATATATATATGAAACTGATTAAACTTGATGGCGTTTTCGATTAGAAATATTTACGCTGGAGTAGGGTGCCCTACCCCGGAGTAAAGTATAACTAATCGAACATAACCGATAACTTTTTTTTTTCTGAACGCGGCAGTTTGAATTATGAGATAATTCTTAGAAAATGTTTGCACAACAAATGCGTAATTTAATTACCATTGAACTACTTGATTCATCAGATTCAAGTAGCAATGATGAAGCGGAGATTGCAATTCTTCTGCAGCATGAATTGTTAATTAAAAAGAAACCGAACATAAGGATACAAAATTATGTTCAAGATGTGATGAATAAACATTCAGAAGAACAAGTACGTATACATATTAATTATACTATAGATTTGATGTGAATTCAACTCGGAATGTTCACTGTAAAAAATAAATATAACCTAAAAATTCATCTTTTTCCAGTTTAGAAATAATTTTTGATTGACCAGACCGACATGTGAGTTTTTGATATGGTGCTTGTATAGTGAGTATCATGAGTCGGAATGAAGAACAAAAAGGAGTGAAGTATTTAGTACTGTACTATTAACACGGAGCTGTGCAATGTGGAGTTAAGGAAACCAAATAGTGGCTGAGTTGAAGTGAAGAGGTCAGCCATTCTGAAACGTTTACGATACTTTTGTTATACTAACTTTCAGAAAAAGGCGCATCACCTTTCCGAAAACGCAAGCGTGATCGCTTTCGTAAGCAATTTTTACGAGGCGCTAGATATGTAATACATTGAATATTGTCGAAACCGTGCACATTTCTAGTTCTCCTAGAGTCCCAAAGAATACTACAAGAATTATCACATCGTTTCGTACTCTAGCGAGTGCTTATATCGATTAGATGATCTATTGCGGATGATTTGCATAAAAAATTTTAATCAACTATCTGATCGTACATGCAGAGATAATCACGGAGTAATAAATAAAAAAAAATAATAACGTTTATAACAAGCTGAAATATAATTTGACGGTCTCTGAGGAAAAAAAATGTATCTCAGAAAGATAATGAAAAAAGAAGTATATCCCAGATTCCTGATTTAAAAAAAACGTATCTCCATTATCTTTTCTCAAAAGACGTATCTAAATCAGAATTAGAAAAGACATAACTGAGGAAGACTTGGGCTGTGTGGAATTTTAATATTCTTCAAAAATCATTCACCATAATCAATGTGTACTGTCAGTGTACTAGTTATGGACACTTTTATAAGTGCAACATGTTTGAAAGGCCATTAAAAATTATTTTGTTCATCAATTATGCATTCTAAATTTTATAATCATTGAAACAATGCTTTCGCTTTCATTTAAGTATATTTCCACCATTGCAGTATCAAGAAGTGAATTAATATTTGATAAAATATGACAAGTGTCGCATGGACCTGTTATAGACACCTCGAAAACCGAATGTGCCATTTATGGACACCATGAGCGTACTGGTTATGGAGCTGACGGTTGCATTTTAGTTTAAGTTTTCCAAAATATGAGAAATTTATATAGATATGAAATCATTTTTATTCAAATGATACAACTGTTGTTATGAACAAATATATTCTAAAATAATCGATAACATTTATTACTCTTCTGCCATTTGCTTTTTGATGATGGGTTTATAACTGGCAAGAAGCCGTACTGAGGTCTTCCAGTAACTGACACTCCGTTCTTTTGAATTAAATTGATTGAAATTTGCACTTCTTTCGATTGAATAATAACCTTCAAACCATCAGATGTAGGTGTAAACAAATCGCCATAGATTGAATATTTATATTTTGTAAAAAGAAAGCCTTGTTGATGACAAGGCTACACTGACCGTCGGGACAAAACCACCGACTCAACAAAATGAATGTGTCCTCGAAATTAATGTTTTTTTCTCTCGTTAAATATCGAATTATCTCGGTAGTGAAGGCTTTTAGGATAAAACGTCAGGAAACTTTTTTGCAGAGAATTTTGTAAGCTACAAAAAGTTTTATTTGACATTTCCCTCGTGGAAATCGGGTCGTCAGATTTTGACATATTATAACATAAAATGTGAAATTATGACAAACAATTTAATTTTGACAGATCAAAAATTTTACGAACTACTCATGGAAAGGACAATTTAGATATCTTAGAAATGTTTTACATTAAAAAGTTTAATAACAGGACTGTAAATTTCTTGAATGATTGTAAAAAGTTAGGTAATTCGTATGACAGATTGATTAGTTATAGGAATTGATTGAATCTCATTTTTTGTTTGTTCAATTTTTCAAAAATGAATTGAGTTGGCGCCATTAGGTCTTAATCACATGGTTTCAGAACAATTCATGTCACTTTCTGTCTGGCTCACATGATGTGCAACAGGTATTTATTTGAATATTTTTTCTTAAAAATTTGATTCACTCGATTTTTTGGAATTTTGTACCACATAATCTATTTTTATCGTATGATTTTTTAGTTTTCAAGTTTGTCTCGTTGAATTCTCAGGTTTGAACAGGTTAAAACTAATTTTCCATGTATTTTTCTTTTTTGAGGTTGGAATGACCTATTTTTGTTATTTTTGACTGGCGTTGAATAATTTTTGTTGACTAGAGAAATTGTTTTGAACAGTTTAATTTGGTTTTTTATAAAAGAGAATATTGTAAATCGATTTTTGTAATAGTATATTTTGATTCTAATGTTTTTGTAAAATTTTCCAACAGAAATAAATATTGCCCTGATGAGGAGCACACAGAGTGCTCGAAACGTTGGCAAAATGAATAGTAAAAAGTAGTTTTTTGCTTATTTATGACCGTTAATGGCCTTAAGAGAGGAGTTAGTCATCATGACAAACAATGAGAAAATTGATAGATTTCGACGAAATTCCACAGAATTTGACAAAGTATGTCAGATTCTGTTAGAAATTTCGTTGTCATACTTTGACAGAATATACCATATTATGACAAGTGCATAAAATGACATAAATTGTGGGATTTTCACATTTTTTATCATTTTTTCGCCGAGAATGTCATTTTCCGTTATAATATGACATAGTATTTTCGTCATGTTTTGACATCTTCTGAGGGCACATCAAATGGCAGAATTTCTCAGAATATGTCATTTTTCGTCATAATATGACAATAATATTTTCGTCATATTTTGAAATCTTCTGAGGTCTCATCAAGTGTCAGAATTTCTCAGAAAATGACATTTTTCGTCATAATATGATAATAATACTTTCGTCATATTTTGACATCTTCTCAGGGCACATCAAATATCAGAATTTCTCAGAAAATATACCATTTTTCGTTATAATATGACAATAATATTGTCGTCGTATTTGGACATTTTCTGCGGTCACATCAAATGTCATTTTTCGTCATAATGCGACAATAATATTTTCGTCATATTTTGACATCTTCTGAGGTCTCATCAAACGTCAGAATTTCTGAGAATATGAAAAGTGTTCGACATAATATATTTTTTTTAATGTCATATTTTGTCACCTTTCAGCCCGTCATAAACCATCAAAATCCGCCAATGAATGTCATAATCTGACAATAAATGTCATACTGTATGATATTTATGATGTCATCGGATGTCCGATAATGACAAATTCTGACAAGCATCGGTGCTCAGAATATGACAAAAATCGACAGTATCTGTTAAATCTTAGTTCCGGAAGCGCCGCTAGATGTCTAAAACCTTCCGCGTGTGAAATGTTTACTCGGAGTTTATAAGGGTGGTGCTTGAATGCACTCAAGACCGAAAAGAGATAGCTGTATGGGTATAACCCCACACCATCTCAAAGCAATAAAAATCTGCACATCCTCTACCCTCGAGGATGGACTAAGACCCTAAGACATTTTCGTAGTGACGGTATGGTGCTTATTATAATTAGGTAAATTATAATATAAGTTGCCAAAAATGTCCAATAATCATGAATTCATGTAACGGGAATATTTTTGCGGGAAAATATATCAGGAAGGATCATATTAATCGGAGACTAGTTTGACAAATTCTGAATCATCTTTTGGCACAAGAAGCAGAAGGTGACAAAATTGGTAATAATTTGAGGGAATTCATCGAAATATAACAATAAATTACAAATTTTGACATTTCGTTTTGTCATTTTATTTTTGAATTTGTCAATGAATAACATCGTCTATCAAAATTTGTCAAATTTCGTCAAAATATATCATATTCTTATATATAATGCCATGAAAGGCCATCAAATGACGACCGTCAGCTCAAGGAAAGTGAACATATTATGTCATATTATTACAAAATCTGTCAGAATTTGTCAGATTTCGTCATATTTTTGATGATAAATTATAACATTATCTGACCAACCCGTCCCAAATTCCGATCATATTTTGTAAATTTCTGACCAAATTAGTCAGATTTTGACAGAAAATGACGGATTCTGATAAATTATAACAAATTCTGATATAATTTCTACAAATTTTTTTGATATAATTTGTCAGAATTTGAGATTTTATGCCATAATTTGTCAGAATCTGACAACCTGATTTCCACGAGGGTTTCTCCTAAAATCTTTAGTTTCTGAGATATTGGTAGAATTAACTAAAATTTGAGATTTGATTTGGATGAAAAGTCGATTTTTCCCATTTGTTTAATTGAATATTTAATCATCTTGATAATGGGTGACTTTGGGAGGAAATGTCATAAGACTTGGTTGTCATCAATAGAATTCCTCAGAAACTGCTTGCTCCCACGAGAGTAATTCATCAAATTTATAAAAATTAACCTTCCAATTTTCTAACTTATTCCCTTTTGCCACTCCGCTACAGACCTTTTCTTCTTCCTTCGATTCCTAGGACTACTTCTAACATGAATTTCAATCATCATATTGCATATGAGACACTGATACTGATCGAAAAACCAGAGCCTACACTGATTGGGGTGGCTTCGTGGTTAAATATACCAGATAAAGATTTGTTTATACCTGACCAAGAACAGTTGTCTGATGACCCTAAATGCTTTGGAGCAGCGAAAAAAAATCACGACAATCTGCCAAAGCCGTCATCACCAACGAAACGACAATCTACCATTGCAGATGTAGAGGATTCTCAGTTTACCGCAGAAATTATAAATACAACAACCAAACCCATGTCATTTCAGTCCACTTCGAAAAGGCCAACACTACCCTATGATGCAGACATCTAGATAGACAATATTGGAAGCAGTTTAATTGAAAACTGTGTGTCCCAGTAGTCATGAATCATGACTTAGGATATACTACTTAGTTTTTTTTTCTAATTGGAATTATTTCATCTGACAGTGAACAGATTGATTCCTTGGTAAGTTTGAGGAAGAAAATCAGATTAGACATGAGGAATAAGAGACCAATCAAGCCTGTTGTACCTCCTTCAGACATCTACAAATCGAAAAAAAACGAATCGCTCAGAGGAATGTGGGGGGGGGGGTGAGCTGGTGAATTCTGCTTCCAAAACTGTAGATGTTTTGGAGAAAATTGTCAATAATTCACACAAGAAAATAGAATCCGATTCAGAAATAGATGACATTCGTCAGGCTACGGGGGTAATTCCATATACTCTTTCACTTCTACTCAATAAACGATTGAAGGTCAAATGTCTCAGAGGAATGCTCCAGGTTACAGAAAAATTAATGGACGAAAACAAGAAATTGAAATAATGATCAATAGTTATAGTTATCTCATGACGTTCATTACAATATCATTAGAAAAATTATTGTATTCATTAAAACTACACCAATAATTCAGTTGTGCAATTTTTTTTTCAATAAAATAACCAATTTTCTATTCATTAAAGGATCGACTTTTCATCCAAATCAAATCTCAAATTTTAGTTGATTCTGCTAATATCTCAGAAACTAAAGATTTGAGGAGGAAATATCAAATGACACTTTTTGTAGCTTATAAAATTCACTACAAAAAAAAATTTCTGAAATTTTCTCCTAAAAGCCTTCATTACCGAGGTAATTCGATATTTAACGAGATGAAAAAATATTAATTTCGAGGTTAGTTTCTGACCAACTATGTCTATTCTACATCACATAAGCATCAGTCAGAGTTTTCCCAGATTAATTCAATGTTTTTCTCCTGTAAATAATCATATTTCCCTCGTTAAAATTTAATTTTCCATCAATGTCCATTATGTACAGGTTACATGTGATTTCGTGCCAGCTGCGGACGGAATTCATAAACGGATCAGCGCGCATCCTCGGCACGCAACTCGCTTGCAAACATCCAACGTGCGTCTATTCTGGCCTCGCCTTTATGGTTCGAGGGCGGTTCGAACGTGGTTCGAAGTTGGTTCGAACGTCGTCCGCGATGCGATCGAGCGTCGTCCGAGATGCGATCGAGCGTCGTCCGAGATGCGCTCGAGCGTCGTCCGAGATCCGTTCGAGCTCTTCCGATGTACACCGATCAACTTCGCTTGCGCACGAGCATTTCTTGTGCTCGATCGATCTATACTCGGTCAACTCGATATTCAGAGTGTACCTACGTTACCGACCAATTGGCGACTGAGCTCGTGCGCACGCAGCCTGGCGAAACTTGGCAATGTCGTACAGGTTGGAACGCGATTCCCGGCAAACTGTCGTTAGACTCGCGACCGTGTGTTGTTGTTGAATGAGACTAAAGTGCCTGTTCGTTTCGAGCACGCGGGTAGTGGTTGGGCGATCCCGGGTGCGCCTGATCGGACCCGGAAGTACCCAACGGCTGAAAAAATAGTTTTTTTTATTTATTTATTGAGTAAAAAAAAATTAATTAATAATTTTACTACTTTTAGCGTTGAATATAGAAAATTATAGAATATCTTGACAATATTTTAAATAATTTACATGTGTCATTTAATGGGAAAAAATTGATAAAATAGTATTTAAAGAGGCGTAAGTGCCATTATTGTTCGATTTTTTTTAAAGTAAAGGGGCGTATGTTTTTTTTTCTTTGAAATTGGAGTTTTCTACCTCCGTAGGAGATTTTTCCATCAACTTCGTTTTAAAATGGCAAATGGGTGTAAGTCCAATTAATTAACACTACAAGGGCGTATGTCCAGTATATACGCCTCTTTACTTTAATCCTTATTGGTAATTTTCTAATTAATGTGGAGAAAAATTAATAATAAAGGGGCGTAACTCAAGCATTTACGCCCCTTTATTATTAATCATTCGGCAAAATTTGTATCCATCCCGAAAAATTATAATAACAAAGAGGCGTATCTCCCGTACATAACTCCCATGAATATTTTCACAAGGATGAATCCGGAGTAACTTATGGAGGGAATTTCTTTTTCGGTAGGAGAGCGGCGTAAGTGGGAGATACGCCCCTCTCATGTTAATTAAAAAAAAATACATCATCTGAAGTCCCAATATATATAACAATACTAGGGCATTATGCGCGCTAACGCGCGCGACGACTTTCCAGTAAGCGCTGTACTGGACAACAATTATACATTTTCTGCATAATCAAACACTTTCTATAATTTCGTAACATTTCGAATAAGAAAGCTTGTTATATTTTTGTGCTTACTGCACAAATACTCAGACCTCACAAGGAAAACTGCAAAATAGTTAAAATAGTTGATTTTTCGAAATTGGCCAGTTTAATTAAAGAATAGTTCACCCCAAATTTCGACTCATCAAAAACTTCGTCTTTTCGATTCTTTCTCATATGTGATATCTCTAAAATAGCTGCCCGACGACTCAGAACTCGCGAAATGAAATGCAACAGACGAAAATAGGGATCTGAAGCCGATCTGAAAATAAGACTTTAAGACCGATTTTTTGGTCTTAGGTCTTATTTTGAGACAGAAATCTAACTATCTGAAAATAAGATAAGAGAATAAAAGAATCTCAAGAAAAACTTGAATATTAGGACCTAAGATATCTTAAACATGATCTGAATGTGATTTAAATGTACTTTTGGAAAGAAATGATCAATATAATTTAAGTAATTAATAGGTTGTCTGAATTAATATAGTACATTTCACGTTCAAGTCATGAAAAACAGATCATCCTCTCCCACGTGCAAGATTGCCGTCCGAGCCGAATAGGCAAGCACGTGGGGGAGGGTGATATGCGTTTCATGACGAGGCTTGAATAATATTTTTGGAAGTGTCTATTCACACGGTCCACGGTAATTTTTACCGTGGATATACCGCAGTTTTTACCGTGGATATACAGCGATTTTACTGTGGATATACGATTCGAAGGTTCCACGGGAATTTTTGAAACCTCAAATTTCTCGAGTCGGGTAATTTCGCATATTTTGCCTTTTAACACTCTCCCTCACTTTTGAAATAGCCTGGACACTTTTTTCTCGCTGCCGATTTAGGAGTCATTTCTCCAGGACTCCCCGATGAATATCCAATCGAAAAATCGCGGCCATAAACCTTTTGAAATATCGAAAAAAAATATCAAATTCGGAACCTCCAATTTCTCGACTCGGCTAATTTGGCATATTTTGTCTTTTAAAACTCTTCCTTACTTTTGACGTAGTAGGACACTTTTTTCTCTGCTGACGATTTAGGAGGTATTTCTCCAGGACCTTCCGATGAAGGGTGATCAGTCAATAATTTTTTTTAATCATTCTCCATGGCTGAGATAGTCTTTTGGGAAGCCCAGAAATGTCTATACCCAAGGTCAAGGGAGCAGGAAGGTTTCCTCACCCTCAGAACCAAAGTTATCAAGCCAGCAGACAATAGAAATGGCTAAATAGCCAATTTTAATTAGTCAATAATTTTTTTAATCATTCTAGATGGCTGGTATAGTCTCCTGGGGGGCTAAGGAATGTCTGTACCCAAGGTCAAGGTTTCCTCACCCTCAGAACCAAAGTTATTAAGCTAGCAGACAATAGAAATGGCTAAATAGCCAATTTTAATTAGTCAATCATTTTTTTAATCATTCTCGCTGACTGAGATAGTCTTCTGGGGAGCCAGGGAATTATCCACGGTAAAATTGCCGTATATCCACGGTAAAAATTACCGTGGACCGTGTGAAAAGACACTTCCGATATTTTTCATGCGCCGAACCCGAAAAACGCTGTTTTTTGTGGCGCGCAGCGCCGCGAAAATGGCGTTTTTCGGGTTCGGCACACGAAAAGAAAATTATGTGAATAATGATCAAAATAATGGGGGAAGAGTTGATTTATAGAAGGGAAAAAATCTCCGAAAAAATATTATGGTTTTCTATTGACATTCGTCTCATAATATGAAACCGGTGAAGAAAATTGTATATAAAAAGACTGATAATCTTAAATTAAGACATTTTCATTGTAAGATAATGTTGAGATCTTAAATTAAGACCTGACGACTTGAGATTAGACTATTGTTTTTTATCTTAAAAACGGCTACAAAATCAGTCTGAAAATAAGATCCCTGTTTTTGTAGTGAACAGAGTTGAATGAGAGAAAATGTCAAAATTGGCCATTTTGGTTGGAAGAAGACTCACCCCTGGAACCGGCCAATCCGAAATTTCGTCTTTTTGATTCTTTCTCATTTGATATCTTTGAAATAGCTGCCCGGCTACTCAGAACTCGCGGAAAAAAGTGGAAATTGGAAAT
The DNA here is from genome assembly GCA_035578325.1 of Coelinius sp. EB29. Classification (NCBI taxonomy): domain Eukaryota; kingdom Metazoa; phylum Arthropoda; class Insecta; order Hymenoptera; family Braconidae; genus Coelinius; species Coelinius sp. EB29. The sequence continues at coordinate 3,346,228 of JAOZGT010000006.1, forward strand.
TGAAAAAATTCGGATTTTTACGTATGACATGTCAAGCTAGATATTTTTTGAATCCACCGATGGATTCTCTTCCCACTTTTTGAGTAGTTTGTGGGAAGGGTACTGATAGACTCTATGAAGCGACAGTCCGAGGAGGGCATTTTAAGTGGAGGTTTCACTTCCCTTGGAAATTACAAAAATTCGGATTTTTACACCCCTGGAACCAGCCAATCCAAAATTTCGTCTTTTCGATTCTTTCTCATTTGATATCTCTAAAATAGCTGCCCGGCTACTCAGAACTCGCGGAAAAAAGTAGAAAACAGTTGAATTGGAGAAAATGTCAAAATTGGCCATTTTGACTGTCGAATTCACCATAAATTTCGACTCACTAAACATATTGTCTTTTCCATTCTTTCTCGTGCGATGTATCGTGAATTGACTCCGGGCTATATAAAACTTGTGAAAAAAACTGGAAAATAGGGAAAATGTAAAGAAAAAAACGTTTATGTGTTTAACTACACATGAATGACAAAAAAAAAACAAAACTACACATGAACTGCGCGCAATCCCATACACATGAAACGATAACATTCTCGTAGTCATGGAAATCATTAATTGATCCATCAACCAATCAGAACATGAATAAAAAGTTAACAATCAAGACAATGTTTCATTGTCAATCAACTTTATAATAAAGGAAAGAGGCGTAAGTGCGTTTTATTTATTGAAATGAAAGAGGCGTCAGTGTGGAGATACGTCCCTATCCCATTAAAAACTGGTAATTACGCCTGTTTATCAAAGATATTTTTTTGAGAAGTTTTTGTTCAGAAATTGGATAAAAACATAAAAATCATAATTTTGGGACATGCGCCTCTTTAACTTTAGAAATTCTGTTTTCTGGCACTTACGCCCCTTTAACTTTAGACCGACGATATTATTTCAATGATAAATAAACAAATATTCGGTTATTTTTTTCTATATAAAAAAATAAAGAAATGATGTTTTATCAAGATTCTTCAATCACGTTGCTAGTGCAAAAAGACAATTAACACGGTTCGAAAGGCGAATGTCAACAGACCATGTGATGAAACGAATGCCAAAGGACAAATTTCTTTTTTTATTACGATTGTTTCATATTGTAAGACAAATGTTAAAGGACAAGTATTATATTAATGGAACTTGAAGAGTAAAACGCACTTACGCCCCTTTATTGTTATATATTGGGACTTCAGATGATGTATTTTTTTTTTATTAACATGAGAGGGGCGTATCTCCCACTTACATTTCGCGAGTTCTGAGTCGTCGGGCAGCTATTTTAGAGATATCACATATGAGAAAGAATCGAAAAGACGAAGTTTTTGATGAGTCGAAATTTGGGGTGAACTATTCTTTAATTAAACTGGCCAATTTCGAAAAATCAACTATTTTAACTATTTTGCAGTTTTCCTTGTGAGGTCTGAGTATTTGTGCAGTAAGCACAAAAATATAACAAGCTTTCTTATTCGAAATGTTACGAAATTATAGAAAGTGTTTGATTATGCAGAAAATGTATAATTGTTGTCCAGTACAGCGCTTACTGGAAAGTCGTCGCGCGCGTTAGCGCGCATAATGCCCTAGTATTGTTATATATATTGGGACTTCAGATGATGTATTTTTTTTAATTAACATGAGAGGGGCGTATCTCCCACTTACGCCGCTCTCCTACCGAAAAAGAAATTCCCTCCATAAGTTACTCCGGATTCATCCTTGTGAAAATATTCATGGGAGTTATGTACGGGAGATACGCCTCTTTGTTATTATAATTTTTCGGGATGGATACAAATTTTGCCGAATGATTAATAATAAAGGGGCGTAAATGCTTGAGTTACGCCCCTTTATTATTAATTTTTCTCCACATTAATTAGAAAATTACCAATAAGGATTAAAGTAAAGAGGCGTATATACTGGACATACGCCCTTGTAGTGTTAATTAATTGGACTTACACCCATTTGCCATTTTAAAACGAAGTTGATGGAAAAATCTCCTACGGAGGTAGAAAACTCCAATTTCAAAGAAAAAAAAACATACGCCCCTTTACTTTAAAAAAAATCGAACAATAATGGCACTTACGCCTCTTTAAATACTATTTTATCAATTTTTTCCCATTAAATGACACATGTAAATTATTTAAAATATTGTCAAGATATTCTATAATTTTCTATCTTCAACGCTAAAAGTAGTAAAATTATTAATTAATTTTTTTTTACTCAATAAATAAATTAAAAAAACTATTTTTTCAGCCGTTGGGTACTTCCGGGTCCGATCAGGCGCACCCGGGATCGCCCAACCACTACCCGCGTGCTCGAAACGAACAGGCACTTTAGTCTCATCCAACAACAACACACGGTCGCGAGTCTAACGACAGTTTGCCGGGAATCGCGTTCCAACCTGTACGACATTGCCAAGTTTCGCCAGGCTGCGTGCGCACGAGCTCAGTCGCCAATTGGTCGGTAACGTAGGTACACTCTGAATATCGAGTTGACCGAGTATAGATCGATCGAGCACAAGAAATGCTCGTGCGCAAGCGAAGTTGATCGGTGTACATCGGAAGAGCTCGAACGGATCTCGGACGACGCTCGAGCGCATCTCGGACGACGCTCGATCGCATCTCGGACGACGCTCGATCGCATCTCGGACGACGTTCGAACCAACTTCGAACCACGTTCGAACCGCCCTCGAACCATAAAGGCGAGGCCAGAATAGACGCACGTTGGATGTTTGCAAGCGAGTTGCGTGCCGAGGATGCGCGCTGATCCGTTTATGAATTCCGTCCGCAGCTGGCACGAAATCACATGTAACCTGTACATAATGGACATTGATGGAAAATTAAATTTTAACGAGGGAAATGTGATTATTTACAGGAGAAAAACATTGAATTAATCTGGAAAAACTCTGACTGATGCTTATGTGATGTAGAATAGACATAGTTGGTCAGAAACTAACCTCGAAATTAATATTTTTTCATCTCGTTAAATATCGAATTACCTCGGTAATGAAGGCTTTTAGGAGAAAATTTCAGAAATTTTTTTTTGTAGTGAATTTTATAAGCTACAAAAAGTGTCATTTGATATTTCCTCCTCAAATCTTTAGTTTCTGAGATATTAGCAGAATCAACTAAAATTTGAGATTTGATTTGGATGAAAAGTCGATCCTTTAATGAATAGAAAATTGGTTATTTTATTGAAAAAAAAATTGCACAACTGAATTATTGGTGTAGTTTTAATGAATACAATAATTTTTCTAATGATATTGTAATGAACGTCATGAGATAACTATAACTATTGATCATTATTTCAATTTCTTGTTTTCGTCCATTAATTTTTCTGTAACCTGGAGCATTCCTCTGAGACATTTGACCTTCAATCGTTTATTGAGTAGAAGTGAAAGAGTATATGGAATTACCCCCGTAGCCTGACGAATGTCATCTATTTCTGAATCGGATTCTATTTTCTTGTATGAATTATTGATAATTTTCTCCAAAACATCTACAGTTTTGGAAGCAGAATTCACCAGCTCACCCCCCCCCCCACATTCCTCTGAGCGATTCGTTTTTTTTCGATTTGTAGATGTCTGAAGGAGGTACAACAGGCTTGATTGGTCTCTTATTCCTCATGTCTAATCTGATTTTCTTCCTCAAACTTACCAAGGAATCAATCTGTTCACTGTCAGATGAAATAATTCCAATTAGAAAAAAAAACTAAGTAGTATATCCTAAGTCATGATTCATGACTACTGGGACATACAGTTTTCAATTAAACTGCTTCCAATATTGTCTATCTAGATGTCTGCATCATAGGGTAGTGTTGGCCTTTTCGAAGTGGACTGAAAAGACATGGGTTTGGTTGTTGTATTTATAATTTCTGCGGTAAACTGAGAATCCTCTACATCTGCAATGGTAGATTGTCATTTCGTTGGTGATGAAGGCTTTGGCAGATTGTCGTGATTTTTTTTCGCTGCTCCAAAGCATTTAGGGTCATCAGACAACTGTTCTTGGTCAGGTATAAACAAATCTTTATCTGGTATATTTAACCACGAAGCCACCCCAATCAGTGTAGGCTCTGGTTTTTCGATCAGTATCAGTGTCTCATATGCAATATGATGATTGAAATTCATGTTAGAAGTAGTCCTAGGAATCGAAGGAAGAAGAAAAGGTCTGTAGCGGAGTGGCAAAAGGGAATAAGTTAGAAAATTGGAAGGTTAATTTTTATAAATTTGATGAATTACTCTCGTGGGAGCAAGCAGTTTCTGAGGAATTCTATTGATGACAACCAAGTCTTATGACATTTCCTCCCAAAGTCACCCATTATCAAGATGATTAAATATTCAATTAAACAAATGGGAAAAATCGACTTTTCATCCAAATCAAATCTCAAATTTTAGTTAATTCTACCAATATCTCAGAAACTAAAGATTTTAGGAGAAAATATCAAATAAAACTTTTTATAGCTTACAAAATTCTCTGCAAAAAAGTTTCCTGACATTTTATCCTAAAAGCCTTCACTACCGAGATAATTCGATATTTAACGAGAGAAAAAAACATTAATTTCGAGGACACATTCATTTTGTTGAGTCGGTGGTTTTGTCCCGACGGTCAGTGTAGCCTTGTCATCAACAAGGCTTTCTTTTTACAAAATATAAATATTCAATCTCTGGCGATTTGTTTACACCTACATCTGATGGTTTGAAGGTGTTATGTCCGGAGACGTTGTCCAGCGTCGGAGGACAAGTTTTGAATTTTTATAATTTTAATTTCCATGACTTTAAAGGAAAAATTATCCGTAGAGGAATGAGGAGTTAAACTCTTCCCCTTACTTCTTTTATTTTTAATTTTAGGACGACGCTTTTTCTTACTCTTACCTTTTTTTTCTGAGGAGAATTGCGTTATCAGCCTGGGATCAGGTTTCTCGGGATATGATGGAACAGGTGTTTTGTGAGAATCAAATTAAAATGCCGAGAAGTCTTCCCCTTTTAATTAATGTATTTCATACCCCTTTCAAAAGTTACAGAAAAATACCCTGAGTGAATTTACTCTATAAGGTTTAATTCCAGCCCTGGATGAAATCTTATGAAACTAATTTTTCCAGATCTTTATGTACTCACTTTTAGTCCGATAGAGGATCAGTTCTTCCACAATCACAACTACTGTTAAGCACTCTACGTTTCCGAATTTTGTTGTTACAATAGTCCAAATTTTATTTTCTAATTGTTTTTCATGAAGGTCACTCTTAATTTTTCCTGCTACCGCGAATTTTATTTTTAAAGTTCAAGTATTTGGTTCTTCTTTCACTTAAATTAATTATTCGAGATGTGTTAGAGAATATGGTTGACCCGGCAGAAACTGGAGTGTATTCACAGCACTTTCGAGAGTTAAATAAATTATTTTCCTTTCTTTACTTTATTCTAGAATTTACGTTACTGCCCTGGGACTTGGTAACTTGCGAGTTCGTCAATTTTAATAATTGGAATAATTTCTACCCCAACACACACTATTTAAAAATTTAAAATATCATTGCTCCTTTTTCGGTTCAGAGAGACAACCACTATTTTCGGTTCAAGGCAACAGTAGCCCGATCGCGAGTGCCGAACAATCACCTCTGCTTTTTCCAGCAGAAGTCACCCTGGTGAATGCCAAGTTTTGGTTCATTCACGGAAGCCCGGTACGAAAGACCAATTTCGTGGTTCCTTCTGCCAAGAAGATGTATTTCCACTACCTACTGATTGACGACTGCCTGGATTTTTTTCTTCGTGGGCGGTGGTTTCTTTTGTGATTGCGAAAGAAAATGGCGGTTTTTCCCGGGGTTTCTGACTTGCATGTTCAGGTCATTGATCGCGCGGGCATTGGCTTCTGCTGGAATTTCAGGTGTTGGCAGTATTTTTGTCAAGTCGGTTCTCTGTTGAAATCCGTTGAGGAACAATGCCATTTTAAGTTTTACCAATATCTTTTTATAATTTAATTTTGAAATATCTATGAAATTCTTATAAGAATTTCATTTTAACGTTTATTTTCAATTTTATGTTGGACATTACAAAGGTTATTATTCAATCGAAAGAAGTGCAAATTTCAATCAATTTAATTCAAAAGAACGGAGTGTCAGTTACTGGAAGACCTCAGTACGGCTTCTTGCCAGTTATAAACCCATCATCAAAAAGCAAATGGCAGAAGAGTAATAAATGTTATCGATTATTTTAGAATATATTTGTTCATAACAACAGTTGTATCATTTGAATAAAAATGATTTCATATCTATATAAATTTCTCATATTTTGGAAAACTTAAACTAAAATGCAACCGTCAGCTCCATAACCAGTACGCTCATGGTGTCCATAAATGGCACATTCGGTTTTCGAGGTGTCTATAACAGGTCCATGCGACACTTGTCATATTTTATCAAATATTAATTCACTTCTTGATACTGCAATGGTGGAAATATACTTAAATGAAAGCGAAAGCATTGTTTCAATGATTATAAAATTTAGAATGCATAATTGATGAACAAAATAATTTTTAATGGCCTTTCAAACATGTTGCACTTATAAAAGTGTCCATAACTAGTACACTGACAGTACACATTGATTATGGTGAATGATTTTTGAAGAATATTAAAATTCCACACAGCCCAAGTCTTCCTCAGTTATGTCTTTTCTAATTCTGATTTAGATACGTCTTTTGAGAAAAGATAATGGAGATACGTTTTTTTTAAATCAGGAATCTGGGATATACTTCTTTTTTCATTATCTTTCTGAGATACATTTTTTTTCCTCAGAGACCGTCAAATTATATTTCAGCTTGTTATAAACGTTATTATTTTTTTTTATTTATTACTCCGTGATTATCTCTGCATGTACGATCAGATAGTTGATTAAAATTTTTTATGCAAATCATCCGCAATAGATCATTTAATTGATATAAGAACTCGCTAGAGTACGAAACGATGTGATAATTCTTGTAGTATTCTTTGAGACTCTAGGAGAACTAGAAATGTGCACGGTTTCGACAATATTCAATGTATTACATATCTAGCGCCTCGTAAAAATTGCTTACGAAAGCGATCACGTTTGCGTTTTCGGAAAGGTGATGCGCCTTTTTCTGAAAGTTAGTATAACAAAAGTATCGTAAACGTTTCAGAATGGCTGACCTCTTCACTTCAACTCAGCCACTATTTGGTTTCCTTAACTCCACATTGCACAGCTCCGTGTTAATAGTACAGTACTAAATACCTCACTCCTTTTTGTTCTTCATTCCGACTCATGATACTCACTATACAAGCACCAATAGATAAATACCTTTCCAGTGATTTTTATCGAACGGACAATGATCCACCCGATCGTGGCAGACTCAAGAAATCTGCTGCAAGTCATATTTTGTCATTTCTGTGGTAAATATCAGTAGTATACACCTTATCAATGGCATTTGTGATTGAAGGAGAATACTGGTGGGTTATCTGATGCATTAACTCAATCTCACCAACAGCTAGTCCAGTCACTGGAATCAGTGAAGGTATAGGTAGTAAGTAGTGTCCTCACTAGGCACAATCCACGTCCAAGTGTTTCATTATTAGGAGTTGATGCAGGGACTGATGGTGATGAAAGGAGACGTGCATTTGGTTCAGTTACTGGTGCATTATCCACTGGTATAGGAAGGAGTGAGGAGACTTCTGCAGTTGTTGACATTCCTGAAGATCTCGATGCTATCATAATGACTTCCACAGGCTTATTATTATCTTCAACAATGTCCACTGGCTTTTCATCAAATTTATCTGTTGTAACGATTTCAGCTTCGACAGAGTTATTGGAGTCTCTACCGCAATTTCCCTTGATGATCTGCACCTTGTCCTAGTATCTCGCTTTTTGGTTTCTGTCTTTAGCTAATTCAGCAAGAAAACTAATTTTGTACATTCTCGACTATCCTCGTTGTCCTTGACGTCGTTGATTTCTTGCTCTCGATTTATGAGATCCTGGTGAGGGGGTCGCCAGCCTCGGATATCTAGGAGTCTTCAATTTACATTTTCTGACTGATTTATGACATTTGGGTGAGAATCCAGACTTCTTAGGTGTTTTGCTCCTTCTTTTGGATCTAGATTTAGACATTGTCATTTTTCTTTGGCTCTTAGGATTCTTCTACCTCGACCTGGATAATGGCAAAGGTAATTCTTCCCCTGCAAAATTTCTAGTTGCAATTTATTTTTGTCGACCTCTGCAATCTTTGTTTTCCTACCTGTGAAGTCATTCAGACTTATCTCTTCATCTTCGTTTTTTCATGGGCGATTCCCTTTAATGTGGACTGCGACTTTCGGATCGTCTCCTGGACATACTGAACTCAACTTGGCCCAGACTGCGACGAAAGTGCTAAGGCGATGGCGGATGTTAGATTTGTTTGGGGGATTTTTATGGGAGTTCAGAGAGTAGCGGCTTCAAGGAGAGGAGAGAGGTCCAAGGGTTACTCGCGTGATAATTGAAAGAGGTGGAATGATGTTTCTCTCCATCCATGGAGAAGATTTGAGGTCCACGTGACTGAGAAACGATTGTCATGAGAGGTGGCTGAGGATATTGGGAGGTGGAGTCTCTCAGAGGGAGGGAGGATGATTCTGACCATTTTTCCAAGGGAGTTCTGGTACTACCTTCAATATCAATGCTATTTTCATCTGTATTTGAATTTCACATTTCTATATGATAGGTATGCTGTAAATAAATCGACATTGAGAAGTGTGGCAGAACGATTTGACATGAGTATATCAACGCTCCACTATTCAATGGAAAAAGTAATGGATTTCTTGCTCTCCATCGCTCCAAGTGTAATTGTTTTTCCAATGAGAGAAATTGAAAAATTACGTGCCGCAAATCAGTTTAGGCAGGTACGTCTCAAAGCTTAACAATTTCACACTTATTTTATTTCTATAATAAATATATTCATCACAATATGTAACTTTTCAGATCTCTGGTATACCTGGAGTCGTTGGATGTGTGGACGGGTGTCTCATAAACATTCGATGTCCAGCGAATAAAATACCATCAACCTATGTGGATAGACACCATAAAACATCTATGACACTGCAGGGGATTTGTGATTCCAAGAATCAATTTATTGATACGTTCACTGGTATCCCAGGTAAAATTCATGATGCTCGAGTGTTCAGAGAGTCATTCATCTATCCAGTTGTTCACCAAATGGATGACGATTATCACTTGGCTGGTGATGCGGCTTACGGTATCTCTACAAATGTCCTGACTCCATATAAAGACTATGGAAATATGACTGAAGAGCAACGAAATTTTAATTATAATTTCTGTAAAACGAGAGTGAAGATTGAGAACACATTTGGCTTGCTTGAAGGATGATTTCGATCATTGATACACCTTGAGTTTCATACGCCTATGAAGGATGCTAAATTCATTATTTCCTGCTGTGTTCTCCATAATCTAGCCCTCAATGGTGAACACATTTGCACAGATAGAATAGAAGAACACGAAATTCGGGTGAATGAAGATCATGATCCAGTTGCAATTCGACCAAACAAAGCAGCTGGACAACGTAAACGTGATCGAATTGCTGCTGACTTACATTGAAGACTCGATTGATTTTATTATCGAAAATGTCTTGAATACTTTTCATGCCAAATTCTCACTTATAAATGTATAAACGCGCAGAGAAATAAATATTCTACTATTTCATACCAACAAGTTTATATTTATCGACCTGGTTACAAATTTTCAACAGTATACATCTACAATTTGCAACATTTTACAGGAAAAATTCAGTAGCAAAGTGAGAAATAATGACGAGTCGTTTTTCCACATCTGGTTAAATCTTGAATTTCACGTATCACGGTTCACCACTTTACTAATACTGAAACATGGTTATAGCAATCATAAGCCCCATTTTCATTTAGAATATATCTTTCTTAATAGATATAATAATGGAATTATTTTTTTTATTATTATAATTTTTATATTTGGAATAATAGGATAGAATAAAGTAATAATAGTATAATAAAATCCGAAACCTTTACATCTGCCATCGAACAAACAAAACGCTCAATAGTTTCTTAATCAAGTAATCAGTCACTTTCAATCTTGATGAACATGGAAAGAAGATCATCTTCAAGCTTTTCTTACAGTAAACTATTTACGTGATCCGTTATAATAATAAGCCGAAGCTTTGTTGCACTCTCAAATATCCAGAAATTCGGGAAAAATATAATATTCGGTATCAGTGATTGCCACGACCCTCCTACTGACTTTCTAGATAGCTAATAATAATCATAATAAAGCTTTGAACCTTAGAAGTGAAGTCTCTGGCTTTCAAAGCCTGACGTTCATCTAAATCACATCTATGATTTGTCTTCAGTCTTGAATATTTGACGAAACAAATCGAGTTTCTCTTTGTGCCTTTCATCTCTCTTTTTTTCTCGACGTTCTTCAATGAGTAACAATGTTTCTGATATTGAACTGGTAAGAGTTTTTGTCTTTTGTGTATCTGACTCCAGTGTATCCTTTCCACTTGCCATCTTCACTGACACGTTTTCTATTCTTGCTTTCTTCTCAATGTGTTTAATCTCTCCAACGCCCATGCGAACCTCTGGCTCAAGGCTGTCATCGGCTGCTTTCAGTGCTTCAATCTCATCTTCGTAATCTAATTTTTCCCTTGAAGCACCCGATGTCATATTGTGCTTTCGAGTTTTATTGTGCTCACGAAGGACTGCTCTGTATCTGGACAAACACTGATCTCCACTTATTGCCATCTCCAAATCTTTATTGAGTACCTTTGCAATCTGCTCAAACATTTTTTTTTTCGTTCTAAAAGTTTTCAGTGGTCCCACGTTAGGCAGGTAATTGTTGTACAGATCCAGCGGTTGTCTGGTTGCTCCTATTGATCAAGAGTGACGATCTAGAGTGTTAGGACTTGTATTCTCGATATTTGGATCCAAGGGGCTGATATTTCCCTCTGTCATATTTTGCATACCCTGAAAACCAAGATCCTCGAGCGATTGTCCACAAGCTAACTGCTCATCCTCGAGATAAGGAGCTTCCAGTGTCCTGGCGTTCGCAGCATCCACCTGCTCGTTGAATGGGGTAGAGTCAAATGTTTTATTTGATGAAGTTGGATCATTCTGAGCAATATATATTTGTGGAACAAATGCCTCCCATGTTTTACCTATCAAAGAGATGAATTCATGACATTGATGGTCAAAAACATAATTGAAGAGGTTAAGTTTAACCAACTTACCACTATCATCCATCAATGTTACTAGAACAGTTTCATTCTCTTCACAAATGGTTAACTCTCCAGCTGCATTAACTACGACACCTTTTATAAATGTTCTAGGACAATAATCCTTCTCTTTTGACATTTTTGTTATTTTTGTTGAAAATATTCAAACTTTATGTTCGATTAGTTCCACTCTACTCCGGGGTAGGGCACCCTACTCCGACGTAAATTATTTCTAATCGAAAACGCCATGAGTCTATCGTGTGGGTTGAAGTATATTCCACACGTTTTTACCGGCCAATTCAAACTAGGCACTACTACCAACCCCCACTTCTGTCTCATTCTCTTTCCCTCTCTCTCTCTCTCTCTCG